>MU155148.1:0-241668 GCA_015484465.1 Pholiota conissans
ATTGTATTTGACAATCACACTTTTTTTCGCCTCTATCCCAATTGCGAGCTTGACGGGAATATGTGCCAGGCGTTGATTTTCGAAATCGGGGGCGAGCGCTGCCTCAGGCTTGACTGCTTGGAAGGTTAGAACTACATACCGCAGATCTTATAGCTTAGAAATTATTTTTAAAAGAAGGTTCTATTTAATGTATATACATCTATATTAATACTTAACTACTTTTGACTACGAAGTATTTCAGCGCAGGTGTTGCGGCGGGAAGAATCCGATGAGCGTCTGTAGGCGCGCGACGCGTACCTACACGCCGGTGGACGGCACCCAAAGGGGAAAACCCTGGGTAGGGTGAGCTGGAAACTGCCGGAAAGAGGGGATTCCCCTGGGTTCCCAAATGCGAAAGTAGGGCACCTAGACCCCCCTGGGAATGACGAATTTTTCGCGTTCAAGTTGAAATTCCTTTTATGTCAATTAATCGTAATTTTCTCTCTCCGCTTCCACCATGTCTGCTACCTCCACCCCCACTAACTCTCCTATTGGAACTCCAATTCAGCCTCTCCACAACCCCTCTCAGGCTGCCCAGGTCGTCGTGCCTCAGGCGCCACTCGGAAATGCTGCAAATCAGGCTCCAGGGATGGGGGCTAAGGCTCTTCTAGCGAAGAAACTGGCCAAGAGCCAGTGAGTTGTTCTCCAACACGCGTCGAAGTCCAGATGCTCATCTTGTATTCAGCAATCCTGCATTCGTCTCTCCGACGGATAACCTGCTGACGCCGTGCACGCAGAAGCTAAGTGCAGCGAAGAAGAAACATTTTTCTAGGTACCTGCCGCATTTGAAACTGTGTTGCTCTGTTCATTGACAAGTTACCTGCAGAACGACTAAACCTGTTCAGCTTTTCTCTCCAGCCAGAGAAAACGGCGAAACGAGCGCCACTGACGAGGATGACGACGTTCTTCAGAAGACGCCCGTCGACAACAAGATGGAGATGGACGATGAGAACCCTTTCTGATCCATCCTCCTATTCACTTCCTCTGGCTGGCCACCCCTCTTCCATCTGTCTGGATGGCATATATTTATGTCGTCTATCCCACCCTCTCGATTCGTTCCTCGCTTTGCAATCTGCTGTAAATCTGTTTCTGTACCATGTACTTAAATCTCGTCCATAACGATCACGGGAAGCACTTCCCACGACTATATATATATATGCGCTAGAACGCGTCACGATCTATTCCTTTCTCTTGCACACGATGGCAGATAACACTGAACCTCGCATGCATACGTTGACATTCGAGTCGCCAGATGAGCTCATTGAGGATCTCAGAATGTTGACAGAGCGTCTGAGAAGTGTCGTTCGGGCAGGCCAGCTTTCACGAGAGTGAGATAGCGAGGCACGCTGTTTTGCATCTCGATCCTTCAATTCTCACCTCTTCAACAGGCAAATAATAATATTGCTCGATGGTTTGCCCAGAATCGACGAGAAGAAACTGAGTGAGCTTGGAGAGAAAGGTGACTGCGTCAATTTATAACGCCGCTACACCGACAAGGCTGCTGAACCTTTAATCCAGATAACTTCTGCCCAATTTGTTTTGTGCCTTTTCTTACCATCCTCACCGAAGAGGAAATGGCGTCTGCCATGGATTCGCCTGCTCATCCAGTTGAAGAATCGGGTATCACCAAGCTCTCCCATTCATGGCAGTGCGGCCACATGTTTTGTCGAAAAGAGTCAGGCTTTTCTCTCCTAGTTGCTAAGACTGTTCACTCATTCCAGTCCAATTGAACCCTTATACAGCATCTCGAAGTGGATTCTAAGTGGTGTACGTCCCAATAAGTTCTTGTCTATTTTTTTTGCGCAATTCCGACCAAGACTTCATTGCATCCTGATAGCATGCTTCATGTCCCATGTGTCGACGGGACCTTGCGGAAAATGAAAGTTCAGAACAACAAGCAACGGAACAGCAGATCGCAGATGCAGACCGGGATATGGAAGAATTTGAAAGTGCAACCAATATCATAAGGCGTCAAATAGCTTCCCTTCGACCATTACTCAACTCCATTGATGGACCTGCGTTCGACGATTTGATGGGACCCCATCTAGCCCGTGCACTTGAAACCAATGCCAATGGAGAGGATCGTCACGACTTCTCTGGGATGTACTCATGACCAATAGAACTTTTGGACACCTACGTATCTTTACAGATTTTTTCATTAGCTCCAGCAATAATCATTGGTTATAAGGGAATAATGCCAGTTATTCCCTATAATATAAGCATGGACTCGTAAAACTAAGATATATGGGCGGGTAACATTATAGACAGAAAACAAAGGGTGTTACCGAGTGCGGTGAGGGTGATCGGATATCTAAGAATGACAGAAGCAAGATGGGGTCCATTCAACAGCCAACTGTCCGAGGTGAGTGTCCTTGGTATGTAAATTTATGAGAGCAGAATATCAATTTTTGCGGAAACATCTGAAGAGATTCCTGTTGATAAAATAGTAGAGGCACTAAGAGTTGTTATATAAGCGTGAAAAATCAGAAATTTAAACAGAAATGACTCACCCCGATGAATCGAATGAAAGACAAAACAAATGTCGCGTAAAGGATGAAGGTAAAGTAGATGTGTTCCTTCTCTTGTTGGTGCTCCTCATCTGCATTGGCATTCTTACTAGGAAGGCCGTTGCTGTTCTCGATACCAACAGCGAGGGCGGCATTTGAGAGCATCCAAACAGCAACCAAACGCGTGCGGAATGTCTTGTTTTGATCATCCAGAGTGGGTTTCTCAGGTACTTCTTTTTTGTTGATTTTAGTGATGGCACGGGTGACGGTCTCCTTGAAGGCGGCGTCCACATCCGCCTGAGCCTGCGTTTTGTCTTCCACGACAGCAACATCTGCATCTTTCGCCTTGGATGAAGAAACTGACGGCAATGCTTCTGCTTTGTCGCTGCCTTTAGTACCCCAGGACACCTTTATTCCTTCCGTGAGCGCATGTAAGCACATAGATTGTCAGACTCACATCGTGAAGGTTGCAGAATGCGTAAACGTTCAACACATTGACGAAGCTGGGCGCGATGCACATGTATTGGATGAAACTCGAAAACATGTGCCATGGATCGCGCTAAACATTGAACCGTCAGTCAGAGTTCGACACAGACCGAGATTATCGACTTACGTATAAAACAGACGCAACGAAGTAAATTCCTGCGGCATGACATAAATAGCTAGCCTTCACAAGCTCAAAGTATGTTTTGCTTACCAAATGTCGAAATAATGGCAGCTATCAGGGGGCCAATTGGAGGTTTAAAGATATTGGCAAAGTTTGAACCAAGATGGAGACCCTATTACTCTTTCGTCAAAATGTAGTCATACGTTACGAATAATATACTCACACTGAACGACTTGACCGTCAACCAGATGGAGCATATAATAAGATACAATGAAAGGAAGGCGAAGACCCTGCATCAAGGATTGCAGGTCGTGAGTTGTACGCTAGAACTAGAGAGCAAAATACAACTGACCAAAGTGTAATTGCATAGACCAGCCTCTCTCCCTTCGGTCGATTTCCCAGAGCCAACACAAATTGCAAGGCTAAAAAGAAGAGGTAGATCCATTTAAATGCCAAGTTGACCCAATGAGACTAAGAGATTGCAATAAGTATCGATCCGGATAAAACTACGACAAAATTGAAGTACATACCACATCGGCCGTGCCGAAAAGGAAGATTCCTTGCTCAGGAAGTAGATCGACGATGATGCTGAACGTAAGCCACATATTTGCCAAGGCAAACCATGAAAAAATAAGAGAGAATATATTGTACTACTTGGTCGTCAGATGTATATCAAACAAGCAATGAAGTAGAATATACCAAAGCCTGGAAGTGGAAAAAGAACATGCGAACAAAGCCATGCTTGGTTCGGTAGAAAGAGAAAAAGTGGACTAGAGCGTACTATTTGAAACAAATGGCAAGAAAATTTAGTCGCCGCCGAAATTTGGAATCAGAGGACTTACAACTGAGGCCGCAAAAGAGCCGTTCAACCAGCGCCGACGCTGGCCGATAAGTTCGACAGCAGTTTCAGGCACATCGGTTTCCGCTTTGCTGGGCTTCACATAGGTCAAAACCCATTGCTCATTGGCTTTAGCCGCAAGTTCAAAACACAGAATACGGTCCTCAGCTTGATATGTATATTAGCTGATGTTGAATAAAGTCCAAAAAGGACGTACCCAAAAACATGTTCTTCGTGAAGATATTCATGCCGTAGATACCCTTTGCACCAAGACGGTCTGCCAATGAATGGTCTCCGTGGAAGTACTGCTCCAAGGGTCTACCCAAGATCGCACGGTATCGATAGGCCGAGAATGCACCGGGCAAAACGGACACATAACCGAAACTACTCTCCAATGGTTTATCTGGAGAACATTACAGTAAGATCATATACATCGATAATAATAAAAATAGAAGGCTTTACCTAGGATGTTGGACATCTTATATTCGAAATTTTGAGCAGCGACGAGGGGATTGAGAAGTTTCTTTCCACCCTTGATCATCGCATGAATTTCGCCTGCATGCACGTCAGTTTTGCTTTTCTGAGCCCTATTATAAACGTACCGCAACATCCACCAAGGTTAGGGTTGTTATAAAAGGCCTCCCAGAGGTAATAGATTGATTTGTGACCAGGCTTCGTACCGGCATCAATCAGAACACAAATTTCAGGCTAAAGTTGAAAGATTAGATGTGATGGGTCTCATCGAAAGCAACGGACTGACATTGAGAATCTTCCCAATAGCATTGAAGAGCCATCGGTGAGAGTTGATCTTCTTTTGGTTTTTGGCTTTTAAAACGAGAATGATTTGTACGGGAACCAAATTGTTCTGGTCACCTGGTTGAGGAAGGACGAGTTGCGGGGTTGCGTCAACGGAAAGCTGCGTAGTGTACTGATTTGGCAATGAAAGTTATTTTTAGAATATTCGTCGCTGGAACTACAAGAAAAGGAGCTAACCTCGAAGATATGCGCAACAGTGTCCTTTTCGTCGACTTGCTTTTTCATCACACCATCTTGATATACTCCAACGGTTGCCAATATGTCCAAAACACTCTTGTCCATTGGCTCCAAGCCATCGACAATGAGCGCCACAGTGATCTTCTGCCAAGCAGGATTGCCTTCTTCAGCACTCTTGCGCCAGTATTTGGACTGTTTAGTTTTGCAAATGTCTCGGATATTAAGCATAACACCATGCAGAGTACGCGCATAGAGTGTCTTGTCCTCGTTGTAAGATGTCACCGCGATCAAAAGCTCAGTCTCGCGGTTGTACATCTTCGTCCGCAGAGACCATCCGTGGGCCTCAGTGAACTCATCCGGGTCACACGTTGCCGCGGTGTATCTCATATGCCTGTGTACCAATTGAGCGTCCGGTCTAAATGTGGAGATAGAAGGCACCTTACGAGAATTCGGTGGTGTTTGTGGCAGAATATTTAGTCTCGATCGCCGAGAACACAGGAGTAGGCACGGGGTACTCTGCAATGAAGTTTCCCTCTGTAAGTTTAATTTTGCGAGTTACACCTCGTTTGATCGTTTGTCGTCTTCTCCACGCGTTGTCAATGCCGTTCGTGGACGTAGAAACAGTAGACTGAGGCCGAGAATATGGATCACCGTAGACATTGGGATCAAGAGGTCTATATAGAGGTTCAGTACTACTCGAGTAGATAGACAGGAAAATACACGTACGCAGGAGGATAGAAACCACCAGTGAATCCCTGGCCAGCATTTAGAGGAAGCTTCTCGACATATTCATCGTCGGCGTGAACATCAAAGGCAGGATCATGGAGATTATGCGCATGGTCGTAGGGATGTGGCATGGGTGTATGCGAAGAGAGAGGGTCTTGGTCGTCAAAGTGGATCTCAGGAGAGCGGTCTGAGAAGGGGTCGTGGAGAGGTTCGCCCCTTAAATGCGGCGACGACAATGGAGACTGCCTGGACGCCATATTGAATACGGATGAAAGGACTGGCGGAGGGGATGATGTGGAAGAAAGAAAGAAGGAGACAGACCGTCGAGGTCGTCGGGGTAGTTTGCCTTGAAGCACTGTTTGGAGCTGTTCTAATTATGACCTAGGTTGCAAGGAGGCTCTGTCACACGTGACCCAATGCATGGCGTTGGCGACGCCGCAGCATCATGATGCTCCAGTACTAGTCCGAACACTGCAGCGCCTCGCCGCACCCCCGCACACAACGCACAAGGCTCTGCATCCGACTTGTTGCTTTCTTCCACTGTACAATTCCAAAATCTCGTCTGTCGAGGACATTCGCCGACCCGGAGTCCACATGTTCAGCCTGGTTTGAAAGCTCAAAACAGTTTTTGAAAAGTCTCCTGTTCATATAAATATCGCAGATAATATGAACTATGATTTACGAACGGTCCAGTGTTTCGATTCACATGCCCAAATTCTGGCAACTTAGTTGCCGGACATGAATTTCCTTCTCACATACGAGGATAAGAATATAAGAACTGCCATTACTACTACGACTACTACTACTACCACCACCACCACCACCACTAATCATCCTCAAAGGCGAACTCTGACGTAGAGTGAGATGTCAACCACTTCTGTGATCATATATCGGTTCGTCTTTCTGAACGCTAAAGTTAGAATTCCCCCAGCCTGATGAATCCGTAAAGCTATGATTCCTCTCCCTTCTCTCACAAGATTGATAACATTCTTGCTTTGAAGAGAATTCCATACGAAAGGGTTCAGGTGAATCAGAATATCTGCCGGAAAACAGGTTTTTTTTTAAACAAACAGATGGGATTCGTATACTAGGTTTCCCCAATGCTCCCCCGCCCCGAAATCACAGATCTTCTGGGCTTACACTATCGTCGCATCCCTATATTGGCCATTGGAAATGATGTATATTGCGATACCAGGTTTTTTTTGGCATAATTAACACTATTATCACCGTGACTCATCCTCTTTTACAGCGTCATCACAACTGCCCTTGAACGCCGCTTTCCTACCTCGCAGGGATACGGGACCGTCTTTCCCAAAGCCAAGCATGGTGGGAGCACTGATACTGGACTAATCAAGGCCTTCGCGAAATCCTATGCCGAGACTGTACTGTTTGGGCCTGCAGCGAACTTGATTCCATGGGAAGCTATACCTGAAGCATTCGTAAAAGATCGCTCTGCTGTGAGTGTTACTTGAATTATACGGATGTGTGACAACGATTAAGCGTTGATAGCTCATTGGAGGAGCACTCAATGTTCACGCCATGGCTGCCAACAGGCCTATCGCCGAGTCTACTATTTCTAGCCATCTAGTGAGTCTCGTTGTTCATATAAAAACGATACTCTAACTATTCGTGATTTAGGCCTTGTTAGAGGCACAACTTAGTGATGATCGTGAATGGTTGTTCGAAACCGAACTACCCAGTTTAGCAGACATTTCAGTCCATTTCGTTCTTGCTTGGGCTAGGTCCTTTCCTGGTACTCAAACCCTCTTTGACAAGAACCAGAACCCGTGTACCATCCAAGTAGGTTGACCATCACTGCGTCTAAAATTCACACTTATTTTTCCATCTTAGTGGCTTGACCGCCTGACCCAATTTTTGAAGACGAAAAAGGATTCTCAAGGAGCTCCAAGCACTCTCAGCGGGAAAGCAGCTGCTGACAAAATATTCGCGTCAACCTACGAGAGTTATGAACGTGTTGGCTTCGATGAAACTGAAGCATCTCGCCTTGGAGTTTCTGCCGGAGAGATGGTCCAAATAGCTCCAGAGGATACAGGCAAGTAGCATATATCTGTTTGCTCATCTTGCGGTTCTGAGCTGATTTTCCTGTCTTTTGTACAGGTCGTGGTTACCCAACGACAGGGAAACTTGTTGCCCTCAGCCGTGAGGAATTTATCTTGGAGATAACCTCGCCAACCGGTATCATCCGTTGTCATTTCCCCAGAATCGGGTATTTTGTGAAGCCCACCACCGCAAAGCTTTGAGTACTATCCCAATAACATCCTTATTGTTTTGTAGAAAGATTGATGCTTTCGAATGGGAAATGGGATAGTAGGTATTGATTATCCGGATATTCCAACTTAATACATATGCATTCTGAGGTTCTAAGTATTTTCAATATTATAGTATGCAGTTCGTAATTTATACTCTGCAGGTATGTCTAGGTAATCTAGATTCCTCTTCTAGAGCCATACACTTCTCTACATCGATCCTCAAACGCTTGGATCATCATACCCGAGACTTTTCCGAAGAATGACGAGGAGATGCCAGCATGTAGAGGGTTCGCAAATTCATATGTCAAATCGAACGTCACCAGAGTTGATTGTGAGGGATCACAGTGGGCCTGAGTTCCGGTCCCAGGAGGGGGCGTTTGAAACCTCCACGTCGTCGACAGTGCCTTGAAAAGTGGTGTTGTGGAAGACGCGACGGCCTGCAACCGCGGAAAATGGACATGCTCGTCAAATCATAGAAGCAATTGTTATCAACGTATCATTCGACTCACCTGAACGGATTGGAAGGGAATACAAGTGACAGTGCTGACGTAGCTTTCGGTGAAGCTCATGAACCCGACGGTAAGCTCTGCGTCCACTACAATTTTCTCCTGCATAGCCTTGGTTAACGCTCCGCTATCGATACGCGAGCCAGTGCAGTAGGGAATGAACTGAGGGTATGAGGCAACATCGGCTACGATGGAGTATAATTCCTTTTCCTTATATCTGTTAGCATGCGTTAGTTGGTGTAGATGGCCTATTTTCATGGGAAAACGCACGGGAATAATCGTTCTTCGCTGAATGTTTGCGGTCGTGACCCAAAGCTAGGGAGAGGAGGTAGCGAAGGAAGGGAAAATAACGTACGACGCAGCGACGCAGATCGAGAGCATCGTGGTCTCAGTCTGAGAGGTGCGTTTGAAATCAACATGGCACAGATTTCACAATTGCGATGGCGGAAGCGCGGGTATACAAATTATTCACATCACCTACGTCTGACTGGCTACTCCGCTAACTTTACCTATTTACATTATGCACTTGATGAAAGTGGCATAAACACGTATCATATATACGGCTTTAAAGTTTATGAACTGGGTAATGTCATAATTTATGCATAAATCGAGGCTAGACAATTATACAGAACTTGATCTAGCTAAAAGGCTCGCCGAGGGACGAATTCAAACGTTTAGCTCACAAACTCGGAAGCTTCAGGACAGTCGCGGGCGATCTGACAAACAAGTTAAATAAGTTAAGATATGATGTAATGGGAATTGGAGGACGAGATACAAACATGGCCTTCTTGTTGGCACTTGTAACAAGTCTTGTTTTTGTTGATATTAGCTGCCGCCGGACCAGTGGGGATAGAAGCATCGTTCAAAGTTGTGCCGGGAGCAGCAAGACAGTCCCTGCAACAGAGTTCTGAGATTGAAGACAATGACATATATGGACTAATTTACCTGGCCAAATGGTTTGGACCTCCGCAACGATAGCACTTTACCGGAGGCAAAGTGGAGGTATTTAAGGCTCGTCCTGGAGGAGGTGCTCGGGACGCGAATCCAGGTCCTCCGACGCCAGGCGCATTCTGGCAATTACGAGCGAAGTGGCCGAAGCGACCACAATTCTAACGCAAGATGTTAGAGATGCAACAAGGAGAAATTACATTTCTCACATAGCATTTCTGATTTCCACCTTGCTGGACCCTCAAACTAGGACATTCCGCTAAGAGTTGTGTAAGGGATACGAGAGCGGCCGTGCAGACAAGTGTGGCCAACCTTGGATATGACCAACGCCGCCACAAGAGTAGCATTGCTTGGCAGATACAGTCCTGGGAGATGGGCAAGCAGACGACTCATGTCCTGGCTGCCTGCAGTTGTAACACAGACGCTGCTCAGAAGAGCAGTTCTCGGCGATATGGCCAACTGGAGAGGTATGAATTGGACACTCTGAAATCACATTGGATACACATCACTCACGATTGCCACATTTAAAGCAACCTTTCCGGGAAAACTGGTAGGCCATGACCAACGCTGTGTTTCAATTTGGGTTCAAGACTTCGTATCTGGATGTGTGACACGGTAAGAGAAATAAGGGCACACCAACGGTGGGGATACCAACCTCTCTTCTCCCGCTTCCGACTGACTACTAACAACTCTGCCTCCTCCTGATGACGAAGACAAGGTATTGGTGAAAAGCAAGTGATGAATATCTCGTCGGCTAAGCGGCTGCGCGGTGGTTGATCTGGCAACAGATCTGTCGAAAAGCCTGCCCTAGCGATGCGGGCTTATGTCATGCAGACAGCCAAAAGAATCTACTCTGCACTGTATGCTGCATCCATGTGCTCTTCTGCACGCGTCTTCAAAGCTTCACCATCGGCAGCCTGCGGCCACCGCCCACCCAGATCCCCATGACACGATCCGTTTCTCCACCTGTCTTATCAATGCATCGCACCCGCCATCGTACGGTGTGAACCTTATTGATTCGATCGATGTAGACAAGATAACACAACTCCATTTGCTTATTTGCATGATGCAATGCTCCTGCCCAATATAAAAGATCACCATCTATGCGACGATATGCAGGTTTCCCTCCCCAACTTCCCATATTGCATACTGCTAAGCGAACGGTAAGCTCCTTCGCCTCCTTAACGAATTGTCTCCATAACTGGATTTTAGGTCGTTGCGGGCTCCACATACCTTCCAACGTTTAGGCGACCTTCGGACGCTCGCGTCCATCACGCTTCTTGTTAGGATGAAGAATGCTTTCCTTTGGGGTAACGTAACGATGTCTATTTTCTATCCGCGTCTAAACTGACATATATTTGTTTTGGAAGGTGCTGCAAACCACCTCATACGACACCGTTCCGCATCCTAACAATAAGCGGCGTAACGAGCAAGCGAAGAATGGCTCGGCGTGTGGGAGGGGATGTCTTCAGATCGTTTGCTCTGTATTCAATCTATTGCGTGGAAAGGCTACCTGGTGTATGACATTTATGCAGCCTCAACAAAACTCTATGCTCTCAATAAACTACTTGTAACCAATATCTATTGACTAACATCTGTCCGGTATTATTGGTTCTATCACATTGAACTTCAAAAAGAAAGCAGCGCCACTGCAGTTAAACTCTGGGACTCAAGCACGCCATTGATGAGCTTAATGAGTTCATGGCTTTCATTAGGTGATTATTACCTTAGTAGACAATATTCAAATCTTGAGCGCTTAAATGTCGTTCTTCCTTCCCAACAACATTCACTGACTTCTTCTCCTCAAAATCATACACCTTCGTCCCATGCGCATCCCTTTGGAGTTGCAGTCATATATCATGACATATATGGACGATGCCTCCCACTGTCACAGGACCATCGCCTTACAAACAATCTCAGATTCTTACTCATAAATTACTCTATTTCTGCTCAAAAGATAACCTCGGCCATTCCTCCGGCGCGACATGGACACACGGATGCATCTCCCTTATCGCCAAATAATAAAATTCCCAGAGCAATGAAACGCAGCTTGTTTACTCGGAACTTTCCCTCTCTCGTCTTGCTATCAGGTTTCTGTTGTCTAAGCTTCTTGCACGGCGAAGCTAAACCACTACCGACCTCTATACTACTGCTTTCACCATGAGCTCAACACTCGAGAAGACGTCCAGCTTTCTTCCGGACGCAATTGACTTATCCCATCATTTGTCTACGTTAGCAAAAAATCGTGTACAATCTCCTCTGAAGGGCTTGCAGAAATATTATGGAAAGGAAGGCATGTTAAGCCTTGCTGGAGGTCAGTACATTTATCTTGCATCTAAAATGTCGGCTAATGACGGATCTGAAGGCTTGCCACACCCCTCCTATTTCCCGTTTGATGAGGTCAAAGCCAACGCTTTGGTAGCTAATACGTTTTCTGCGGACGCGAGCTCTTCCTCGTCTAAAGGAGCCCTATCTTGGATCTGGAAATTATTTTCAACACCCTCCAAAGAAAACACCATGCCTATCAGCATTCCCAAATATCCAGAAACTCCGGAGGACGTGAACCTATCCGTCGCCCTCCAGTACGGCCTTGCAAACGGTCTTCCACAGCTCCAGAAGATCGTCAATGAATTCTCAAAGACTGTGTACAAACCAGCTTATGCTAACTTTGCGACTATAATACATGCTGGGAATACGGATGCGTGGAATAAAACCCTCATGTCGCTCTGTAATCCTGGTGAAGGCATCCTAACCAGTGAATGGACTTATCCGTCCGCCATTGCGTCCATGAAGCCATTCGGTATAAATCCTGTGCCGATCAAGATGGACTGTCAAGGAATGAGTAGCACTGGCCTTCGGGAGGTACTCTCTAGCTGGGATGCAGAGGCCCGTGGCATGCCCAGGTATGTAATGCTTATTTATAAACTAGACGCGAAACTTTCTAATCGCATTCACTTAGGCCGCACGTCATGTATATTGTTCCAGTTGGCCAAAACCCTACAGGCGCAACTATGTTGGCTCAAAGGAAAAAAGAAATCTATAATATATGCGTTGAATACGGTATGTATTTGCGTTTCCCACTGACGGTTTGATTTTCTGAACAATACTGCTTTTCAAGATGTCATTATCGTTGAAGACGATCCGTATTACTTCTTGCAGGAAGGCCCCTACGTACACCCTGCACAACGCGCCTCCAGTGTAGACAGAACAATCCCCAGTGACGAAAAATACCTCAACAGCCTTGCTCCAAGCTTCTTGGCGTATGTCTCAATTTCTACGCCTGGCTTCTCTTATTTACTCAACCCTTCTAGATTCGATTATCAAGGACGGGTAGTGCGGCTTGATACATTTTCAAAGGTCTGAACATTGCTCTGAATCTAACAACACACAAATAAACACGCCTATCCCTTTTAGACCATCGCTCCCGGGAGTCGCTTGGGTTGGTTCACCTGCCACCCAACTTTTGCTGAGAAATTTGAGAGGCAGGCCGAAACCTCCACTCAGGCACCCTGTGGTTTCGGACAGGTCAGTTCCATTTGCAGCATTTCATTATTTACTCCGCACTAACATTAACGACTACAGTCTCTGATTACAGAGCTCTTGATTAATTGGCAAGCAAAGGGATATTTGCGATGGTTGAAAGGTGCGTAAAACATGGATATCTGGACAGTGTAACCAATTTTTATGGAATTATAGGCTTGGGAGCACAGTACACACAGAGGCGTGACTTCTTTCTAGACTGCATACTCGACAAATTCCACGTGGAAATTGCTCCGGCCACACAGAATACTAGATTCCCTGGTAGTGATATATATGTCCTCTCCGAGAAGACTGCCACTAGCTGGTACCATAATGAAAAGTCCGTCAGGCAGACCCTTGTTTCTTTCGTCCCGCCTTCGTCAGGGATGTTCGTTTGGGTGTGTAATAATCCGTCTTTGCCTTAAAATCCAAGTTTAATTTAAGGAATCGAAACATTAGCTTTCCCTACACTTTGATAGCCACCCAAAGTTTAAGGAATTTGGACAAGAATCACTTGAAATGCAATTCTGGACGGCACTGGCTGACGCCGGGCTTCTCGTTGGTCCAGGTAATTGATCGCGCTCACGTGTGAGGATCAAGCTGACCACAACATTAATAAACACAATAGGAATCATGTTTTCCGCGAGTCAATTAGAAGCTCCTGATAGCGCTCCCGGCCATCTACGTATCAGTTTCAGCAACGCAGAAGTAAGCCATATTCTCCAAAAAAAATATAGTTCAAGTCTGAGAATTTTTTTTCCAGTTTGAAGATTTGAAGAAAGCCATAGACATCTTCGCCGTTGTCTTGAAAGAATTCTATAGGAAATGAGTCGCAGCTTGTCGGGACCTGGCAATTGCATTGATTCCTTACCCGTCGCCATTAGGCACCTTTTTTGATACTCAAGATGCTTTGCGGATTGTTTTAAACGTATGAATTATATGCGTATAAAGATACAGACCAATGATTAGAGCGGCTAGATGGATTTTGTTGCCGTATGAAGGAAAATGATACATGTAAAGCTCGGAGGTGAATTGAAGATCTGATGTTAATGTGGTGTTGAGAACATGAAATTCTGGTCGATATACTGTCCGGCTATTGAGCGAGCTTATCTTGCGCAAATGTAGCAGCAACCAGCATGGGGAAGACCAGCGTAGCATCAGCAAACACCTTTATTGTAGAATTTATTAGCATTGGGTCTGTTACTTGTTTCTTATGGGCTACATACTTTGACCGCTTCAGAACCAGCACGAATCTTTCCCCATGAGACTGCTTCATCTGGCCGGGCACCCGAATCAGAACCATCGAATTCCTGTCCTGTATTCTATAGCAAACGTTAGAACTATAGCTGTGAAATATGATTTCACTACTCGCAATGAAAACCGAGTAATCTGCTCCGTTGCGCTATGAAAATAGCTTGGTTAGACCGAGATACTGAACAAAATTTGAGGATATTACGATGAGCATTGCATTGGCTATTTGATGTTTGCAAACGCCGCCTCCGAGAACAATCATTCCAGCTTTCCGTGATTTTCGCGACATCTCATTCAAATTCCGGATGTCTTGAACGATGTCGAGGATGAGGCCGGGATTTTTGAAGGAATGGAAATAGATCATGTCCCCAATCGACCCATCCGTAAGGGCGGGGCAGAAAACTGGAATATCATTCTACGAGAATAAATTGAGTGAAAATAACATTATGTGGAGCGGTACATTCCGACCTTATATGCCCAATAATATACAGACTCTTCGTTGTTTATTTCTTTGCCTAGTCTTCGGATGAAAGCACTTGGAGTCCAGACTTGTCCAGTAGCTTTTTGTTCTGCAAGCATATTGTCAAGAATGGGAGTCAACCAATCCTCAAACTTGCAATAGTTGTCATTCGGAACGATAAGATTTCCAATCCTATTCATTCCTCGTCTCCTTAGGTCGGCCCCGTCGAGATTGAATTCAGCAAGATACGTCTTGCCTAGACATTTAATAAAGTCTTCCTCGATACCTCCAGCTGTCGTGACGAGAACGGATACATGCTTGTGTTTTACAAGATGGAGAATCACCTCGCGCAATCCAGAAGATATTAAATTGGAGGTGTAGCCTAAGAAGACATTGCAACGGGTGTTGGCTCGGACCTCGGGATCAAGATATTCTTCTACCTCGTCTTCGGAGATCAGTTCGTCGGACAATCTCCATTTTCGCTGTATATATGCCTAGATAAGATCATACAATTTTTGAAATACAGACTTTGACGCACCATCCGGTTTACGATGTTGATAGCCTGGCCAAGGCTGTTTGCTTGAAATCCGATCCGTTCATAACTTTGCAGGAAATCTCCCAAGCTCAGAGGTGCTTCGAAATTAGGACCTTGTACAGAGACGGAGTCGTTTGGGACTGGTTCTGAGGGTTGTAGAATAGCGGCAGCAGCACCACCGGGAACGTTTGGTGCCATAATTTTATCGAAGGATGGACAAGATCAATCAGAGAGAAATATCTGAGGGTGTAGCCAATTAGGAACAAACAAGATAACTGGCGCGCGTTCGAATTCTAGCGATGTACCTAGTACCAGTTATGCCTCCCAACCTCAAGCTCAATGTGGTTGCCTTCATATCTCCTCAGAACCACCCCATCCTCATAAGGACACTTTCCAAGCAGGATGATCAGACAATCAAGTATCACTATATCGCTCATACAAGCTTGGACGTTATCGAAGAGCGAGGTGCGCTTCATGCTTCCGAGTCTCTTCACGTTCTCCGAGGCTGACTTTGACCAGTGGCAGCTGCAGGGAAGGCCGGAGACTGCTACTTAGGCCTGCTCTTCTCTATGGAAGATGTCGCCGTTTACGGATACATTACGCCGCTGAAGGTAAAGATTGTTATAGCCCTACCGCTGTCGGACATGGTTGTTCGCGATGCGGACATTATAACTGTGGGTGCTACATTTTGTATTTATATAAGTCACATACGTTCATTGAAGCCTTACAGATATTCAAGGCGCTTCACATGGCATATTATTCGTCTATCTCCAATCCTTTCCTCAAATTAAACCAGTCAAGTGATGGAAGTTCTGACTCGCTGGCAGTTGGAAGTCCCAAGTGGAAAAATTTTAAACGTCGCGTCGATGAGATTAGTTGGCTTGTAGGACAGGCACCAAACAACGGTTTATGAATGGCGAGTTTTAAGTGCACAAGTAAATTAACCATACAACGGTCCTTGGTCAACACGGTCAGAGCCCAAGCCCATGCTCTTTCCGGTTCGATCAATTACGGCCACATCCCCGATGACGAGGACCAATATTAAACATACCTTTCATTGACTCAGTCTTGCTGAAGACCACCGCGTTTGAGACAGATACGAGGTACACAAGTTTATTGCCTAGAATACACTTCATATACCAACTTTGAAATTTCATTATGGCAATCCCAATGCGGCTTTTTGAAGCTCTTCCAAATTTTCTTTCGTCTCTCTAGCCATTATCCTAACAAGATTATCGTCGTCGGTGGAAGATATGTAATCGAGTGTGGCACTCATTCTTCGGAACGAGGACTGAACAAATATCCCAGCAGGATTGATCATTGTTTCTTCATATGCTAATTTCGTTGCAGCTCGAATGAGCAACGATAAGAAATGAATTGCAGCGCGACGTAAAGCTGTTATCTTTGAATTCCTCGGCGTTGAGTTTAAATCCAGTGTTGGCCTGCCATCTTTATTTGCTTTGGACTTGGTATCACCTGTGTCGTCCAGGGTTGTGGCTTCCATCCGTCGACTATGCTCTTGCAGTGAAGAGTGTTCAGTTTGTAGTAAATCGATCATTGCTCGCGATAGGTCCTGCGTATAGGGCAGCATGGCCAGAGGATATGTGTCTACGCAATCCGCCAATAACGATAAACACGACGTTCGAAGGGCCAATGGTACGTTGGCATTCCGAACCACAGAAAACATTGGCGGCACCAAAATGTCCACTGTAGACGATATGAGTCAATATTTACCCAAGGGGCGCTATGAGCACTTACCATATAAGCTTAGTGCGGTTCCGCAACGCTTGATGACAGAGCTGAGAGCCTCTCCAATTCGGGTTCTGACATCGAGATCCTGTTGTGTCAAATTTCCAGCGCCAAGTCCACCCAATCTATCTGCGTAATCCTGGACCAGAGCCTGTATAATTTCCTTGCCAAATGTATTGGACAGCGCAGTGAGGCCTTGGACAGCATTAAGATACATGTACGAGTCTTCATCCTGAACAGCTTGTAAAAAGATCGAGAGGATAGACGGAACCAATGCTTGATTGATTTTATGATTCTTGGTGCGCGGTCCCACAAGCTCTCTTAATAGTAGAAGACCATGTGCGCGGACAGGTAGGATTGGATCTTGTAACAGTTTGAGCGCTTTCTGATAAACTTCTTGATCATCCTCGTGTTCTCTCTTGCATGGACTTGTGCCTTTTGTCCCAGAGGTATTGGCCAATCTCGCAGTGATGACAAGCCTGGCTTCCCGTGCTAGCCGCCTCAATGCTGAAGATCCTTTCAGTGCCAACGGCTCGAGTTTTGCGAAGATATCGTTGAAGATGGGATGTGTCCGCGCGGTCAGCGTCTCATCCGCTAAAATATTGCTGAGTTTACCATGAAAAATAGGCATTGGACAATAACACATACCTTCCAGGATGGAAAGAAGTAGTGTAATGGCCGTTTCTATAAGCTCATCGTCCGGACCAATCACCTCTGAATCAGGATCTTCATCGTCGCTATCCGCTTCCTCTAACAAGTCGTCTTGTTTGGGAATAGAGGGAGACGCAACCGTGACATTGGCATTGCCTTCACCATGCAGCGTGAGACTTGCAGCGTCAAGAACGTGGAAAATGAAAGTCAAAAGCTGATCTGGTTTCCTGAGGATGTTCGAAGTAGTTCCTTCGGAGAGTCGTTTTTGCATTTGCATTATGATTTGTAGTTTATGTAAAATCCTTTCGAGCCCTCGGGTAAGAATATTTTTCGCAAATAGATTCTACCCCGGAAAGACGTACTTTATAGAATTTTCATTGCTGCGTCCCTTCATGTAGCGGTAATCTTCAAGAAGATTAATGAAGATGGATGATGCAACATCACCTCGGTCAAGTTGCTTTAAAAGTTTGACGAAGTGAACAGGATCAGGAAAAAAATTGAATATGTTGAGATCAAGATCGTCCGAGTCTTCAAGGTCGCCTGGCATAACAAGGGCAGGGGGATTTGAAGAAGTCTCTTTCCTATTTGAATAAGATGTGAGATATTGTTCGAACAAGATTGTAAGAACACTTACAACTTCGATTTGACGAAATTCCCTTCCAAACTGAATTTCCACTCGTAATCTCTTCCATCTTCAATGATAGACCTTAATATGTTACTACCTTCAGCTTGGTCGACGATTTTTCCCCACGATATCAATAGTCCCACTACAAATTCTTTGAGCTGAGGATCTGTAACTTTACGATGGTCAAAGTCATACAACAAAGCATACAAAGCTGGAATGATGGGTGACAATATCTGGGAGATAAATTGGGGGGAAGGCTCTGTGTTGGACATCAAGACGACCAGTGACCATAAAGCATCGCCGGGTGACAAATCTCGCTGCAAAATTTCTTCGTCCAATTCGAGAAAAGGGAGATGAAGCATGTCCAGAACGAAGATAGCAACGTCACTTTGTTGGGCGTTCTTGGGAACGATGGCGCGGAAGACAACGAATGCTGCTGCTCGTTTGTACTTTGGTTGTGTTTCAGATGTCAGAAGTTTTAGAACTTGAGGGAATATTTCTCTGTAGTATTCCTGGTCACATCAATATAGTTATCGATTTATTGGGAAAGGATTTGACACACTTGAGCTTTCATACTCGAAGGAACACTGTTGACTGTCTTCGCAACTTGTTCAAGTTTTTCATCATCGATGAGAGTCTCGTCGGAAGTGAACATGGCCTCACACAATCCCTTCACGCCACTGGGCCTCTGAATTTGTTTTGTGAGAAGAAATGTGCAGGCTTTGCGAGTATGTAGAGGAGGTGATGGCGACTGCGATGATAAAATGTTGGCAAGGATTGATATCGCTTGTGCTGGGGTTGATCTTTATGAATGTGAACGGGCGACTCGGAAACAAAGACGGGGACTCACAGACGAAGGAAGCGAATGACTAACGCACGGGCTTCATGTAGAGGAGTCACCAACTCGTTCGCCTGTGATTCAGGAAGCCAGCCTAGCGAGATAGAAGGCAAGAGAACATCTTGTGTATGAAACGAGATTATAGTTGTAGTGATCAACGTCTGTGATATCCGACCTTCGACTCCATCAGGGAAAACGAGAGAGAACAATGATATGAGGAGGGCCGAAAGCACTTTGAAATCCTTGCCATTGACGGTGAAGTCTACAATTTTGGAAAATTCCCGTCCTTTGAGAATTGTGCTAGGCCATATGTCGCTGATCCGCCTGAACAGCGGTTCTACTGCCCACTTGAAGGTGAGAGACAGCAGCGTTCGGAGTTGGCCCAAGTCTCGATTTCCGATGGCAGGCGCCTGCTGGAGTGAGTTTTCCTGGATGAGGTCACAGTCCAGGATGCTATTAACCCTTTGCACGACAGAAAGGGCCTCTCTTCCTGTTTGAAATTGGAGATCTTCTACACTTATCTCCGAGTCTTGCAAACAGGTGATGGCATTAGGTAGGCGTGTGTAGTAGCTCGATAAGCGGTTTCTGAGAACTGTTTTAAGGTTTGTGGCAAGGTTTGAAGGCGATGGTGTCCCCAACAAAGCGGCCCCGTCAGCAAGCGCTGCTGCGAGTTTTGAAGCAGAAGATTCCATCATTCATCAAGGCAAGAGGTCACTCTGACGTCGTTGAAATAAATTTCCCACAACTTTGAAAACTTCCCACGATCAACAATACCTCTCTTACGTCCTCTCTTGAGCAGCATTCACATTTTGAAAAATTCTTCCGCATTTACAGTGTCTTGCATATTGTTTTGCACGACTCAGATGCGCGTTGAGGAACCGCGTTGACAGCTTCCCATGCTCACGGTCCCCAAAGCGGACAGGCACCGAGCAGGGTCCCGAGGGTGACTGGAGGGCACCGGCATGCAGAAGCAGGGGCGTGAGCTGGACAAGCAGCCATCATCGGCATGACCATCAACGCGACGCGCCATGATGCGTCGACAGCGCACTGTGAGCGAGTCATTCTGCAGAGGCTCGCGCACTTCGTTTCCGCCTTTGACACGGGCTGAAATTTTTTCTGAACATATATAATTATTTGTAGAATAATTTCCTGGAAGAGAAAGACGAGGTTTCCGCACTGGAGAATTTAAAAAGTAATATGTTCACTTTTAAACACACTTGATAGAATTGGGGGAATCGAGAAAGATATTTTCTTTCAAGCCTAGTCCTGTGTATTAATCATCTTGAATGGACGTAGGCCATCTTTTAATGCTCTCTGATTGGGAGCGGGGGAACGGTGAGTGTCGAGCGCGCCTGTTCAACATCAACGCATGTTGCGAGTGGCTCAGCGCGTCATGGCGCGTCGCGTTGATGGTCATGCCGATGATGGCTGCTTGTCCAGCTCACGCCCCTGCTTCTGCATGCCGGTGCCCTCCAGTCACCCTCGGGACCCTGCTCGGTGCCTGTCCGCTTTGGGGACCGTGAGCATGGGAAGCTGTCAACGCGGTTCCTCAACGCGCATCTGAGTCGTGCAAAACAATATGCAAGACACTGTATGTTGGCTTTCAGCGCTTCAGCTCGGATAATCCTTGCGGAAAAAATGGAATCGTTCGAACCGGGATCGAACCGGTGCGCTGACCTAAACAATATTCCAAAACAAATAATGATGTCATAGCCAGAAGTCGACTTGGAGGAAATTGTTGGGTTGGCACAAGGAAGCTCAAGGTTGCCTTCAACGGTCAACACCCCAGGCCTCAGCGCTTCAGCGCTCAGCGGCCAACAATGGGAAAGTCGGCGAACGCCGAAGTTCCTCCCCAGCCGGGCCGGCCCAACGCAAAGCGAACGATGACGTCAGAGTCGATGTCGAAGGAAAATTGTTGGGCTGGCTACACTGACCAAAACGATATTCCTCCGTCTTTTCAAAAAATGTCCTTCGAACCGGCGTCGATCCGGTGGCCTCGGGATGCGATGTTTTCCAATTACAGTCCCACGCTCTTCCAACTGAGCTATCGAAGGATACGCCTTTACTTCTTCATATACCTCTCTTCATCTGGCGCTCACTCCCTCCACCATCATGGAATCCGAGCCCGAGGAACCTGATTGAGGAGGTCTTGGACCGAATCCACACTTCCCGCATCGACACGTCAACTGGAGCGGTCTCAAACTTGGCGTCGGACGTTCAATCCGCAAAGCCTTCGCCATCCTAGACGAACCGGAAGTTCTCAACACTGCTGGCATTGATTGCTGTTTCCAGAAGAAACAACGATTCGTGAACAGGTTTCGTGGCTGTTAACAAAGGAAACACACGTGTATTTCCGGAAACAGGTATATGTTACTTGTGGAAACAGCCTTAAACCCTGTTCACATACCGCTGTTTCCGAAGGAAACATGAATCACCCCCAGCAGTGCAAGGCATTCCATGACGATATCAGAGTTTTAACCCATTGCACACAGTCCCACGCTCTTCCATCTGGGCTGCGTTGAAAACGAGGAATGGGGTAATGAGGTAAGAATATTAAGTGCCAGTCACTTGTAACAAAGTCTGATGCGTGCAAGACACAACTTGGTCCTCCAACTTGAATGGTCCGTGTCCAATCCGTGTCCGCCGACTTTTTTCTCTGGCTCAAACTCACACTCTGAATCGCCTTTTTTCTTGTATTGACGACATCATGATCAACCATGCGATTCATACTTAATTCAAACATCAAGTCGAATTAGCCTTCGCTACTATTATGTACATTGTATTTCAACTGAATGTATGCCATATTCCAAGTACTGGCGATGGTTTTGAGTTTTGTCGGCAGTAATTGATCTCTTCATAGACATCCTGATCAGGTATTTCTATCAAGCTCGGCTTGAAGCCCCAACTGCCACATGGCCTAACGATTCACGAACCACCCAGCCTTCCATTCAGAAAACGACACCCGTATCTGAGGCACTTACGTGTCGATTTGCGCTAATATAGTCTTTCGATCCGGTTAGGCAATAGAAATTCTAATTGCAGCTTCTTTAGTCTCCTCTATCCCCGACAACCTCCATTGGCCCGCGCTTTCGAAAATTCTCGGAGACGAAGCTACTTTCATCCGTTCCTCGTCCAGAAGAAGGGTCCGGAGCGTGTTTCTCCTGCCCTATGGCTTCAGTTCGAAGTACGTATCCCAGGAGCCAGGAAAGAGGAGCCAGAATCCTGACTGATTTCCTCTGCTTCCTTTGTTCATCCCCGCTTTCTTTAAGACTTTGTAGAACGGAAGGGTTGAACTGTTTGCACCCTCGACTCTTTTCACCTCCACTGTCAGTGCTCAGACTTTCCTGCGAGCATGGCAGAGCTCCCAGCGCCGACGCATGTAGATACCACGTTCGTCCATATTTTTTGTTTCTCGCTGACGTTGTCTAACTCTTTTCCCAGAATGGGTGCGGCGTACATAGGCGTCGTAGCAGCGGCGATGTGAGTAGACTCTATCTGTATTCTATCTTACATGACCACATTCTGATATAAAGAATAGGCTGTACGGAGGTATCGCACCCGTCTTTGCCTTGCTTTCCTAGCTTATCAATTTGTGCAGTTTCTTTTGTGCAGGCATGGTACTACTTCATGAAATACCAGCAAGTGTGTACCATTGAATGATCTTTTTTTCGCGTTGATACCTACCAATTTCAAGGACGTATGGTATATCAAAGCCTTGGTACAGCCCTAATTGGTTCTGCTGTGCGAACTCATTCATTGTCTTCATCTCCCTTCGTTAGGTCGGGTCCATCTGGTTTTTCGAGACAGTCCATCAGGCTCTCATATCGCACACCGGTCATTCTAGCAACTTCAAATATGTTTCAGAACGTCGACTGATTCAAATATAATGCAGTGTACTATTACGTCGTCACGAACTATAATAACCCCAACGTACTTGATAAAATCGTTTGGTAAGTTTGTGCAACCAATGCATTGCTATCACTAATGTGAACTTTTTTCAAGGAGTATACTTGTACGTCGATTTTCGCGATATTGGCGATCACTCACATAATTACCATCAAAAGCTCGAAGTGCTGTTTAATGCAAGTTCTTTTTTCGTGGTCGAAAAAATATCAACTAACCTAATTTCTACAGGGTTTGATCGGTTTGCTAGTTCAAGGGTAGTCTCTTATCTTAATGGAGTCCAATACCTTTTCCGACCATCCCTTCCACCCATTCAGATTCTTAGCTCTGCGTGTATGGAGATGTTCGTATTTCTCATCAACGCTATCAACGGTATATTCACCCGTTTGTTTCAAAGTGAGCGGAAACAACCTCCCGCTGACAGTGGTTGTTGTACGTCCTACAATATGATTGCGTTTATTTTGCCATCTGAAATTTGCGCAGGGCTGTCTAGTTCTAGCAGGATTTGGTGAGTCTATTTCGATGCTACTATGACCTCCTGGCTAACTTGTCCCAAAGGGTGCTCCGTAGGTATGCATCATAGGCAACACTTTAAAGTAAACTCACATCCGAAGCTAATCCTATCCCAGCTTTTACAGCCCAATCGTGCGTCTTTATTGAAACCCATAATTTGATATCCTTCATCATCATCATAGCATGCAACTCCAAACTTGGGCACAGTTGGAAAGACTGAAGGTTACTTTTTCGTCTGCATGCTATAATCGAAGCTCATTCATGATTAGGGACTTTCTATGGCTGTTAACCTATTGGGAGCAATCACCGACGTTCTCATTACCGCGGCCTTGTTCGTGTTCTTACAGAGGTCAAGAACGGGCTTCAAGAAGTAGGTTGTTAAATTTCACCGTATTGGAAGGCCCCTAACTTCTGACCTGAGATCTGACAATATGATCAGTAAATTGGTGAGTTTATTCCTGTGGGATAAAGGTTATCTACTCTAAATTTCCGTTCAGATAGCATTCACAGTTAGCACGGGGCTACTGACTAGCGTCTGCGCTGTGGCTTCTCTCATTTCCGTGAGTTAGATGGATCATTCTAACCTTTTTCTTCTCAATGTTCTCCAGATACTGGCTTCTGGGCATACCTTGATTTACGTAGCATTCTACTTTTCGTTGGGTCGTCGTGAGCTTCCTGCCCTATCTTTTTCCTTCCCAATAGCTCAACTTCCTTGTTCAGTTTACAGCAATTCAGTTCTCGCCACACTAAATGCTAGGCAGATCATCCGGGGGCTAGGAGAGAACAGCGACGAACTCTCCTTCTCGTTACAAACCATATCGAAGACCGATCAAAGAAACCATAATTCAGCGGTAAGCTTGTTCTGTCTGACGGTAGAATATTCTTCTGAGGCTTTTCTAGAGATCGACAAACATATCAATCAAAATTGACGCCATACACGACTTTTTGCGAGAACAACAGCTTGAACACGATGACTCTTTGCAGGCAGTGGTCAGCGTCTTTTCACAATGTTCCGTCGATCCTTTGGCTGATGGTCCAATTAGTCTCCAGTGAGTTTGGAGAAATCGTTCTGAAGTCGCTTTCAACGCACTATACCCCTTTCACAATACACTTTCTTGGTGTACACTTGTAATTCTCGTAGGTTTCCTGGACTGAGGCCGCACATTTGTATCTAGTGCACAGGATGGGATGGGATGTATATATGATTGTATTAGCATGACAGCCACAGAAAACACGAACCTTGTATTTTTGCATTGCGCCATCAGACCTGCAACCAGAATTATGCTCGCCGGGTCACTATTTAACGCTCAGCTGCGGAAAAGGACCGTCAAGCCGTCGACAGATCACAATGCTATACTTTGCATTACTTGACACAATCATTTACTTCCGTAAATTTCCAAATTCATATATGGTCAAATATGGGATCTCCCTCTCGCCAAGCGATGACAACTTGCCTCTGAAGATCACCGAGACCTGAATGCCTTACCTTTTGCCGTCCATCAAGCTCGGGCTTGACAAGTCGGATAGCTTTCTGGATGCATTCGGGGTGCCACATCATGTCACCTTTCTTTGGATTCAACGCTGACGAAAGCAGCAGGTCTTTGAACTCCCGGACCACGTATGCCTCCGCTCATGACTAGCTGCAGCTTGGCTGGCTCTACACCTTCGCAGACGCAGGAAAGCAGCATCGTCCCGGAACGTCTATGAGCGCTATCTGGATCAACGCCACAGCTGGCGAAGAGCTGTTTGTACCGTTGGTACTTCAAAGTACCGAAAACTTTAACGATGGACGCTGTCAGTGTCGTTTGCTCAACCGACATTGTACAGTCCCCGTCCAATCACTTCTTGCAAATCTCTGCGTGGTTATCAGCCTGTCGATGTCTTTCGTACCCTTAAGGCATTTGAGAAGCGTCTATTATAGCAGATTCTCCGTGCATCTGGAAAATGATGGTTTATTGTAAGGGTTCGCTCAAAGCTACGGTCGCGATTGATGCGGACAATCTGGAGGGATCTTAACACGCGCACAAAGGCGTATCATCAACGGCGCCTGAATTATTCATCGATATACCTTACCTGTCGAGGCATTGGATAATATTCAAAACAAAAGTGATGTCTGTCGCCGCCTCGTGGCCCCGAGCGTGCTATAAGCAGCAACAGGTCTGCTGAACCGCGGACTTCTATCGTAATTTGGGACTACGATCTATGAGAAGGGACCAAAATCTCGTCCCGTCATCCGAATGGGGCCTGATCCTGTCCCGGTAGTACCTTTTAATATCGTACTTAAAGCCCTGAACGCATCGCTACGCAAAGCAACACAATTTTTATTTCTTTCCCTTCATTGCCTCCGTCCAGCTGCGATGGTTTCAAATTACTTCATTGCAGCCAACATCCCCGTCGTTCTCCTCGTAATTTTCCTTATGCGGGCCTTTCTTCGGTCGAACAAAAAGCTCTCCCTTCCTCCTGGTCCCAAAGGCCTTCCGCTGGTCGGAAACATCCTCGATATGCCCTCTGAGAAGGAATGGTTAACTTTTGCTCGTTGGGGGGAGCTTTATGGTACGCTTTGCAGACTTTTGCAGTATTTGGAACCTCTACTGAACGAATGTCATAGGAGATATCTGTTCGGTCACTGTCCTTGGACAACCACTTATTGTCGTTAATTCCTCCAAGAACGCCATTGATATGCTGGACAAGAAAAGTGCGATATATTCTGATCGTCCCGTACTCCTAATGGGTGGAGAACTCGTAGGTTGGAAGAACACTATGGTTCTTCTCCCTTACGGTGACCGTTTCCGCCGTTATCGGCGCCTCTTTCACAACCTGATCGGAAATCAGACTGCTGTAAAGCGGTTTCGTCCAAGCCAACAAATCGAAACTCGTCGGTTTTTGCGACGAATTCTTTTGAGCCCTAACGAATTTTCTGACCATGTTCGAAGGTAGGGCCTTCATTTATTCCCTGTTTTGTTTAGCTTTCTTATCGGTCTCATTTCAATATAGGACCGTAGGGGCCGTAATTCTGAAGA
Organism: Pholiota conissans; assembly: GCA_015484465.1. Taxonomy (NCBI): domain Eukaryota; kingdom Fungi; phylum Basidiomycota; class Agaricomycetes; order Agaricales; family Strophariaceae; genus Pholiota; species Pholiota conissans. The sequence goes on from MU155148.1 coordinate 26,499, forward strand.
TATCTCATGGATATGAAGTAGAAGAGAAAAATGACCCTTTTATCGAGATGGCCAACAAAGCGACTGAACAGTTTTCTTTGGCTACTGCGCCCGGTGGATTCCTGGTGGATCTTGTCCCTTTTTGTATGGTGCTTATTTTTGTCTTCCTTTCTTTAATTCTTAATCCTCTTTTCTCAGTGCGACATCTTCCTGCATGGTTTCCTGGTGCAGGATTTCGCCGGAAAGCGAACATCTGGGCGGCAACCTTGCAAGAAATGGTTGATCGTCCTCATGATTTTGTCAGACAGAACATGGTGTGTACGCATTGCTTCAGCCTAAATTGTGTCTAAACTTCCGCGTATGTGCAGGCACGCGGGACGGCTGAAGTATCTTTTACCTCGGCTGCATTGCAAGGCAAGCAGCTCAGTCCCGATGAAGAACTTGATCTGAAATGGAGCGCCGCGAGTCTGTATTCTGGTACGTCTTTTCTAGAATCTTACTGGACAATGGCTCAGCTTTTTTTCTCTATTTATAGGTGCTGCTGATACGGTACCTCTCTAAAAAAAATTTCTCGAGGAGAAACTCATGCCCAACTAGACAGTAGCAGCCATAAATTCGTTTTTCTTAGCCATTGCGCTCCATCCACGCGTCCTCAAGAAGGCACAGGAAGAAATCGATGCGGTGGTTGGGCTAGATAGGCTGCCTACTTATGATGATCGGATGTCGCTTCCATACATCAATGCCCTCATCATGGAAGTCTTGCGTTGGCATACTGTGGTTCCTACAGGCGAGTGTTCTGTGTTCTCTGGGTCGAATGCTTTCTGAACATTTGTTCGCAGCTGTTGCCCATCGACTGCTGCAAGACGATATCCATGATGGATATCTCATCCCCAAAGGTTCCTTGATCCTTCCAAATATCTGGTATGTATTCCAACTCTTGACCCTTAAAACAAGGTCTTGACACTTGCCGCAGGAAGATGACTCACGATCCAAAGGTGTACAAAGATCCGTTTGAATTCAAGCCGGAGCGATTCCTGGCTTTAAAAGGTAGAGCGCCCGAGTCAGATCCACGCGAAGTCTGTTTTGGGTTTGGGAGGAGGTAATTATTCTTTAGATCAAGCCGCCGAATCGTTTATTGATCCTGATTGCTTCTCGATTGCAGAATCTGCCCAGGTACGCGATTTCGTTTTCTGAAACGCTTCGTATTTTGTTTATTGACCACTTGTTCGGCAGGTCTGCACTTGGCTGATGCCTCTCTTTTTATCACCTGCGCGATGACCTTGGCCGTGTTCGACGTTTCGAAACACACGGAGAACGGTGTCATAATAGAACCTAACCACGAGAATACCACGGGAACTATAAGGTATGTTTTATTCTTGGACACTATATATGTGTACATTGTTTACGTCCAAATTCTTTCAGCCACCCGGCACCGTTCAAGTGTTCCATCAAACCCCGTTCTGAAAGGGCAGTTTCTTTGATCTTGGCTGAAGAATCTTAGACGAATTTTTTGCAGTGGGATGTCTTTTATTCGTATTTTTATAATGTATCTTGCACCATATACCTTGTTATATTTTATGATAGCTTCTTCATGCTGTATCCTGGCTTTTGTGTTCTTTGTAGATATGCGTACCTACTTTCATCTAACTATATTGTGGTACGTAGAATGTGGAGTTTTCGTCTCTGGAGACACAGAAACTACCGATCTTCGATTGAAGTTATAGAGTGCTTAATCGCAAGAAGCGACCAGTCCAATAGCTGAAAAGTCATTGGACCTAGCGTCGAAGAGACCACCAAGCTTGAGTTGAGTCGTTTTCTGGCAAGCTTCTAGTCGACTGCGGGGTCAATGTCCATCGCATTTGAGTCGTCGGACACCAAATTGGGTTTGGACGTGGAAGCACCTGGTAATGGTTCCCGAACACTTTGTGGCCCCACATTTGATGATCTAGGTTCAGTTGTTTCCGCTTTATCCTCCACCCCATACTCTTGTAACGACGGATCCTTATATAGGATATTAGTATCGATTGACGAGAATTCAGGGGATGGGCCAGTTTGGAGCTTAGCGTGTCCAGAGTCATCCACTGCCTTCATCGAGCTTTCTTTGCTCGAAGTTTCGTCAATGATTTCTTCGGGGCGATCATTGAGTCCGTTTATCACAATAACGAAAACAGCTATTTTTTACCTTTAGGTAGCGATGATTGGCTCCTTGGTTCGTCATTCAAGATTTTTTGTATAGAGGTTTGAATACTGCTGAGGAAGCTCGCGTCTGAGAATATTCGTACATCTGCAACAGCTCTTTCCACTATTGGATACCTGTATAAGGAGTCAGGATGCGCAATTATAATAATGCCAGTAGGATCAACCTTTCAACCTCTTGCGCCAGTTCTTTATGGACTGTTTCCTGTGAGGAGTACTGTAGGGTCTGATCTGTTGCCAGTCTCTGACGTCCTATTTCCTCTACACGGGACTTAAGAGCGGAATAAGAACCCTGGAGAAGCGTCATCAAAGATTGGTCCACCGATAGTGCTGGCACTCACATCTTGTTGAAATCGCGTTAGCACTTCTCGCCGTAAGCGATCGAACTCTCCCGACTTTTTGAACCTGTTGTTGTTATTGTTGAGTAGAGATGACGCCAAAAACAGAGAAGACAATTTAGCATACATACTCCTCAACAAGGGCGGTAGGATTATCGATAGGCATGGCTCAGCCTGAGCGGCAATGGCGAAGGTGGTTCAAGTTGAACGTTCGCGTATTCAGGATTATCTGATTAAATTAGATCACGAGGAGTGCGATTGAGCGATTCCCGGTGATCTTTCCTCTGCTCGGCCACATCGCGCCTTTTGTACACCCGAACACTCTTTACCCACACATCCATCTGCCGGGCAGCATTTCTCAACTTACGTGGAACTTCCTGTCGACAATATAAAGGCCGCGAAAGTTGCGGGACTTCATATCGAACTCAAGATGTCTACTACCACATTCCCCCCTCTGAAGAATGATCTCCTTATAAGGGCAGCTCGAGGTAAGCTCAGATTTCGATTATAGCCAACTGCACTATATGGCACTTCTTCCAGGCGAAAAAACTGAACGCGCACCGGTCTGGGTTATGCGACAAGCTGGACGCTATCTTCCTGGTAAATCGCACAAACCTTCGTACGCCGCTACAGAAAATCTGACAATTGCAAAGAATTCCGGAAAGTACGCGAATCGCATGAATTCTTTGAGGTCTGTCGCACCCCAGCCCTTGCCATGGAAGTTACTGTACAGCCTATCCGACGATATTCTGGACTTCTCGATGCATCCATCATATTCAGTGATATTCTAGTCGTTCCGCAGGCTATGGGGATGGAAGTGCTGATGAACCCTGGTCCTGAGTTTCCCGATCCCCTTGTGACGCCTGCAGACGTGAGAAAGCTCAATAAAGTCGTCGATGTTCAGAAAGACCTTGGTTACGTTTTTCAAGCGATCACAGAAACAAGGATTGCGTTGAATGGCGAAGTACCCCTCATTGGCTTCTGTGGAGCCCCTTGGACACTTTTCGCGTATATGATCGAGGGCGGTGGAAGCAAAACTCTTCAGAAGGCCAAGACGTGGTTATTCAAGTATCCGGAAGAGTCCAAAGCACTCCTTTTGCGAATCGCAGACGTATGCGTCGAATTTCTGGTTGGTCAGGTCAAAGCCGGAGCCCAAGTGAGCATTTCGTTGTATCATGGAGAATCTTTCGTTGACTATCAATTCAGTTGCTTCAAATATTCGATTCTTGGGCAAATGAGCTCTCACCATATGATTTCGAACACTTCTCGTATCCTACATTAAAGCATATATCAACGGGTGTTAGACGACGTCTTGCTGAAGAGAAGGTTACACAGGTACCCATGACTTTGTTTGCCAAAGGTGCAAACCACGCGCTCGGATTCATGGCGCAGAATGCAGGTTATGATGTACTAGGGCTTGATTGGTGCATTGACCCGCTTGAGGCGCGAAAGATCGTTGGTGACAAGGTTGCCCTCCAAGGAAATATGGATCCCGGCGTTCTTTATGGTGGAAAGGATGCGATTGAAGCTGCAGTGAAGAGGATGTCTGCAGGCTTCCGAGCAGGTGGAGGTGGATGGATTGCGAATTTGGGCCACGGAATCACTCCAGGTGTTGATCCTGAAGATCTTCGTTGGTTCTTCGAGTGCGTCCATAAGTATTCAGCTCTTTAATAACATTTGCGTTGAGGAATGCCAGTTCTCTGAGTGTGACGTCTTGCCCAGTGCAAACAACAAATTACCTTCTCAGTTATTGACAAAGATGCTGACGTCATGATTCTTGAACACGTCCTTAGAAATTAGTCCTTGTGCAACTTTCTCCTCCAGTCCCAACGGCTTCTCCTAAACCTTCCAACATGCTATAACGTGTTCATTCTGAAAACAGCCCTTCTCCTAAAATTTGCAAGCTGTAAAATTCTATTGCGAATTTCGTAAATTCGAGGATACCAGAAACAGCGCAACGACGGCTCTGAAATGTGCGAGGGACAACATGAGGCAAACTGCATATTCGACCCCATACCCCTTCTCTCTGGTCGCAGAGTTTCAAATAGGCTAGTCAAAGTGAGTAGCGGTTGTATTTGCATTTAGCAGCAGAGCCTATCATTCATATATGTGTAATAGGTCGCTATGTATGAGCATTTGGCTTCATTTGGTGGTGGTCCTCCGAATTCATACCATTTTCGCCTGTATTCAGAATGGGCAAAACATAATTGGGGCATAATCATCACTGGAAATGTCGCTGTAACTCAGGATCATCTTACCCTCGGAAGAGACATGGCTCTTCCAGCTCGTGCAGACATGCAGACTGAAGAGGCTCTCCTGCCATTCCGAGAGTTGGCAAAGTCGATTCATGGGACCTATTCTGATTCTTCCACGAGACTCGTCAATTCGAACAAAACATTGGCCATAATGCAGTTAAATCACTCCGGAAGGCAATCTACAAACATAATCGGTGGTCGTCCCCCGTTCAAGCCTCCTTTAGCACCAAGCTCGATCCGGGTTGCATCTAGCGGCTCCTCGATGGTATCGCGTGCTTTGAACAATTTTATGTTCCAGTTACCTGAAGCCATGACCCAACATGGTGTGCAGGAAGTGATTGAGCGTTTCGTTGAAGGAGCAATACTTGCATATAAAACCGGGTTTGATGGTGTCCAGTTACATGCCGCGCATGGATGTAAGTGATCTCGATCTCATGCATATGGCTTATAATTTTTCTTTTCTTAGACCTTCTTGCTCAATTTTTGTCTCCTAAGGTGTGTATGCCTGGGTTCCTGCCCTTGGGCTTTTCGACTCAAATATTTTCAGACGAATACAAGAATGGATATTTACTCTGCAGAGAACGCTCTGGATATTGTCCATAATATTACGAGGGGCATACGCAAATCTACGTCCGATTCGTTTATCATTTCCATCAAATTTAACGCTGCGGATTACATCTCTGGGGCAAAAGCAAGCGATTCTCCCAGGGAAGTGGAACAACGCGCAATTGGTCACCTGCTGAACGTGGCCTCTTGGCGCATTATTGACTTCGTTGAGATTAGCGGTGGCGATTATGAAAAACCAGGTATGCGCACCTCCTTTTACCAGAGCTTATCTTCCGATAATAATCTCTCTTGAAGACTTCATGATGAATGAATTCCATTCGCAGAATTGCCGACAAGCGTTCTTTAGCAACTTTTCTCACAAAGCTATGGAAGCGCTCCATAAATTCCACAGGACGACGTCGATCTCTCCACCTCTTATTTTACTTACAGGAGGTCTCAAGACTCTCGACATTCTGTCGACGGTCCTTGAACACAACCACGCCAATCTTCTTGGTATTGGCAGAGCGTCCGTCATCTGTCCGAACTTTCCTGACGTTCTCTGGGAGCGCTTAAAGCATCCCCAGCTGCATGGTGATGAGCCGTTTGGTCGCGAGCCAGACCTCAGCGAACCTCGAATTCTGACGTCTCCTTTACTTGCTTCGATATCAGTCATAGCCGCCAATGTTAAAATAGTTGGTGCTGGTACTAACATGGCATGGTATGTCGTGACTATAAGAGGGATTGCCACTGCTGGGACCGCCAGTATCGCAGCAGCACATAAACGTGGGAGGCTGACCTCAATACTGTGGATGTGGTTACCCATAATACTTTACAAGGCAAACGCATTGAGGCACCTCGAAAAAATGCTAATGGTTGCGATTACATGTATTGCAGTAATACTTGCTTATAGAGTATAATAAGAAATGGCTGCACTCGAGTACAATCTTTTGTCAATTTAAATTCTAGATAGACACGTAGAGTACAAATGATTCTAAAAGGTGCCTAAGTAACTTCTTACAGTGAAGTCTGCAGCAGTCTTGGCTTTGACCTCATCCAGTGTAACGCCTTCAGCAATGTCTATCAGTTCCATTGTGCCCGCAGCCCTGTTGACGTCGAACACGGCAAGTTCAGTGATAATTGTGCTGACAGTGCGAGCACCAGTTAGCGGGAGAGAGCATTCGTTCAAGATCTTGGATTTGCCATTCTTCGAACAATGCTCCATGACAACAATGACCTTAGTTTTGTCGGGGTTCGACACTAGATCCATGGCCCCGCCGATGCCTGAGAGCAAGATAAATCAAGACAAGAGTACAAAACCAAAGTTCAATGCATACCTCTAAGAAGTTTGCCTGGGATCATGAAGTTGGCGATGTCACCGGCTTTAGATACTTCCATAGCCTACAATATTATAATTGCAACAGTGAGAACAAACCGAGTAAAAATAGGAGAACATACACCGAGGATGGCAACATTGACATGCCCGCCACGAATCATAGCAAAGGATTCACTTGAATCTATCCACTTGTTTCAGAAAAAAAAAAGGAAGTGAGAAAGGTAAGAAGCAACGCACCGAAAAGAGAAGCACCTGGAAGGAGAGTAACTGTTTCTTTGCCAGCATTGATCAGGTCACTAAAATCCAGAATTGTGGGTTCTGGAATAACCATTTATCATGATGCTACTCACGCGTCGAGCTGCTTCCTAGTAGGATATGGACCCATTCCCAAAATCCCATTCTCACTTTGCAACCAAACACGCACGCCTGGCTCGAGATATTCCGGAACGAGAGTTGGCATGCCAATACCAAGGTTTACGTAGAAGCCATCCTTGATCTCTTTGGCTGCACGTTTGGCGATCCGGTGTCTTTGAGCGATAGCCGCCGTCTTTTCTGGAGGCACTGAGGAGTCTTCCGCAGAATTTTTGTCTTTTGCAAGGGTGACAATTTCGATCCGCTTCTCAACGGTAGCAGGTACAATTCGATCAACATAGATGCCGGGTAGATGAATTGCATTGGGAGATATTTCCCCAACAGGAACAATATTTTCTGCCTAGAAATTCAGTGTAAGAAAAGTGACAAACATTTCATTTATTGCATGTAGCTACCTCAATGATTGTCAGTTTGGCATTTTTGGCCATGACTGTGCTAAAATTTTGAGCTGCATAACTTGGAAAGGAAAACGATTGCGTCAGATTGAGCCATCATCCTGATTTTAAACCACAGTCACAGACCGAAAAACACAGTTTCCAACTTCATCCGCTTTCCATGCACGCACAAATGCAACGTCACCCGGTAAAGCTGTTTCCAAAATGTATCGTTTTCCGTTGATGACTCTGGATTCTTTGGGTATCCCTTGAATAGCAACGCCATTGGCGGCTCCTCCATCATTATAACGTTGAGGTATGGTTCCCTCTTCAACAGCTGTTGAAGCTCCCGTCGGTGTAAAAAATCCAGGAATACCAGCAGCGTGTGCTCGAATTCTCTCTGCTAATGTACCTTGGGGTACAAGCTCCAAGGTAATCTTGCCTGTCAAGTACCTGCTTTCGAAGTTCCTGTTGCTAATTGTGCAGAGATAAGCACCATCAATTATTAAAAAATAGAAATAAGCCCCACCTTCCTGGGTAGGACGCAATGACTTTGCTCAGTTGGTTGGTGTTCAACAATTTGTCTATGTAGGTTTCCTCGGCATGGATATAGTGACAGACGGATATGTGCACACCTAGTCCAGAATTTCCACCGCCAGCATTGTTAGAGACACCAGTGAGATCCTTGACTTCGTCTTTGCGCTTGGCTAAGGCCTCAAGAAGGGTATCTGCGATCTCTAAGGTTTCGGAGTCAAGTATTTAACGACAGAACGAACCTGGTATTCCGGCCAGACCAAAGCCTTAGAGTACAATCAATGACTGTTGGCTATACCAAATAATTGCTCACTCACCAGCGCAAAGAAGCACTGAGCCAGACTTGATGTCCTTGACTGCTTCATCCGCAGAGGCCCAAACCTTAGATTTACTCGGGACAGGTATATCAACAGGGGAGCTGAATTGTCGGACGTGAATCCACATAGGAGTCGCGACGACTGGGCGGCAACGCGTGAGCTTCAACATGGTTGAGAAGGAACTTGAAGTTGAAAAGTACGCCCCGCACTCGTCTTATTGGGCGGGGAGATGGGTGGGGCACAAGGGTCGAGTGAGTGGGAATTACAGAGAGCATGCCCATTCTTATATAGAGTAAGATGGGAGAAGGTATTGTGAGAGCCGCCGGCACTTGATCACATGTGCTTGCTCATCGCGATCGTCGTAATCTATATTTCCACCTGTACCACCACCTGCTTCATCCAATACGCGTCGTTTGTAGTATTTCTGTATATTTTCATCTCTTCCAATGGCCAATATTTCAAACCACATTGATGGCCTTCTTAATGCAACAGAAATAGGCCTCGACAGAGATGCATCCACCCAATGGGCGCGGTGGGTTGATTTCGTCTTACCATCCCCCGCTGCCCTCTCAAACCTCGCTTTTAGCACGTCGAAGGATGTTCAACTAATCACACCACAAGCAATGGACCACTTGTCGGAGGATAATTCTTGGTGTCTGATGGATCCATGGACAGATTCGGTTTTGAGCATGTATCTCGCTAACGGAGCATCATCATCCACGGTGCCAAAAAGTTCCTGGATTGCTGCTCTTTATCAGTTCGTGTTTTACACAATAACATTTTCGCTATCTATATAAAATTACTCCGTATAGCAAACCCGAAGTAGAGCGCTTGACTCAGTCGTTGCGAACCATCCTTTCGTCAAGTCGAACAGATGAAGAGATATCTGCCGAACTTGCGGAACTCTTAGGCTATGATGAAATAGAGCTTATCATACATATTCTGGAGGATCGTGACTCTGCTATAGAACAAGTGAGGCGCAACTTTTTCTGTCCGCAAAATATATTTACATCAATTAAAGTTGAATGCAAGTCCCGTTCGTTTAAAATCAGCATTGGTTGCCGTACACCATGTGCAGTCGGATTGTGAGAGTCAATCTAATCCTTCAATTACATGAGCGCTCATATACCTCATAGCAATCGATGCCCTTTCGTTCTCGCAGGATAGTGCTCGCCGCCGAATGCAGGAACAATTTGAGGCAAATGCATCTCGGCCATTGTTCACAGGCGTAGCAGTGCGTCATCGCGTATCCCATATGTAACAAAACGCGCTAAGACATCAATACCAGCATCCAGAAGCTGAAATTCTTCCGAATGTATACACGTCAAGTACAGTGGCTCAAGGAAACGTTGTATCCCAATATGGTTCCAAGTACATGCTACCTTTGGGTACCACTCGCGAAAACTACGAAGTAGGGAATCCCTCACAAAATCGGAAAATTTAACTAATCACATCCCCAGGAATATGAAGAAGTCATCATTCCGGCCTCTAAGCCGGTGCCCCAAAAGTCAACGGAACGCTTGATCCCTATATCTGAATTGGAAGAAGTCGTGAAAGGAAGTTTCCCAGTATGAACATACAGTCATTTTACCGATCCACCTCCACTGATACGTTCATCAGGGGTATTCGTCATTGAACAGAATCCAGTCCATCGTATACCCGACTGCATATGGCTCAAACGAAAACCTTCTCATCTGCGGTACTTTGTTTTCTGTATAATTTGACCCTCACTCAACTTATTTTATCAGCACCAACTGGTGCGGTTAGTTCTGTATCTATAACATCATTGATAAACTTCTCAAGCAAGTCATAGGGAAAAACTGATGTAGCCATGCTTACAATTCTTCGCGTCATTGACCAGCACAGGGTCCCGCAAAAACCTGCTTCTGTCAACGGTCATGTTAAGGATACCATAAATCGGGACGCTTTCAAGATCATATATGTGTAATATGACTTCCTTTTCTAGCCTCCATGCCCTTGATTTGACAACTTTCTAGTGCTCCGATGAAAGCGTTGGCATCAGAAGTCGTCAGAAAATTAGGCAAGCGACTGGCATGGCTGTCAATAGAAGTTCGCGAGCTTACCGGTAAAATTCCATCTGCACGTTAACGTCGTCTTTGCCTACGGTTTCCTTATCAGGTGATATGCAACTCACAAGAGCAGAAATTGCACGAACTCAAATTATTGTTACCACGCCCGAGAAATGGGATGTGGTAACACGAAAACCAACAGGGGAAGGAGAGATTTCTTCGGTATGGGGCAATCTTTTGTTCTTTGCCATATCTAATGTTGTAACTTTCAGAGTTTGAAACTTTTGATCATTGATGAAGTCCATCTACTAAATGAGGAACGTGGAGCGGTGATAGAGACAATTGTTGCCAGAACCTTGCGGCAGGTATGTAGTAAGGCTATTGAAATTTATATGGTACTAATACAATCGATAAGGTAGAATCAAGTCAATCAATGATTCGAATTGTTGGTCTTAGTGCCACTCTTCCGAACTACAAGGATGTAGCCGAATTTTTATGGTGCATATGATCCTTTTAGTGCTGATGACTTATTCTAACCCTTTACTCTAGCGCATCGCACTACAGGGGACTTTTTTACTTCGACTCATCATTCAGGCCTGTTCCCCTTGAGCAACATTTTCTAGGAATCAGAGGGAAACCGGGTAGTGCGTTGGCTCGCAAGAACCTTGACCAAGTTGTTTTCCAGAAAGTATCCGAACTCGTCGCTGAGGGACACCAAGTTATGGTTTTTGTTCATGCCCGTAAAGAAACCGTCAAAGCTGCCACGTCTCTCAAGGAAATGGCCGTGACGGAAGGAAAAACGGAACATTTCAGTTGTGAAGACCACCCACAATGGAGTTTCTTTCGACAGAAGATTGGTGAATCTAGAAATAAAGAAATGAAACAGCTCTTTGACAACGGATTTGGAATACATCATGCTGGTATGCTTCGTTCGGATCGTAACTTGATGGAAAGAATGTTCGAGGCCAAAGCCATAAAGGTCATTGAAAACTCACAGATCCTATCGATAATTTGCTGACTTCTGTATTTCTAGGTTCTCTGCTGTACTGCAACGCTGGCTTGGGGTGTCAATTTGCCTGCTCATGCAGGTAAATATCTATCTTGGTCAATAAGTGTTATCTACCCTGACGATCTGCCTTAGTCATCATCAAAGGCACTCAGGTTTACGACAGCTCAAAAGGAAAATTCGTAGACCTGTCTGTTTTAGATGTTCTGCAGGTGTTTGGACGTGCAGGTCGACCTGGTTTAGAGACAAGTGGCGAAGGGTATATTTGTACGACTGAAGATAAATTAACCCATTATCTCGACGCTGTAACTTCTCAGGTAAGGCCCTTACCCAATGAAGAAATCCATGCTGTTAATACTCTTGAGCCTATAGATTCCTATTGAATCCCAGTAAGTCGCTAAGCGCGTAGATGGGGAGAAAAATATTAAAAGAAATTTCATGCTAGATTCCAAGCAGGCCTAATGGACGCTCTGAATGCAGAGATTTCTTTAGGGACCGTAGCAAATGTCCGAGACGCTGTGCAATGGCTTGGATACACATACCTATTTGTCAGGATGCGCATGAATCCCTTCGTATATGGTAAGATCTTCGAATAAAAAGTCTCTTGTCACAAGACAGACCTAAAGAAATTCTTAGGAATCGCTCGAGAAACCGTACTGGATGACCCTCAGTTAGGCGGCAAGAGAAATGAACTGATTAGCATAGCAGCTCAAAAGCTTGCTTTCAATAAAATGATCACGTACGACAGTCAACAAGGCCAATTTCAGATCACAGACTTGGGGAGGATCGCGGCTAAATATTATATTCGACATACTTCTATAGAAGTTTTCAACAAAGAATTTAGGCCAAAGATGTCGGAAGCGGACGTGTTGGCGATGCTCAGTCTGAGCACAGAGGTGGGTCGAATCTTACTTTTTTACAATGTGATGAATAATGACGCTGTTTTAGTTTGATCAAATACAAGTAAGAGAATCAGAAATAAAAGAACTTGAGCAAATAATGGAACGTGTACCCTGCCAAGTGAAGGTAAAGTATCTCATTGGGTCGAATTTGCAGGAGAAACTGATAATTGACCAATGTTAGGGCGGAACAGATACAAGCGCAGGGAAGGTCAACATCCTTCTGCAAGGGTATATCTCTAGGGAACTTGTCGACGACTTTTCTTTAGTTTCCGATATGGCATACGTTGCTCAGAATGGCGGTCGAATCATACGCGCGCTTCTCGAAATAGCAATCAGCAAAAAGTGGAGCAACGTTACGGCAGTCCTCCTTAACATGAGCAAAGCCGTTGAATCACGGATGTGGCCATTCGACCATCCTTTAAGGCAATTCCACCTGAAGCCAGAAACACTGTTTTCGGTGGAAAAATGGGCCGACGAATGGTCGTTATCTCAACTGGCGGAATTCAATGCTGCTGATTTGGGAAAACTCGTCCATCTGAATGAAACACATGGTCAAGCCATTCTCAACGCAGTCAGACAGTTTCCAGCCGTCAAGATAATGTATAATCTGCGTCCTATCGCAGCGGATGTTCTCAAGATATCTCTCGGAATTCATCGTGCTTTTGAATGGAACTCCAAAGTTCACGGCTCCAGTGAACCATTTTACGTTTGGATTGAGGACGACGATGGCACGACCATGCTACAGCTGTCGCAAATTACCTTCCATGAAACACTTGATGTGCTCGGGATTGACTTCTTCATCCCTATCCGAAATGGTCGACCACCCCCGTTTATCTCGATGCGGTCAATGTCAGATCGTTGGGTCGGTGCAGAGGATACTGTTACTATCCCTCTGAGCTCCCTTGTAATGCCATCTGCCGCCGCACCGCACACACCGGTCCTCGACCTACCATTTCTCAGCATCGCAGATATCCAGCCTTCCTCGCTTTGGCCATTATTTTCTCGTCAGCTCCATACTCTCAATGCCCTTCAGACGCAAGTCTATTGGAATTTTATCCATACCAGTGCCAATGGCTTATTATGCGCACCTGGTGGGAGTGGTAAATCCACGCTTGCCCAAATGGCAATTTGGTATGTTACCTATTGATCCTCAGGCTCTAGTTCACTGGCTAACGATTGAATACCTAGGGCGACCATATTGCAAGCGAAAGAAGGTTGTGTTCTTGTTGTGACGCCGACCAGAGTGGCAGCATTGGAAATGATATCTGAGCTTCGTCGCAGCTCTCATAACACAGGCATCCTTTTGGAGTACGGCGGTGATAACCAACGAGTCTTTTCAGACGCGCACAATAAAGTCATTCGGGTCGTGTTCACGGATCAACTCTTGATCGCTCTTTCGACTCAGCAACTTTCTGCAAGCATGGAGAATCTTCTCTTGGTCGTGTGTGACGGGTTGGAACAACTTGATCCGGCCTATGAACTTTCGATATCATTGTTACGGTTGAAGCAGCAATCCACACCCACGCGCTTTCTAGGCGTATCTGCTTCCCTCAGTGATGCTTCCGACTTAGCAAATTGGCTGCGCGTGGAGTCCTCCGCAGTAAATAGCTTTCGACCTCACGACCGTGATCAGTCACTCGTGACATTTCGACAAACGTTCTCAATACCTTACTCTGCTTCCCTATTCAAGGCAATGGCGAAGCCCGCCCATTTGGCAATTCAGAACTCGCCTCGAGGATCTTCTGCAATCGTGTTTGTTCCATCTCGTGGACAGTGCCAGTCAATCGCTTTGGATCTCATCACACGATCCACGTTAGAAATGGAAACAGGTCGAGGGTACATTCCCGACGAAATTCCCGACGACCTCGTTGGTGATTATTGCGCTCGCCTGCAAGATACAACACTTCTCGATTTCGTTCTCAAGGGTGTCGGGTTCTTCCATTCCGGGATCCCCAAAACCGATCGTATCTTGATGCTGGAAATGTTCGCGGAAGGAATTGTCCGCGTGATGATAGTTCCAAAGGACTCGTGTTGGAATCTCCCTGCGCGGGCACCGGTTGTTATTGTAATGGGCACTCAGTACGTCCACGTTGAAGAGAAAGGAGCATCCCGACAGATTCGGGACTACAGCTTGACGGAGCTTGTCAGGATGCAGAGCCGCGTCATCCAGCAGACGAGAACAGGCTTTTTTCATCTCTTCTGTCAGGCTGAGGCACTTGAGACATATTCAAGGTTTTTAGATGACGGATTGCCTCTCGAATCCCATTTGTCCGACAGTCAAGTACTCCATGATTGGGTTCGCTCATTTTACTCCGGGAACACCGACAAACAACGCCTTATAGACGCACTTTCCTTCACCTTCTTGTCACATCGACTCGTTAGCAATCCGTCTTACTATGGGTTTACTAACCGTGATAGAAGTGAAAATCTTTCTGCCATAGCCGACCAGATTGTAGACGACATGCATAAAAAGTTACCAATAACCTCATGATGTATCATTCTATACTAGCGGAATGTCTATGTTTTGGATAGAAGCACGACACACATCGTTATTTGAGATACTTCTTCAATCCTTGTAGACGTTCTGCAGCGGCCCGAAGAGTATCAACGTCTTTGCAGAAAGCAAAACGAGCATATGCCTCTCCAATATTTGCATGTTCTTCGCAATAAAACTATAGATGCGTTGGTAAAGTGTTAACCATGCTTCAGCCTTCATAATAAGATGCTAACGGATTACCTCGCTGACAGGGATGGAAGAAACTCCAACCTCGGTCGCAATGAACCAACAGGCCCTGTATTAAACTGTATTGAACGTCAAGTAATAAAATTATATGAGGAAGCCACATACCTGAAATCCCTCCCTCTTCCTAATACACTCTCGGGGAAAGGGTAATCGTCAGGGAAATCTACTCTGGAAATATCCTAAAGCGCATTTTGAGCGCTGATGAAATCGATACAAAGACAACTATTCTCACCAATAGAACGAAATAGCTTCCTTCAGGTAATGTGTACTTCAATCCAAGTCTATCGAATGCTTGGCAAAGGATTTCCCGCCTTTCAGCGTATTCAGCAAGTTGGGTTTCAAAGAATTTGTGTTCTTTTGCATGCTCTAAACCACTAGCCGCGGCTTCTTGCAATGGAGAGTTTGTACAAAATACGATACGTGTGCTTGCGGCCAAAGTTGGTTGGATGATCGACTTGGGTCCAATAAGCCATCCAATCCGCCATCCGGTGGCAGCAAAGGACTCTGTAAGAGATAAGGTTATTTGACCATGCGGTGGACTGGGTTGATAAAGAGTATTCTTACTTCCAGCAGATCCCACTGTAACCGTGCGATCCCACATGCCGGGCAAGGTGGCAATGCGGACATGCTCTCTTCCATCAAAGACGAGACAGTCGTACTGGTGCGGTGATATTTTTAATGATGACAGACAAGCAATAATATCGGCTTACCACTTCATCTGCCATCACAAGAAGGTTGAACTCCTCCGCGATAGCGGCGATGCTTTCCAATTCAGTTTTCTTGAATACTTTTCCAACGGGATTGTGTGGTGTGTTAACGATAATCATTTTGGTTCGGGATGTTACGGCGCGTCTGAAGTAAGAAAAACCGGCTTAGATGCAGAGTGACAACATGATATGGTATATGCACCTTAATTCCTCGACATTGATAGTCCAATCGTCGCTTGTGGGTTTCGCGATGGTCGCTTTAGGCGGATGCAAAGGGACGTAGACAGGCTTACCGCCGTTAAACGTGACGGATGGCAGGTACTGGTCGAAGAAAGGCTCGAACATGATAACTTCGTCGCCCTGCTCCAGGAATGCGGTGAAGACAGAGTACTGCCCTGCAGGGCGGAACCTTGAGCAATTGTTGGAAAGCACATGCGCGGTGACAGACCTTCGTTTGCTCCACTAGTCACTAAGATTTCCGATTCAACATCTAAATCTCTCTTCAATTGGGGGCTGTAATGCGCCTTGAGAGCCTCGCGGAGACGGATGCGACCTCTCGGATGAGAGTAGTGGTTTGGCGCCACGGCATTCAAAGCTTCTTCTGCTGCATCGGTGACCCACTTTGGAGGGGCAAAGTTCATATATCCCTGACCGAGATTGATACAGTCGTGTGGTAGATTAACCGCACTGCATATGACACATTAAGATATGGAGCATATGTAGATCCTGGAAACACACCTGAAGATCGTCCATACATCAAGTGCAAGCGCTCTTCCCTCCTTCAAACGCGAAGAAAGTGGAATCAGGTTGCTTCTATCGGTGGGAGCCGCCATTTGCGTGTGGGTCTGAGTTGAACTGAAGAACTGCGCGTTATATCCTGCACAAAAAAAAGGTTTGTGAAGCTGTTTCAGAGAAGGCCGGGCTTTCGAAAACCGAGTAATTAACATAAACAGAACCAACATCCAACTCTACATGATGCTCGGACATCCGCCCCTGCTCCGTCGGCCACTATCGGACGCCTCGGTCTTGGAACAGAAATACGCCATTCTGCAGCAGATATAAACCATTATTTGCACCATCATCCTCGCTGATCGGCACGATACCTTCGAGATTAGATGCGTTCACGCACCGCCACTCTGCCCAGGCCCCAACAAGGGACAACAACCACTGCGTCTATTCATCGGTCGTCTTTTGAGTTCGCCATTCAGTTGATCAATCGTCCCAGCTGTCGACACTAGTTTCTATCACAACTCTCTACCCAATTAGCTTCCACCGAATGTTGATAAGCCTCTTGTCCATGCGTCGCGAATTCGTCAATTATGTTTTCTAAGTACGGTCTTTCTTGCTTCCAGTCTGCTTCTCTTTCTCCACCAAGGCCACTTTATCCAACAACATCCGAGACCTTCAGGCTCGCTTGTATGCCCTCAAGATTGTAACATACATTGTATCGAGCACTGATATCCTCTACGCTCTGCATGTGGATCATTCGAAGTTACGCGTCTAGATTAATCTTGCCATCCACGCTGCTGCTGCTTTTATCATGTTCAGCATTGTGATTTCGGGATCTATCTCTGAGCCCCACTAGAAGTCGACTCAAGACGGCGACGGAGGCCTATTACCCCTCCGAACCTCATCCGTACCAGGCCGAGTCTTCTCCGTTTGCAGAGCGGTCTTCTATTGGAATTTGGGATGAAGCTCGGGACTACCACGAAGCCATGTCAAAGTCTATACCTCTTTTCAGCTTCTTGTGTACCATGCTTTTCAAACCACTATGGTATCATATCGCCTTCTTCCATATACGGATGCCCCGACTATCTAGATGCCATTGAACCGAGGCAGCTCATGTGTTGTTAACATTACAACCATGAAATAGCGAAATGCATTCGCCTTTTTTTTTTTTATTACAATCGGAGATGTCTATGCCTCCATTAAGGACAGGAACCCCATGGGCACTTGACGAAAACAGTGGTTTTGTTCCCTAGACTTTTCAATAAAAGAGCTCGTACATCTGCCCCCATATTCCGTATCCTTGTTCACCTTTTTCTTTTTTTTCTCATCCCTTAGGAACAATGCCGAGCAGCATCCTTCACATTTCTATGCGAGCCTCTCCTAGCCCTGCCGACCGCGCTGTCAGAAACGCGGTCCAACTCGCCCATGTCAAACAACTGTGGTATTTTCTGGGCGCCGTATTGGTCTTCTTCACCTTTGTACGGCTCATTCGATGGGCCTGGTCCAAATTGTCACTGCCCTACCAGCAACAAGTCCAGGTCAACGAGAACGGGGACAAAGAGAAAAACATCGACCCTCAACTAACATCTTCTCTACTTCGAAGGACCTCCTTATCATTTTCGACTGCCTTCAGGATTGCTTTCTTTCGATGGTCAATTCCAATTGGCCCTGGAGCGAGCGCCTCCATTACAGAGCTGACCTTCATCCTAATTTACATCGCGGCCAATTTTGTCTGGCTTCTGGTGGACAGTAAGCGAACTGTCTTCTTTCACTCCCTCCACAAACTGATATAACCTCTTTAGCACGAGACCTGGCGGCTTTTATGTATCAGGATCGTGCAGCATTGATTGCAACTTCTCAGCTCCCCCTCATCGTGGCTCTTGCTGGCAAAAATAATTTGATATCATGTACGTCTCTTTCGTCTTTAACATGACCTCACATTGATACGATGACTAGGGCTGACCGGAGTTGGACACGAGAAGGTGTGTACAGAATGCGTCATTCAGACGCTGGCTCTGATACACGTCAACAACTATAGCTCAACGTTTTGCATCGAGCTGCGGCCCGTACTATTTTCATATTTCTATGGATTCATGCTATGACGCGTGTAGTGTCTGGGTGAGTTCGGGGATTTTGACTTTAAGAAAGTGTTCTCATTGATTATATTATATATAGATTGCCCACTCAGTTCGATTTTTCGCATGATTTCATGCGCGCGGGGGCTGTTGGACTAGTAGCTCTCACTCTCGCAGCCATTTTATCGATCAGACCGCTCCGACATGTTGCCTTCGAATTCTTCCTGGTCGCACACATCGTCCTCATCTTGTAAGCATATGACCACCTTATCGTTAGCGTCCTATTTTTATGAAACTCCACGCAGAATCTTCCTCGTAGCGGGCTATTATCATGCCAAAGGCATAAAGTAAGCCCCTGATCCTGTTGATGATGTCTAGTCTATTTTGAAGATCTAACGTGTTTTTAATAGCGCTGGAGACTACGTTTGGCCAGCACTAGTTGTTTGGGCTTTCGATAGAACCCTCCGATTGGGTCGTCTTGTTTGGAATAACAAAATGTGGAGTCGTGATTACTCCGGAGATGCTCTTGTCGAGCTAATTTCCGAGGATACAATCCGTCTGACGATGTCTCGTCGAATCACTTGGACCCCTGGCCAACACGCCTATGTCATTTTACCCACGATAAGTAACTTGCCTTTCGAAGCCCACCCATTCACCATTGCCAGCATCCCAGAAAGTGGAAAGCAATGCAGTGTTGTTTTTCTTATCCGAGGTAGAAGCGGATTCACCCAACGACTTCGCCAGCACGCTATCAAGGATCACGGAAATCGTGTGCCCGCGTTTTTGGACGGTCCTTACGGATGTCCACCTGACCTTACTGCGTATACCACCTGTATTCTAATCGCAGGTTTGCTTTTTGTCTCTCACTATTAAAATTGAATACTCTAATAGTTTTCCTCAGGAGGATCTGGCATATCCTATACACTTCCTCTCCTTTTGAATCTGGTTCGGTAAGTCATCGTGTTCTCTTCGGTTAGTAAGATGCTTATATCCACTCTACCGTTAGGGAAAATGCCCGCGGTGGCAGCTCTGCTGTCCGGAGAGTGGTCTTTGTCTGGGCGGTCCGTGACGCAGGTAAGTTACATCCACCTCTTTGTTGATTTGCCGAGATTTTTGATAATGTTCCGATACATCCAGTTCATCTTAAGTGGATTTCTACCACTCTCATGCAGGCACTCAGCATGGCAACATCATCTCTGGTTGTTGAACCAAGGATTTATATTACAGGACAAAGCTTCCCCATCCCCGAAGTTCCAGAGCTTCATGAACGTTCCTCTCTATCCTCTATCGAAAAGGACGACATGACTACAATGCAACTCCCCGTATACTCTGCTCTCAAACTGACACATGGACGACCAAGTATCAAAAAATTACTCAACGAAGAAATTTCGTCGTCACTTGGTCCTGTATCCGTCGATGGTACGGTTTCCTTTATCAGATAAGCATTCTCCGAATGCTTACGTTCAACTTTTATAGTCGCCGGACCATCAGCCTTGGCTGCCTCGATACGTCGAACTCTGCGCACCGATTTGGCCAGCCCAACAGCGGTGCTGAAAGGCTCCCAACCAGTGACTCTCCACGTCGAAACCTTCGGAATGGTGAAGAAATAATCTCATTCGGCACTCTGGAGTCTAGATTCCGTGGTCTGTGGAGTTAATCTTGGGTCCTTCTTTTCTGTTTTTGTTATCAAGTGCCAACGAATTTGATTCTGTTTGTTGTCTGTATTTTTTTATAACACAAGATGTATTGGTGTGCCGTCAGTTATCATTTCCGGTTTATGATAAAATGTGTGTCTTCTTTGCACGGTGTTTGGAATCATGGACTCGGAGCTGGATGACCCCGTAAGTATCGGATTCTTATCTGCAAATTGACTTGCTTCTACACACCTGAGTCTAGCTAGTATAAAATAAGAACAAAACCGATGCCGCAATCTGCTAAGAAACTTGTCACCGGTAATGACCTTGCTCTGAAAGCAAGGTTTCCCGAGGTGAGAATTGGTTTAATTAGGAAGTTGGACAGTCACATAACGAATGATGAGCGAAGGCATCTATTTCTAGCAGGACCAAATATTACAGCGCTATGATAGTAATCATTGATAGGAAAAGTTGAAAAAAGTCGAGACGCCCTTTAGATCCTAATCGATGTAAATTTCTAAATACTAAAGCCAAATATACATCTAATCTAATCAAATATATGAGGACGGAAAACCAATCAGCGCTCAGCCAAATTTAAGATACGGGGACCTCTCACAGACTAAGCGTGGCGGGCATGGCCGCCAGCGAGGTCTGCCTAACAGAACACCACAACAACTTAACTCAGCTTCAAGTTGTGTGTCAATTTTGTATCAATTTTCAAAGAACTTTGAACAGGCAGCTCGATTTCAAGTTCACAGCACCACTATTTGTCGGACCATCCTCACCAAGTTTCTGATCTGTATTTCAGAAAGGTGTTGCGTCGACGGTCACGCAGACCCTCCATTATTCAAATACGACTTTACTCAAGTACTAATCATATAGGTAGACTGTTATCAGAACCAATAACGTCAGAGACCGCTCCCATTGGACATGGGGAGATGTCACAAAACGACAGATATGGGAATAGCGTCACACCTCACTGATCGGAATGTGCCAAAACTGGAAGTTGCTCATGTGCGTTCGTTCAGCCAGCGTTTGATCTGTCTTTTGACTACCTTCAGTATTAGTTGGGAGAAACGTTCGGAAGACAGTGCGTCGGTGCTTCTCTCAATTAGTCTGGCTATATCTACGGCGAATTTCGGAACGATTATCGACGGTGCGGTAGGGTACGTACTTTTTGACCTCTTTCAGGAGGTAGTGAGTAACATCTATTCTACCTGTATCACAGATTTTAGAACATATGGCGCCCGATACCTTGGATACATTACCACTCACGCATGCTCATACGGAGGAGGAGGAGGAGGAGGAGGAGGAGGAGGAAGATGAGGAATTTATTTATCCGGCGTCGAACTTACAGACCGACAACGGTGCCCATCTCTCTACCTTACGACAAGTGCATCCTTCGCCAGCGCAATTAGAATCTCTTTATGCGGCTGCATCCTCTAATGATCTTCCATTATTGAAGAGACTGTTCAGAAGTGCTCTTGAAAATGGCGAAATAGAGCCTTTTAGTCTGGCCAACGATGCATCGACTCGGACGGGCTTTACTGCATTACATGCGGCTGCAAGTCGAGGATTCTATGACATGACCGTCTGGTGTAGGTATATTCTTCTATATGTCGGTGCAAAAATAGTCTGATTCTTAAGTTTACAGTAATTGAGGACTGCGGTGCCATGCCAGATCTAGAGGATAGGGAGGGCGAAGTCAGTTTCTTTCCATCTATATGCGCGTTTCTTGAAATTGATAAGGACCCCAGACGGCTTTGCATAAAGCAGCCTTGAACGGGCATATTGACATTATCAAATACCTCCTTCCTACCAAAGCTGACGTTCACGCACGCGACGCCGATGGATGGACTGCTCTCCATAATGCATGCTCCAAAGTACGTTTGTATAACATCATCTGTTGGTCTTATTCATGAAAAATATTGCAGGGCTATCTTGATATTGTGCGTTGGTTATGTGAAAGTGGTGGTGCTACTTCGGTTGTTGACGGTGTGCGTGGAGTTGATATCCGAAGTAAAGATGGGTGGACTCCTCTAAGTCAGTATCGTTTTTGACATCGCTTTGTCAACACAACACGACTCATTCTTCCCCATGCAGTGAATGCGGCTTCCAAAGGACATTTACCTGTGGTTCTTTATTTGATCACGAAGCAAGCAGCGAACCCTCTAATTCGAAATAAATGGGGCGAAACGGCGTTTGATGCTGCCGCCGCCGTTTTCGAAGTCTGGATCTGCGAGGTCAATTGAACACACCGTCTTAACTGATATAGAAACTCAATTTACTCTCTAGATTTTGCAACTAGCAGAAGCAGAACGTTGGCGTGGGACTACGACTCCTTACAATCCGTTGTTGGTCCACACGACAATTCCATTAATATTATATGAAAATCAACGACTTGATACTCGCTTGAAAACAGTAGCAGTCTCAGGGGGTCGTCCAAAATTTTCTGCTTCAGGTCTTGGAAAACAAGGTCGTCGGTCACCATTTGAGTTGAAATTGGTCCAACCTGATGAAGAGACTGGAGCCAAGGTTCTTCCAGCTTGGCGCAGTGGAGTTCAGTTACCTCTTCGGGAAGCCCCTTGGGCTCTTCCTAGACCTGCAACTGCTGCTCACCCTCCAATGGAAGGAGTTGAGCGCAGTCACTTTTGGCTGTAAGATATTCACTCAGCAGGATGCGCTTCTGAATGCTAATATCAATTCCATTATGTAGATCAGATTGGACTCTTGACGTTACCCATCCAGCAGTTGACGCAGAGGAAGGTTGGCAATATGCAAAGACATTCGACGACCCTGACGATAAATGGACCGCTGAGATACCGGATCAACTCGCAAGGATAATGTCAAGCAATGGAATAGTTGCTGCAGGCTTCGGCGGTCCTTCCGCTCGATCTACTTCTTTATCATCTCATCCGCAAGGTCGGGTCCAGCTAGCTTGGGTACGTCGTCGTCGTTGGGTTCGAATCATGCGACGCAGATTGGATATTCCTCCTTTGGCTTTCCTGGAACCGGATGGTGCAATGTATCATCTCGACTTTGACGGAAGCCTTATTCCCTATACCGAGGATGCTAGTCAAACTCAACTTCCGGATGGAAGCGATGGTGGTCGAGAAATGAGCACTATGGCATCTACATTCTTGTCTTCGGCTCAAGACTATGTTGCAAGGGCCAGAT
The DNA here is from genome assembly GCA_015484465.1 of Pholiota conissans. Taxonomy (NCBI): domain Eukaryota; kingdom Fungi; phylum Basidiomycota; class Agaricomycetes; order Agaricales; family Strophariaceae; genus Pholiota; species Pholiota conissans. Next base: position 49,746 of record MU155148.1, read on the forward strand.
ATTTGGTTGGCAATCAGTTGCAGGATCCTGATACCGAAGATCCAAACGTGTCAGCAGTGGACGTACGGCGAGCAATAGCCAAAGTCGAACGCGCCACGATGGAACTCAGACAGGGTATACTCAGTGAGCGATATTCTCTTCAATGCGTAGAATTGTTAATATTCCAATCTTTCCAGGCGACGATGATGCTGATCGCAAACGACAGGCTGAAGTATTGCTCAATACCTACAGCCGCGACTTAGAACGCCGCCGATTGTCGGCTGGTGCTCAAGGATTACTGATATCTGACTTAGGTAATTTCCCAGATTATTCATATTATCGTCCACAAGAAGCTAAAATTCCACTTTGTTCCACAGGCGACGGCATCGAAGAGGAGGACAATGACTCCGATGAAGAATTCCATTATCCGGGATCCGGTTCCAGAGAAACAACCCGACCAGCTTCAAGGTCTTCTAGTTCTACGGATTATTTTAGCCGACCCGGGACATCTCGTGTCCCCGTGGATCTGACACCGCAACTCACCCAAGCCCCCGATTTTCGTGTGCCTACCCATGAAATGCCGCAAAAAGTCTTGTCTCCTCGGTGGACATCTCCTATGCCCCACCAATTACACGCGCAGTGGGAACGAGATGACGCAGTTTCAAACTGTCGAGATTGTCAACGCCGATTTAGCTTCTTGAATCGACGCGTAAGCTTTATTTTATCTTCTGATCTTCAACCAACTGAACGATATTTTATGTCTAGCATGTAAGTCCTTATTGCCCTGCGGTATACTGCGAAACAACTAAGTAGACGCAGCATTGCCGTAAATGTGGTCGAATCTTTTGCGATCGATGCTCTTCTTTCCGAGCCATCCTCGACCCAGCCGATGTTGTTCACGACCCTATGCTGCCTGAATTGGCAGCGCCCGCAGCTAATCATCGAGTTTGTCAATCATGCTACGATGAAAGCAATAACAACATACCAAACAGGCTAAATCGGACCAGTATGATGGAACGAATTGTTGTAGATCAAGAACGTCTGACAATTCCGGGATCGCTAACACGCCGACAATCTAGTTCACAATTGAGTGATCTTGCTGAGTGCGTTTTTGATCTGATATGTTTGTGCACATTATCTGACGTTTTATTTCTAGTTGTCCCGTTTGTAACCAAAACTTGGACGAAGTAGGGGATGCACAAGCTCAAGAAGCTCATGTCAAGGCGTGCTTGGAAGGCAGCAGTAGCACAGCTCAACCTGGCCCTCCTCAACCTGCCAAGTATCTGGTCTATCGTCTACCAGCCGAAAGTGCTCTGCTTGGGGTAGAATGTGTGTTGATCTCCTTTCGAGTGTGCATTGGCTAAATCTTGATCTTTAGGTGTTATCTGTCTCGAGGAATTCGTTAAAGGTAAGATGCAGGATTTAAATTTAAAAAAAAAACTTGACAAGTAAATATATCTACTCTAGGATCGAATGTCGCGCGCCTCAGCTGTTTTTGCAGCTTCCATAGCGGCAAGTATCTTTTTTTGACAAAAAATCTGATCTGGTCTAATCCTAGTAACACAGCCTGTCTGTCATCCTGGTTGCAGCGGGGAAAAAGTTGCCCTGTGCATGCTCGTTGACAACACTTGGCTAATTCGCCAACTTATTCTCTTTTATTATGCTCAAAGGATATCGATACACATTCTAGCCTCATTTAACAGGAAAGTTTCACATTACAATTACATGTTGAATAATATAAGATGCTTGTCTTCTAGTCACCATCATCACGAGGTTCATAGAAAGTGTTGTATTGGTGAATCTTGTTTCCATCGACTCGTATAATATCAGAATAGTCTTCTTCGTCGGGCTCAATGATTATCTGGCCTTTGCGTCCATCATCTTGATCGTCTTCGAACCATGTGGACGGATCTTCGTCGTCTTCGTCTTCGTCGTCGTCGTCATCTTCAAGATCAGAGTCACTTGGTTTGTGATTCCTGGAGCAAATCGTAAGAATTTATAATGCTGACAACATTTTTTAGTTACATGAATGCCCATATCCTTGCCTCTCTTTCCTGACGAGACAAAACTTCTCCATGGATAGGTTGGCCAAGGCGTCTCTTCTTTTCTAGTATGCGGTTTTGACGAGCCTGGTCCTGTAAATAAGCTTGCCTTTCCAATTCAATAGCTTCTTGCATGCTGAGGGAGCCAGCCACACTGGATGAGTTGTTATTGACGCCCTGAAGCGTCAGATCAGCGATGAGGAGGATATGACTCGAAAAGTGAACATACGAATTGAGCGAGAGCCTTTCTCTTCGCTTCGATAGCTCGACTTGTAGTAGGTTCTGGTGGTGGGTCGACAATCATGTCCCCTTCACCTCTGATCATTGTTCTGCGCAATCCTGTATTGATGGTTTCCATTCCATCCAGCTCAATTAGTCGGCTTTCCACAGCAGCTTGTTCAGCCTGTACCCTATTGACGTATGTGGACGTTGAAGCATCGCTGAATACGAATGCCAAAATTAAGCAAGCAACAGCTAATCGATAGGCGTAGAGCACGTACGGAGATGACAGGATCTTTATATTGAAATTATGCAGGTCTTGCAGCTCACGCAGTGTCATTTCCGATATGGGGCGTTGCTTGGGTCTGGGCGATGGTCGGAATCCAGGGAGAGGATTCTTCCTTCTCGCAGGAGAAACGGGGGATGATGGATGCAGGTTCATAATAACTGAATCACTTGGAAGGATACACGGTTCGTTCGTTCGTTGTTGTAGCGGGAGGCAAGTGAGGTTACCACTAAACTGCTTTCTCTGCTTTTGTACCTGCCATGCGAGCTAATTGTCCTATTTTGGAACATCTTCCGGCCTAAAGCTGTGGTAGTCTCGGACCAGCCTCTCTTGAAAGTCCCAATTAGGTGAGCCAACAGAATTTGGTGTTAAGAGAGGCTGGTTCGAGCCCAAAGCCGTGGCTGCTCTTAGAAAGTGTACCATGAACAGATCATGGCAGAGATAGAATCAAGATATTATGGAGCGCTTGGACGTAGTACTCGTTCATCATGTAGCCATATAATTTTGATGTACTGAATGGTGTTGAATACATAAAATACAGTATTGGTGAGTAGAGCGTAGAACACAGTCGATCTGACAGTAAGAGTACTAAGCAAAGGATGGAGAGAAAACAACTAAAAGCGAAGTTGGAGTACAAAAGATGTTTTACATAAACATATCACCCTAAAAGTTGGGATGAATTTCGTAACATACACCCTAGGACTTTCGCAGAGAACTCACCATTCCAGGAGGCATAAATTCATCATTATCTGGGTTCTGAGGTTGTTGCCTTCTTGGGAAAGCAGGTCCTCTGTTTGGAGGTGTAGGTCCAACAGGATCAAACCTAGCTCCAGGAGGTGCGCCTATGGGAGGAAGAAACCCATCACCACCCCAGGGTCCTTGTGGCGAATAGTCATGTCGGCCGTTTCTTTCAATACCAAAGATCGGATGGTTTGGTCCCACAAACATTCCATCTCCGTTGTCAGGAGGAAAGACTGATGGAGGCGCGAAAGGATTAATAGGGAATGGATCCAAGTCCCGTCGTCCAACTTCCAACGGATTTCTTCTGGAATCTGGGCGCGGCAAAAAACGGTCTGGAGCATAAGGTGGTTCTTCGGGACGAGGACGAGGAACTCTTGGATCAGCTGCAGGAGGATTAGCGCTCGAAGACGAGGCGCCATTTTCTGCTTCTTCGGTGTATCCAGGCTTCTGCAGACCAGGAACTAACTTCTGTACGATTTTCAATTTAAATTGGGACATAAAATCAAGGACTCTGTTGGAAGAGATAAATCCATGGATAAGGGGCGCTGCATCGGGAGCATCGAGAACATAGGGGTAGAATGACGGCGATGTGAAGTCATCAGTGGATATGTCGAGTGACGCAACTTTATCGCTCTGGTAAAAAGTCAGAATATATAGGAGCAGTGTACAGAGTTGACCTGACCTCTAGTGCAATAGCGTTGATCATTGTTCGTGATCCCAGCTTGGAAAGCTTGACCACGAACTCGAGGCTACTCTGATCGTGCTTGTACTTGAAAGTATAATGTCCTGGCCCACCCTTGTTCCACTCCGCCGGGAGAACATTTAACTCGAACTGAGCTGTTGAACTAGATGATTCGTCGACAGCAATCAATCGGAAAGCCAATATTGTGAATGCACTGTGGACAAGTGCCGCTAATCCGTCCTGAGGGGATGCAAGTCTCTTAGATTCTGCGGGGAGGAGAGTGGGCACGGTGCTTAGAATTGCAGATGGATCAAGAATATTGGAAGCCATTTGAGACTGCCTAGAGATCGTTGTAGAGTATGGAGGTTGAACGTTCAGGTTGAGGCAGGGTTGAGGTTGTTGCCCAACGTCAATGATTCATGACGCAAGCGACGGTACAACGGCCCGCAGCACGAGAAGGTATTACCAAGCACGAACAAACATTCAGAGGCCCAGCTCGCCAAGGCCCTCTCTTCTTCCGTGACTTGTATTCCTTACCTTACCACCAACTATGGCTCGTCGAGACAGATCAATTTCCCCTGACTCGTCAAACAAAAGGGTAAGACCTTCTCATCGTTCACCCCGGTCTCCGTCGCCAACGAGGCGCAGTACCCAGAGGACCAATGGTCGGTCACGCTATGACGATGAAAGAGAACGGGATAGGGATAGAGAACGGGACAAGATCAGGGAACGGGACAGAGACAGGGATAGGGACAGAGACCGGGATCGTTATCGCGACGACAGATATCGCGACGATAGGAGACGTGATTCCCACAGAGACGAACGCAGACGCTCTCGTACTCGTGAGCGACGAGCGCCATCACCGCCCCGTCCAGGATCAACAAACGAACCCACACCAACCCCTCCTCCTGAAGATGAAAAATTGAAGGCGAAGAGGGCTAAATTGGAGGCATGGAAGAAAGAACGAGAAGCGAAGAAAGCCCTTGATGAAGCTAAGGCGAAAGCTATGGCACTCGCTGGAAAATCTGCACCACGTGAGTTTCATAAAATTTAGAGCGATATTTTCATGGTTTCACAGCACTTGATCTTCTGCAGCACCTGCACCTGCACCAGCCCCCAAACCCATTGGTCAACTCAATCGCTCCGCCCTGAATGGCTTAGGCCTCAAAGGTCTTCCTCTGAAGCCTGATTTTGCAAATGCTGCGAAAGGTGTAGTTGCGTCTCTTGACGATTCTGTTGAATCGAAAAGGAAGCTGGAGACTTTGGGAGATATGCCAGCCATAGACATGACGATGGTCGAAGATGAAGCCGGTGTGGGTGATTTAGAGGTAGACGACGACGACGAAGAGGCGAATCGCATGGACCAAGCACTGAAAGCTAAGGCAAAGGACGCGATGGAAGTGGACGAAGAGGAAGAGGATCCACTCGACGCATTCATGAGCGAAGTTAAAGCAGAGGTCAAGAAGGTCAACCTGGAAGACATGCAGAAGATGGTCGATATTACTGGCGGTCGCTCTCGAATTCGCCTTGATGAGAGGATGGTTGAAAATGGCATGGAGGAAGATGCTGTAGGGCCTGCTCCAGATGAAATCGATGCAACTGATCTAAATCCAGAGGACATCCTTGCTCTCGCGGCGAAAAAGGCAAAAAAGAAAGAACTTGCTAGTGTTGACCACTCTCGTATACGTTACGAACCTTTTCGAAAAGAATTCTACGTCCCTCCTCCCGATATCGCTTCCATGACAGAGGAAGAAGCCGAACTTCTGAGGCTTGAGCTGGACGGTATCAAAATTAGGGGTGTCGACTGCCCTCGACCTGTAACCAAGTGGAGTCATTTCGGTCTTCCAGCTACATGGTGTGTTGCTCTTCAACGTCTCAATCTTTGGTGCTAATTTATAGAGCAGTCTGGACGTTATCAAACGCCTTGGCTATGCTGCTCCCACATCTATTCAGGCGCAAGCCATTCCAGCGATCATGTCAGGACGCGATGTGATCGGTGTGGCGAAAACTGGTTCGGGAAAGACAATTGCTTTTCTTCTCCCTCTTTTTCGCCATATCAAGGATCAGCGCCCATTGGAACAAATGGAAGGCCCTATCACTGTCATTATGACACCAACTCGCGAGCTGGCTGTTCAAATTCATCGAGAGTGCAAACCCTTTTTGAAAGTCTTAGGTCTTAAGGTATGTGCCAACCCCTGCATTCTTTCTAAATAACTTAACTTCACCATAAATCAACTATAGGCAGTTTGTGCTTATGGAGGATCTCCCATAAAGGATCAAATCGCGGAACTTAAAAAGGGGGCTGAAATTATAGTCTGTACCCCCGGTCGTATGATTGACCTTTTGACTGCAAATTCAGGACGTGTTACCAACCTCAAGAGAGTCACATATGTTGTTTTGGATGAAGCTGATCGTATGTTTGACATGGGGTTTGAGCCCCAGGTGATGAAAATTGTCAATAACATACGACCTGATAGGCAAACTGTCCTCTTTTCTGCGACATTCCCGAAACAAATGGATTCCCTGGCTCGTAAAATCCTCCGAAAACCGTTGGAAATCACCGTTGGCGGACGGTCAGTGGTCGCTCCAGAAATTGAACAAATAGTCGAGGTTCGCACAGAAGACACGAAGTTCAATCGTCTTCTCGAAATCCTTGGGCAAATGTACAACGAGGATCCTGAATGTCGCACATTAGTGTTTGTTGACCGACAAGAAGCTGCTGACAATCTACTCCGCGAGCTCATGCGTAAAGGATATCTGTGCATGTCCTTGCATGGTGGCAAAGACCAGGTTGATCGCGATTCGACTATCGCAGACTTCAAGGCAGGGGTGGTCCCCATTGTTATTGCTACGTCGGTTGCTGCCCGTGGGTTGGACGTCAAACAATTAAAATTGGTCATCAACTATGATTGCCCCAATCATATGGAAGATTATGTCCACCGTGCTGGGCGAACGGGGCGCGCCGGTAACAAGGGTACTTGTGTTACTTTCATCACTCCCGAGCAAGAAAGATACTCGGTCGATATATATCGAGCACTCAAGGCTAGTAATGCTGCAATGCCACAAGATCTCGAGGAACTTGCAAATGGTGCAATTTGGTTTCTATCGTCTAGGCAACTGATTCTCATAATTTTGACAGGCTTTCTGGATAAAGTTAAAGCTGGAAAAGCTCAAGCTGCAGGCTCTGGCTTTGGAGGCAAAGGTCTTGACAGATTGGACAAGGAACGAGACGCCAGAGAAAAGGCTGAACGCAAGGCTTATGGAGAACCTACAGGTGGTGAAGAAGAAAAGGCCACATCGGCAGAGGAGGTTGCTGTTAAAGCTGTTGCAGCCAGCACTGACGACATGACATTTGGCAATTTCAAAGTCGAAATCAAGCGTGGACCTGCACCCGATTCTTCGAAGGGTCTGTTGGGTGTCGGCGGAGCTATTGCTGCTGCTCGTCGTCTAGCGCACGCAAAAGAAGAAGAACGTATTCAAAGCCAAATGCGTGCTGCAGAGGAGGCGGCTGCTCGTGCTGGAAAAGATACTGCGGCACACAAACAAGCTCTGAGCGTGGTCGCGAAGCTCAATGCACAAATGCGTGCGTCAAAGCTCGTTCTTCAATCTCAATTACAGGCAGAAGAATCAGGTACCCGCAAAACGAACCCCGATTCCACCGATTTCCATGCTATCATCCCCATCAATGACTACCCCCAGAAGGCTCGTTGGCGTGTCACTAATAAGGAAACAATGGTTCAAGTGAGTAATTTGGAGCAGTTTTGGTCGCTCTTGTTAACGTTAATTCTTCTCCAGCTCATTGATATGACTGGTGCTTCGGTGACGAACAAAGGCATGTCATTCATCCTTCGGATGAATTAGTATGATGCTGATTACCATTGTCAAGGTATCTATTATGAGCATGGCAAGGAACCCCCACCAGAAGGACCACCTAAACTCCATCTGCTTATTGAATCTAATGAAGAGTTCAGGGTATGTGAAATGTTTATCATCTATCCACGAATGCCGATCAATGCCTTTTCATTGAACCAGGTTGAGCAAGCTGTCAGAGAAATTAAAAGACTGCTTATCGAAGCATCTGCTGCTGCACTTCAAGCCGAGATGCGTAATCCGTCTGCCACAATGGGTAGATATAGTGTTCTTTAAGCTTGAAGTATCCATTACTGTACCGTACCCATTCAGGCGTTTTATTCTGTGTTCATTTCGTTACAGCGAGCAATCCTTGCAAATATAAACATTTATACAAGTGTAAACAAAAAGTGAATGGTCCTCAGAGTGGCAGGAAAATCTGTTGATACAAAACTGCAAATTGAAAGTAGGCAGCGCTGAGTTTCTTTTTACTTCAAAAAACACAAAGGTTAACGGTTCACTCCAAAGCCTCTTGATTTGACTCCGGTACCCGAAACGCTATGACCGGACTCTTTCATGCGCTTTTCGACGTCCATGGTCTTGCTTTCCACTTCGCGCACTGCACCATCAATCCATTGCAAACTTTCAAGGTGACTGCTGAGAATTTGTGCAATTTGGGACATTGGGTCATCAGCAGAATTAACAGGTTTGGAGGATATTGAGAGGCTGTTGACAGAACTAATCATCTGAGTGAGAGAACCTGAAAGGTCGTCCAGGTGGGTGTGAAGGTCGGTCGCTAGCATGTAACTTGAATTTAATCACATAAATTAGTATGGAAAGTTAGAAAGGAGGTAGAATAAGCTGACTTTTTGTCACGTTCGTTGTCTGCGGGGCCAGTATCCAAGGATCTTAAGCTTCCACTTTGACCTCCAAGAATGTCCTGTGAAGCTTTCTCGTATGCATCCAATGTCGATCCGAGATCCTTCTGCTGTTGTTCAATATGGTCCAAGGCCTCATTAATGTTGTTTTGTTGCCTTTCAGCAGCTTGGACATGGTGGAATAAGGCCGCAATCTAGGTATTTAAGGTTGAGGAAGCTTCATTTCAGTATGATGGGGAATGAACATACATTGTTGCCATTCTCAATGAGGGCACGATCCCAAATCGACACTTCAGCTGCAAACTTGTTGAATTCACGGATGTTGTGTTCAAGATCTGCCGTCCATCTGTTGATTATCTCCTCCAATGACTTTCCCCTGAGCATAGAAGGTGGTGGAACTGCTATCGTAGCAGATGTGGCGGACGTCGTGATGCAAGTTGCAGGCGCTGCAGCATCTTTTTTGTCGACATTCTTTGGGGCTGAAAATAAAAAGAGTTAGAATTTTGTGCAAAGATATGCACTTGTTGCAAGATGTACCAGCATTGTCATCCTTCTTTTCAGCCGGTTTTGATCCAAATATGTTGAAGCCAGTAGCGGGTGTAGCTTGGGACGACGAGTCAATTGTAAAGAAGTCACACGAAGAGCATCCGTTACCTGCTGGTGCAGCATCCTTCTTATCGCCGTCTTTCTTTTCCGCGTCTTTATCTTTGGCAGCAGACGCAGTACCAAATAAGCCAGCTGATAATGATAAGGATGATAGAGATAATTCAAGATGTTGAAGACCTACTTCCAGGAGCTGCCGTGGTGCTTGTTGCAGCTGTTGTAGGCTGCGTTGTGGACGACGAACCTCCCTGCCCAAAAAGTCCACCTCCAAAGAGATTTTGCGTAGCAGGAGTGGTAGTCGCAGGAGTTGTACTGGGTTTAGTAGGCAAACCAAACAAAGTGCTACCTGTAAGGGGTGCAGGTGCAGTGCTAGCAGCGCCAGTGGCACCAGTTGCGCTAGGACCGTTGGGTGCGGTACTTGGCTGGCTGAAAACTGTATTGGCAATTATTTAATGAGCAAAACAATAGATGAGAGCATAAAAAAACTCAACAACTTGTACCAGCAGGTTTAGCTGTACTCGCTGTGGTTTCCCCTGGTTTCGGGAGAGAGAACGCAGATGCGCCACCAAATAGCGGATTTGTGTTTGTCGTGGGTGTAGCGCCAGTAGCAGTATTAGTAGCGGTACCTCCTCCAAATAGGCCCCCAGAGGGGGTTGCTGATGTGCCTCCACCAGCGAATAAATTGCCTGTGGTACTTACTGCCGGAGTGGAAGCGCCTCCAAACAAGTTTCCTCCGGCACCAGGATTAGAAATGGTTGCGCCGCTGAACAAGCCTCCTGTAGGCTTTGGCGCGTTCGTCGCTGCTGCACCAAACAAGCTATCTGCCGGAGCAGCGGGCGTTGATGTCGATGAGGGTGTATTCGCGCCAAACAGGCCACCTCCAGTGGATGCCGGTGCCCCAGATGATGAGGCATTTCCAAAGATGTTTGTACCAGTAGCATTGGATGCGGCACCTCCTCCGAATACGCTTCCACCAGCCGGTGCTGGTAAGAAATTTGGTTAGTGGATGCCGATGTTCAATATGAGTGCAAAACGCACTCCCAAACGCGCTAGGCGCTGAATTTTTGGAGCCTGTGGAGTTAGCCGTAAGTGATCCAAATATATTTCCTCCAGTATTAGAGGAATTTGCGGTCGCCGGAGGGGTGCTGAAGAAACTCATTTGTGAAGAGAGATCGCCTGCAAGACGCGTTGAGGTTGAAAGAAAGAGTGTCTGTCGGTGGCTGTGCTCTTGGTGCTCAGTTTAGCACGGTGACTGTCGTCTCTCAGGCAACTCGCACTTTGCTTCTGTGCCCTTCATCAAAAGGTGCTGGCTTCTGTCAGCAGCACCGCCTTATCTTGTTCATCCCTGTCATACTCTCTGCCTCTGGCCAATTTTCCGCATGCTCTCTGGGCAGTACTGCGTAGCTTCGCCAATAATGTCTCGTTCAAGCACCCTTATTAGTTTGTAGGCTATCTTCGCCGACCATGTAATGATAGTTGCTTATATCATTCAGAGGGAGTACTTTTTCGATTCAGGATAAAGAGAATATACCAGCTATATCAGGCTGGACCCTTTGCGTGCACCCCAAGGTACGTTATCTACCTTCGAAGTTGAAACTGTCCAATGCCTTGACAAGACTTGGCGACTTAGGGCTGGGTTTATTTCTACAATCCCTCTCTCAAGGTCGTCACAGATCAAGATATTCGCCACAGCCAATCTTTGGCTATCATAGAGGACATTTCCTCTCAGTGTCCACTTTCTGAGCTCACTGAACATATGGAAATCCATATATACATGACGAAGAAGAACACAAGTTCCGATGGATTCAGTTCTTTGCTTAACTTGGCAGTGAACCACATCCATTGCGTCGCCTCGTATGACTTAAACGAAATAAAGGGCGACAACTCACACTTACTAGACCCTAAACTGTGTAGGTCTTGTAGTTTCCTTTCGTTACAGAACATTGAATTCATGGCAAATGCATAGTGAATAGATGTCGTCGTCTGTACTGGAATTACTTATGGAATCATCCAGTTCACGTTGCCACACCTGCAAGGGCTCTGGAAGACGTATCAGATGCATTGACTTGGTTTTACGTGTGTATATCAATTCCACTGAGAACGGTGCCACTCATGTAACTGGCCATCAGACAGATAATTTAATATCCGGTATAAAGAGCTCTGTTCCGTTCTCCAAGACCGAATGTGAAGAATTATCTCGCGTTGTCGCTGAGTTGGCTTGTAAGCTTCATATCAATATCTCACTCCTCTCCCTCTCTTCTGACATTGCAATCGTTAAGTACCTCGGAATGACAAATCAATAGCGAAGACTACCTTCCTGGCATGGCTTCTGCGGGAAATATGTAGCTACCGCGATGCTGAGCATTGGGGTCAATACACGCAAAAAGAATCTGCAATCGTCCGAGAACGAAAAAAACCAATCCATGCCATGTTACCCCCAAGCCCTTTGATCCTATTTCTCACAAACGTGATTGTAAATGTTATCTTCTTTGGTATTCCACACACATATCAGACGCACGTTAAGGTCGGTTCAAATCATCACTCTAAATTCATGAGCTAACCCCCATGGACCTAATTCAAGGCCACAAGTGAATTTCGTGGACGCCTTTCGAGTGTACAGAAAACTTGGCACGACTACGTCGAACGTCTTGCAAGGGAGTATTCAGAATTCTTGCTGATAGTGAGACATCTTTGATCGTTTGGAAAACTTGATATTGACTTCGCGTGTCTGTAGTCAACTGTACTTTTATCGTGAGTAGGCTTAAGGCTTTATATTTCAAACGGAGCTGACGCGACAGTCATCAAGAGCGACTGTCGGCTTCCTTGCTATCCCAGATATTCCTGAAGGTGCCCAAGTTGCGGCAACTATCTCAACTTTCGCCTCTCTTGGAAGCATCATAGTTGGCGTGTCCTCCATCTGGAGGCACCAAGCAAAACCACACTCGGTAAAATATGTTAGCCTCCCATGCAATGACAACGACACTAACGTCAACCGGGTATGTTTCCTCAGTATACGTATATGCTAAATGTTCGCAACAGTCACACGGCCCTGTACGGCTACGCAGTTCTCCTTAGCCTTCCAGCAGCTCTCCTGGTTTGGGCTATTCTGCTATTTTCTCTTTCCGTTGTGATTTTTGCAACACATAGCATCGGCCAAGAAACCGCGCTCTGGCGCAAATTTTCGATTTGGTTGGTCCTGGCAGTATTTATTGTTTTCTTAATTATTGTTGCACTCGCCCTGTATACTTTTTCTAGAATTTGGAAGTTCCGAAGACGGAGACTCAATTCAACATGGGACCGCTTTGCTGCATTGTTGAATCGTATCGTAATGGGACCCGTCAAAGAGTATGTATAAATCAAAGTGTAAAGCATATACGAATATATCAATAAATAACCATTTTTATGTCCATCCGAAGTTGAACGATTTGTTTCTGACCTCCCTAAGTTTGTCGCTGATTTATGTAAGAGTGATGAAGATCATCTCACGAAGCCTCGCCTTCTCTTGTACTTGCTTCGCTTGTACTTCACAACGCTTTCCCCTCGAGTGCTATCTGTCAGTATCAACACCCGAATCAAGTCCTTGATAAGATGAAAGCCGTTCCAACATATATATACAAGATAGTGCCTTCAAGATTCCCTCCTCCTTCACCGCTTCCAGATGCGTTGCCTGTTAGCGATTTAGATCAAAGGGACGGCTTCATCCATCTATCAACATCGCTGCAGGTTCCTGGCACATTGAATAGATTTTTCGCGGAAGAGGACAAAGTTTATATTCTGAGAATAGTCTACAGCAGCGTTGAAAGCAAGATTAAATGGGAAGATAGCAAAGGAAAGAGTAAGTTCCCTAAATTTTATCCCATGAGGACTATGGCATCCCACTAAATCCAAAATATCAACACCAAAGCCGCTGGTGGTGTAGGAGAACCGAATATGTTTCCCCATCTATATAACGATTTGCGCTTAGGCAAAAGTGAAATCGAAAGTGTCGTAGAATGGGAAAGGAAACCTAATTGGGATGCTGCCATCGAAAAAGCAACAGAGGATGCATGGTTCATCTATTAGTTACGGATATGTCGCAACAAGAATTTGTATTCCAAAAAAAACAATACAACGAAGGTATCTTCGTAGCGCGTAGCGCGTCAAGTCATATTCATTCCGATTCGTGAAGAACGAGAATTGACGCCCCTCCATCAGCCGTCACCCTTTTCCTCGTCTTCACAATTAAATAGCGCCGTCCAAAACGAGTTAAAACCTTTGTACTCTGCTTTCCATCAGAACCTTCCGCAAGCTTCTGTCCATTGCCAGATTCACGAAGTAGCATAAGTCCCGAGGGGGCAAGAATGATGGCATGACCAGTCTAGCATTTAAATACGAAATGAACATAAGAAAGAGGGGGAGATGGGGAATGAAGTTCGGACGTTTACCTGAAGCTTCACTACTTTGTCGAAGGCGTCCGTATCCGAAAAATCAGTGGGAACATGTTGGATGAGGTGTTGCCACCACGTGGGTGACGAGAACCTATGTATGATTGTTACCGAACAAAGGTCCAGCAGTACAGGAGGAACAACGGTTGGTTCTGATCACGTAATTTTTGCAATGTCAAAAGCAAATTCACCATCATATTATGGTCGTACCTTGGGTGCTGATTATAACCCTCATTGCAAGATGTCGTTGTTGCCGAATCAAGTTCAGAAGAGACTTGGTCAAACCAGTCGACGATCTGTCTGACAAAAGGTACTAAACGACAACTAGCAACTAAGAAGATTTCGTGGAAACAGTAAAATTAAAGCAGACCTTATGCGCCTCATCGACAACGAGGACTTTTCCGGTTCCTACATCTGCTCGAATGAACAGTCGCACAATTATTTCAAAGAGGCCACAAGCCGAAGCAGCATCGAGAAAGGGATCGGACAGGTCGATAATAGTGAGATGCCCACCAGAAAACCTGCTACCTTGTTTGATTGTCTTCTTCCCTTGCGCGGCAGGGGCGGGTTCCAAAAAAGCAGTCAATAGCATGAGCCGTTGTTCAAGACCAGCTAGCTGTGCCGGATTGAATTTTTGTTTTGATGAGTCAAGCCGTTTCATGAAATCGGTGAATGTAAAATTTTCACCCAAATCGCGCAATATGGACTAGATATTGGACAAATTAGAATAAAGCATGAAAAAATGTCATGTTTAGCAAAACTGCACCAGGATTATCTGCATGTAAAGTGGCGCAGACTCTGTTGAACCAACAGCCATCATGGATAAGATTGCTGCTGCATCCAGCTCTGAGTTCTGGAAGTACAGTGGTTTCACGGTGACTTTCGTCCCGAATCTTGAGTAGACAGCCGTCATCGTCTGGAAAGAGGCACGCGATACATAAACTTTGACTGGGACTCCAGTGACATGCGAGGATAATGAAGTAGAGAGCCAAGCTGCCTCACTTGGTAGGGAGTTAACACCACCATCCCCGTAATGGAGAACGAGACCAGATAGAGCCTTAGAAGAAGAACCAATCGGCAGGAAATTTGGAATTAGCATATTCTCAAGGATCGTGGAAACCGTATGTGATTTCCCGGAGCCTAAGTAGTACGCGGATGAGGATTAGAAGTACTTGAGGAAGTAGAGACATAACATACCCTGAACGCCGCAGATGAGTGCAGAAAAGGGGGCATTCTGTCGAAAAAATGATGATAACAATCAAGTCAGTTGAGCCGCTGGCAAGGGGAATCTGAAATTGAAAGTGACCGTGTTCAGGTATAACCTTTGATCATCGACCAAGTCTTTGCTACCACGAGAGCTACGTATAAAGGGTATGAGTTTATATAAAATGCCCAACAAGATAACAATACTGATGAACGCACTAACTGGCTAAGACCTTGCCCAGGACACCATACTGTGCAGGAGAGCCATCGCGTGTGATGGAAAGATAGGCCTCGCGAGTCATTAAGGGAGCCGTTAGTATGTCATGCTTTGCGATATAGTTTTCTGCACCAACAGCAACGCCTTCACTGTCGGATGGGTCAGAGTCTTCAAGCAATTGACACTCCAAGTCCTGAAAAAAAAGGTAGCATCAGATACATAGATAACTTGAACTTCGCTTCAATATGCTTACGGATGGCATAGAGATACTAGTGTCTTCCGCATCAACATTGGCTGCATCATTACTGGAGGTCGACGACGACATGTCACCGATGTTTGGGAGTTGCCTGAGAGGACAACATGGAGTTCGATAATAAGTTAGATTATATATTCGCGACAGAGAAGAGTGGCTAGTGAAGTTTCGCGTTGAACAGGATTCTTTATCGGATATACCGATTCTACCGCAGGAAGATCGATAAAAGCATCTTCGAGCTTGAGAAAACGATCATAGCCGTTTCTAGCACGCGGCAACCTTAAAGTGGCATGTTCAGCTAAGTGTCTTCCACCAAGCAATCCCGCTGATTCAAAAGGCAGTAAATATATCGTCAATAGCTCACAGAATGTCGCGACATAAGAAAGAGAATATCGAGCTAATACAATATGCATGCCGGAGAACGTGCAAGTGCAAGTGGTCAAAAATCGGGAGTGCATTCAGAATTTCAATTCTTATGTCACGTATAATTGCGACGCGATCCCGTACCTCATCTTTTCTATTTACCACACTTGCTGCATCGCGTCTAACTCCCTCTCTCACCCTCCCGTTGCTTTTGTTGTACTAGAGGACCATTCTTAAATGTCTCTTTTTGAAGTTCCAGGCTGGTCAGTAAAGACAACTCCAGTCCGTGGAACACCCCAACAATTGTCGAAAAAGCGCAAGCGCCCGAACAACGATGTAGAAACCGCACAAGTCAACATGGAAAAGCTGATGGCGAAATTGGCGAACACTACACCAGAACACCTACTCGCGCCCAAAAAGCACAGAAAAGCACAGAAACAAGCTCAAGGCGCTCCTTCAGACGTGGAACGACACACAGAAGGCGACCAGATCACCGCTGCACCCAGTAAGGCATCTCTGTTGAAGGCGAAGAAAGAACAGAAAAAGAAAAAGCACATCGATTCTTTCTCAAAGAAGCCATCGACGTCACTCGACAAGCCTCCACAGCCTTGCGATACCAATAACCTAACTGCTCTGCAAAAGAGTATGAAAGATAGTTTGGACGGTGCGCGGTTTAGGTATAGTATTCCTTTACCATGTGCTTGTGAACCTCATCTCATACATATGAGAGAAGACTCATAAACGAAAATTTGTATAAAACAGATAGTCATGAAGCACAGCAGATGATGAAAAACGATCCGAAGGTCTTTGAAGAGGTTTGCTGCAGGTTCCCATCTCTAAAGTGCCTAAGTCATCTAATTTGTCTTCCCAGTATCATACTGGATTCCGACACCAGGTCGTATCTTGGCCAATTAATCCTGTTGACCATTATGTGTCAACCTTTACTTCATATCCCCCCAAAACCCTTATCGCCGATTTGGGATGTGGCGACGCTGTCTTAGCTAAAAAATTACTATCCACAGGGATATCCGTAATATCCTTTGATCTAATATCTGGCAGCGGATACGTGGTAGAAGCTGACATATGCGACAAAATCCCCCTTCCCGGCTCAGAAGGATTCAATAAGGACAAATCGACGGGAGACGGTCAGGTAGTGGATGTAGTGGTTTGCGCTCTTAGTCTAATGGGCGTTAATTGGCCCAATTGCATTCGCGAAGCATGGCGGATACTGAAAACAGGGTGAGTGGCATGTGTCGGCCGTCAGCTTATCGAATGACCAACCAGATAACCAGAGGTGAACTTCATATCGCCGAAGTGACGAGCCGCTTCACAGATATCGAACAATTCCAGAACCTATTGGGTTCTCTAGGATTTCGACTAAGGTCAAAGGTATGACGATTACATCTTCGTTGTTTGAAATGAATGTCTTATGAATGAGTTTTAGAATGATTCCATCAGCTCACATTTTATTTTATTCGAGTTTACAAAAGTTCCTCGCGCCAACAAATCGGACAAGGAATGGCAGAAATTGTTGGCAAAGGGCGCTCTTCTCAAGCCTTGCGAATATAAACGTAGATGACCCTTCTTACATTACCTCCTGACCACTGAGGTAATCGAATCACTTATGCGCCTACCCTTGATGACGGAGACTTACCTTGACTGAACGTTGTTTTATGTATTGGTTATTCAAACAATTTGTGCTTTGGTATCTTCAGAACTTATCGTTGATGCCTATCGTCGTCTGTCACCAGCATTCCAAAATTTGCAAATTATACACTGATAATATTAATATGGACGGATCACATATAGCAGTTCGGATCCGGAGATAAAGCAGGTCGGCCGTGCCATGAAGGACCATATCGATCTATGCCTTGAGGCGCTTATCTTACGTCGAACACTTATAACACCTTGCTTTCAACCATATTTTCACCGATTTCACCATTTCACGATGCCGACCCAAGTCAACGTTCTGTCTCACCCACTCATTAACGCGGAGCTATCTAAACTACGACAAACTTCCACATCGCCCAAAGAATTCCGAGAGGTGTTCACGTATTCCGATATTCTGGTATTCGTTAGACTGATTTGTGTCATGCGTTGGCAGGGAGTAGAAACTATCAGCTTGCTCTTGGGATACGAAGCATCTCGCACATTGGGAGAAGAGTCATTCGATGGAGTATGTCACTTCAACTCGCCTGCTTCGCATCCTGAACGCTAATTGATACCCCTTTATTGCACGTAGCAAACGCCAGTTGCCCCATTCACCGGGAGCAAGATAAAGCCCCGCGTTGGCTTAACACCTATCTTACGTGCTGGACTAGGTATGACGGATGCACTGGTGAGGAAGGTTCTTCTCGTCCATGCCACAATAAGCTGATTGCAATCTACTCAGCTCAAACTCTTTCCGTGAGTCAATGATGATCTAGTAGCCTATCCAATCTCTGACGAGACAGAAAACGTAGATCTGCCCCTGTATACCACCTTGGACTATACCGCGAAAAAGTTACCCTACAACCAGTTGAATGCAAGTTCAAATTCGTTAACAGATCTCTGCACGATGTTGCTCATCCCGACTCGTCCAGACTACTCCAAGCTCCCTCCTTCACCTCCAATTGATCAAGTTTTCCTCCTGGACCCGCTCATCGCTACTGGAGGAACCGCAAGCGCCGCGTTGGCCATGATTGCTGACTGGGGAATCGATGGTGCGTCATTTCTCGTACTCTGCGTCCTATAACACCTGACGGGGCTTTCATCTTCCACAGTGAAGAATGTAAAACTATTATGTATACTTGCTTCGAAAGCCGGGCTTGCTCATGTGCAGGCCGAATATCCCGACTTAGAGGTTGGTCTCCGGGGCTTTTCTGACACATATCGCAAGCTAATTTGTCGTAGATATGGGTCGCCGGAGTCGATAAGGATCTGACTGTTGAAGGTATCATTAGTCCTGGACTCGGTGACTCGGTGAGTTTTTAACCTGTTAATCAGCTCTGGTATTGATGGATCTAAACATATAGGGAGACCGCCTTTTCAACACGCTCCGTTGAGGGCGTGCTCAAAGTATGTGCATGTTCAAGTTGTTTAATCGTACGGTCTCGTCTTTCTAGCCTTTATCAATGTAATTGGAGGGTTGATCGATATGTAGCATAACCTAATACTTAAATGTAAACGTGATAATATTTCGTAATCGGACGAGCATAAACAAGCATGAACAGGTATGAACTGTTCATAATGGAACGGAATCGACTTAGTGCTAAAAATAGCCGGATAGTGTTCAGAGATCACGTGGTGAAGACGCGATTGTGAGCACAGATTGCGCGTTGAGCTTTGCGCTCGCTCTCACTGTTGCCAAAAAAAAATGGGAAGCAGGCAGGCATCTCTTCCCCGTACCCTCTTCCACTATGGGTTTGCAAGATTCAGGTTCGTCGACTCCACTTTCGTCCACCACAACCCTGTCGCAACCCGGGTCTCCTCCCCACAAAACAGGAATCGTTATCCAGGATAACCCCTTCAATAATCCTCGCACTTCAGCCTCTACCCTGGTAGAATATATTTCTTCAAGGCCAGAAACAAGCGCACTTGTCTACATCTATGATGTTGCTGAACAAGTTGGATTTGGAACCTCAACTAAGGATTGGACAAGCGAACCCAGTGCGACCGCAAAAGTTGTCGAGCTTCAGACCAGAGCCGGTGCAGGGTTGTCTCTTATTGGAAGACTTTCGCAAGGCACCAGTCTCGATATCGTCAATGGCACTGTGTTGACCGCATATACCACACCCAGCGGTCTCTCCCAGATGGCCCCATCTTTCTCTTATTTACCCCCAGCGTCTTGTACAACCCGCCTCATTATCCAAACGCCGACTGTGACGGCATCTGGAGAGACGCTGACATTGTCTCCTACTTTCGCACCTCTTGCATCAATGTGGTCGATTCTCCCGGATAACGTGGCCGTGCTGTTATCCTCCACGCCTCAACAAATTGTTGACTTTGCCGCACTTGCATACAAAATTTCCGACTACCACACCATCCATTTATTTGACCACCATACTGCCTCTCGGGAAGTCGGGCACACTATTTCTGCTCCCAAATATTCCACTGCGTCGTCGATTCACGAGGCGGTGAAGGAGGCTGGATACCAATTTTTCGAGTACCATGGAGATCAAGCTGCTACAACCGTCATAGTTCTTTTGAATGGACCTTTAGCATTAGTCCTCAAGGCTGCCATCAACGCTAGCGCTGTCGGATTTGGTCTCGTCATCGTCAACATCCTGCGCCCCTGGGACGAGGCTGCACTCCAGTCGATTTTGCCTTCAACCGCTCTCCTAGTGCACGTCCTCGATGATGTCCCAAATTCGGTGACTCAAGGAAAACTCCATGTTGACGTTTTTGCCGCCTTGTGGAACCCCACGTCCAAGCGCTCCATCAAGTCCCACAGAATCACACCATCGCAGACTCAAAACTTTGTTGAAACCAGTGGAGCATTTTTACAATTCATCGAGACTATCTCGCACTTTGAACTATCAGAAACCGTTGCCTCTAATACGAAGAAAGTTCTTCTCTTCGGGGTTCCTCACACCCCTCTCGCCAAATTCCCCCTGTTATTGGAGGAAGTATTCCTCAAGAAATCAGGCATCCTTTCACGTCTTCTCACCGACAATGATGTGTTCTCGAAACCAGGTGGCATAACGGCAAACCGAATCCTCATTTCGCGCAATGTTGAAGGAGATCTGATTCCCATCCCATTCTCTCTGCCCCTCGATCCCACTAGCCCTGGCCATTCGGACTTTTTGGGGATTTTCGATCAGAACCTGTTGAAGACACATTCTCTACTGAAGCACGCGAAAAGAGGATCTACGGTGGTCATCGTCACTTCATGGACGACCAGTGAACTTCTAGCGACCATTTCACAGGAGACCGCGGCATTGGCCCTGGAGCGCAATCTATCCTTGTACACGATTGACGCGAAGAGCATTGCGAGCAACCTCGTTGGAGCGCCGGGCCCGGTCCATGACTTGACTCAGAATCTGTTGTTGGAGATTG
This sequence comes from Pholiota conissans, assembly GCA_015484465.1. Taxonomy (NCBI): domain Eukaryota; kingdom Fungi; phylum Basidiomycota; class Agaricomycetes; order Agaricales; family Strophariaceae; genus Pholiota; species Pholiota conissans. Next base: position 70,522 of record MU155148.1, read on the forward strand.
TATTTTTGAGGCTTTATCTCGGCGCTGCGGCCACTGAAGAGACCGTTTTGCAGCTGGCGCGTGCTTCCTTCGACGATTCTGTGAACGGCATTGCATTGTCCAAGTTCAACTCGCATGCTTGGTCAAGCCTCCGTCCCGTCGACATCACACTTCAAGAGGCTACATCGGTATCTTCTGCGTTGAAGGACTTCGTAGTGAACGCCATAGCAGTCGAGACTGCAGAGGGCAAGACAGTTGTCAACGGTGCTCGTCTGAGCTCTTGGCACGACGCTGCGAAGCATCTCCTCTTCCCCTCCGTCTTCACTCCACTTGACGAAAACTCGGAGCGCAACTCGGCATTACGTCCCGAGGTACCCGACAACACATTCCTCGTCACTTGCACTGTCAACAAACGCCTTACTCCATTGGAGTACGATCGTAACGTGTTCCACCTTGAATTCGACAGCACAGGAACTGGTCTGAAGTATGCCATTGGCGAGGCGCTTGGCGTTCACGGTTGGAACGACGAGCAGGAAGTGCTCGGTTTCTGCGCGTGGTATGGCGTTGACCCCAACAGGCTCATTACCATCCCTGTTCCAGGAGACGAGACTAAAGCGCATACTCGCACAATTCTGCAAGCCCTTCAGCAGCAGATTGACCTGTTCGGCCGTCCACCGAAATCCTTTTACACCGAACTTGCTGAATTTGCGTCGGGCGATGTCGATCGCTACGCTCTTCGTTTTATTGGTTCACCTGAAGGATCGTCGACTTTCAAGAAGCTGTCGGAGAAGGATACCGTCACTTTCGCGGACATTCTGAAGAAGTACAAATCAGCAAGGCCTGGCATCGAGCGATTATGCGAGCTTATTGGAGACATCAAGCCCCGCCATTACAGCATCGCCAGCGCACAGAGCGTTGTCGGCGACCGAGTAGACCTCCTTGTTGTCACCGTGGATTGGGCCACTCCAGAGGGTACGTCGCCATTGTTTCGATTATTCGGTACGTTTCTAATGCCCGAATAAAATCTAGGCACTCCAAGATATGGACAATGTACTCGCTACCTGGCGAGCTTGAAAGTCGGACAAAAAGTGACAGTATCGATCAAGCCTAGTGTCATGAAGGTTCGTCGAATTTAGATCTCGACCATTGTCGATGCCTGATCCGCTTGTTCCTTTAGTTGCCTCCCAACCCCAAGCAGCCTCTCATCATGGCAGGGCTGGGTACTGGTGCAGCACCTTTCCGTGCATTTCTTCAGCACCTTGCGTGGCTCGCTTCCAAGGGCGAAGAAATCGGACCAGTTTACTATTACTTTGGTTCTCGTTATCAAGGTGCCGAGTATCTCTACGGAGAAGAGATCGAGGCGTTTGTTCTTGATGGAGTCATCACTCGCGCTGGACTTGCCTTCTCTCGAGATGGACCTAACAAAGTCTATATCCAACACAAAATGTTCGAGGATTCAGAGGCTCTGGCAAGGATGTTGCACGATGATGAGGGTGTATTCTATCTGTGTGGTCCTACATGGCCTGTACCCGACGTTTACGAGGCGCTGGTGAATGCCCTCGTCAAATATAAGGGTTCCGACCCTATCAAGGCTGGAGAGTATTTAGAAAGCCTCAAGGAGGAGGAGCGATATGTTCTCGAGGTTTGTCCCTATTTATGGATATATCCTATTCAACATGCTAATGCAGACTAAACAGGTATACTGATATCAGGTCATCATGAACATGTAGAGGTTAGAGGTAGTGGAGGTATATATATCCATGATAGTCATAGAGTCTACAAGATAGCGGCCGGTGTATGCAAACAAAAAAAATTGAGGATGCAACCATGAATTATACGTAAGGGTCATTGTTCGTGAACGAAGGATACTCAAAGTAGATAGGGTGGGGGTAAATGTTGCAAAAAGATAGAAGTACACGATGGAAGTTGGGAATAAAAATATGGATGAAGTGTCTGATTGTTTATCCAGCTTTACTGAGACCCAAGTGCGCTGGTCGGAAAAGAAGAGCGAGATACCATGCAGAAAGGCCGACGACAACCAGGCCGACGACAGCGAGGACAATAGCCATTGCGATGGTGGCCTTTTTGCTGAGACGGTGGCCTTGACATCCATCTCTGATAGCAGCATCACAAGGTTGTCCCTTGGGCTTGACTTGAGCATATGCGCCTTCTTTTAAGGCCGTGAAATAAGGATCTTTGGTATCGCCTATCGTATGCATGGCCGCCAAAGTCAACATGGGGGCGTTGTAGTCGAGAGCAACCTTTTGAACGAGAATCAGTCATCTCAGATTGTTAAGCAGTTAAGAGCGACACATACCTCAGTTTGAGGCCAATCGCTGCGGATATCGAAGAATCTGCCACGTTTATCTGGTCCACCAACGACAGCTCCGTACAGAACATAGGCTTCCTGCGCTGGTACGGTATCAATTTCATCGACGTTGATTCCTCCAGAAGCCATCGCAGAATGCGGGTTTTGAGGGGAATTTGGATTTACGCCGACGATATATGGTACTAATTACATGAGATCAAGAAGGATGACGTACAGACGAGGAATTAGATACCTGACATAGTGTTTTTCCCGAGAGCATAATCCACTTGACTTTTAGCAAAGGTCTGTCATAAAACAGAATGAGAATCAGTCCGAATACGATAGCGAAAGTACACACCTGATATGCGACTTGCTTTTCCGGGGTAGACGCGATTGGGACATATCGCTCCAGCAGCATTGCTGTGTTGAGAGCAGGATTTAAGCTGGCATCATCAGAATCGCCATCAAAGAATAATAGTCCATCTGCAGACGAATTAAGTAATTATCATATGAACAACATTGAAATGAGAGTATGAACCTCCGGTCGTGAAGCCCGGACCCTTATTATTGACAATATCGTCGAAGTAAGATTCCGCAACAGCCATCCAAGTTGTGAGATTACCTCCGAGGCCAGAGTTTGCTTGATTGACTTGAGCAAAAAGCACCGGCAACCCCGGCGTTTTGGAATCCCAGTTGAAGACACGATTAGACGAGGCAAGGTCGTATTTCGTCCAGTATGACTCTGCTTCTTGATAGGTTGCGGGTGATCCTGTAGCCTGAGCCAAGAAAAGGGCAGCCATCGCCAGCTCGTCGCCATATCCAGAAGAGCCGTAGATCGAAGCCGCCTGAGGAACGGATGTTTGATAGGTCTTGCGGCCGCCTGTAGCATTGGCTGCGAAGGTGTATAGGGTTTGTGCGTGTGATAAAAGCGTACTGGCGTAAGAGTCATTCTTCAACGAGGCTGGAGCTGAATAGGCTTTGTTGTCGAAAGCACGATTGGCGTATAGGTTTGAACATGCGGCGAATGCAGCCGCTGCACCCGCGGCAGCGTCTGTGCCTGGATTGTCGTTTGTAATGGTGAACACAGGTCTGGGCGAGGGAATACTGCGGTCGCCTCCCCAATAGGATCCGTCTTTGTCGGCTATGGACAATTAAACTTTGAGTAGGTGAGCGAATACATACAAATTTACATACCAGAGGCAACCATGACCACCAAGGTAGTAGCGTTTGGATGGGCCTGTCAAAATCAGTCAGCGAATGTAAATAGTTTAAAAAGCGGTGAGGAGGACCTTGATTAGCCAGTCAAGACCCCAACGTAAGGTATCGTCCAGATAGGCAGTTTGGTTTGCCAGGTCATAACCTACAGAGTTTAGTTGGGTACAACAAACAGGAAAATTGGGACGGTCTTCTAACCTTTCCCAAAATCGGTTGCGCCCCAGCAGAGAGACATAAGAACGAAACTCTAGAGCTTGACTGAGGAGTGAAAGCATTTACATCATAAGCGCGGCGTACCAGGGGAAAGGTGTCCTTGGAGAAGTCTAGCCAGTGACGTCAGTCAGCCTCATCGCTGTCGTCCAAAAGTATAGTGATGGTAAAGTACTGACCTCCAGCGTCGTAAAAACCGCCTACATGGTTCGTCAGTGGAGCGTTGGACACCCACTCAACGGAAAGTAAGCACACTTGCCTGTTAAATCAATTCCCACATCGAGGCCTTCCAAGATCAGACTGTCATTGCGCCATGGTACGCGATTCGTGGATGGGAGCGTGCCGCTTCGTTGCTCGTCGTAAAAGTAAATGAGATCTCCAAGTAAATTTGCCCATGCAGGATTTGGATAACCTCCAGCAGATGGCTCTGCCCCTGATGAGGCGTTTGCGGGAAGGAAGGGGGGTATGGGAAGTGCAAGCTGGGCGGAGACGAGAGCTGCGACAGCGTGTAGAGTAAAAAATACAGGGATGACCCGCATGAGGGTGATGGGGGTGTTCGGGTCGGTCTTGAGGTGGTCTTGAGAGTCGTAAGGTTCAAAGAAACGTTCAACTCGCCCTTCTCCATTTTGGGAAATATACGGGGCTCGATCGATCCCACGTGTCCATCACGCAGCATCAATTCAGACACGTGATCGCGTCTAGATGTTCCCATCTATTAATAGCAACACCATCGATTGCCCCACATGAAATGTGATGATTTTGTCAAGATTCTGTTTCCAAAAATCATCATGGTCCGTCCTATCAATACCTGTGTCCTGGGTGTAGGTCTTTCAGGATTAACCTTTCATGTTCCTTTTATTCTTGCGCTGTCGGATGTCTTCACCTTACACTCTGTTCTCGAGCGTAACCCAAAAAGCGAAGGTGGAAAAGTGAAGGAAAGGTTTGGAGTGCAGGTCAGAGTGCATCGTTCAATACAAAATGTTTTGGCAGACAAAGACATCGAATTGGTCATAATCGGTACTCCTAACGAGACGCATTATGATTTTGCGAAGGAGGCATTGAACGCTGGAAAGCATGGTGAGCACCCCCGCAGGTAGCAGGAACATCATTGTCGTTGACCGATCTTATTTTATAGTGCTCGTCGACAAGCCAGTGACCGCCACTTCTGAACAAGCGAAAGAGCTGGGTCTAATTTCCAAAGAGAAGGGGCTGGTTTTATACGCGTTCCAGAACCGCCGCTGGGATTCTGACTACCTGGCTTTGAAGAAATTGTTAGCGGAGCCAGAGACATCGAAACAATCTCTAGGTGCAATAACTGACTTCGAATCACAGTAAGTAGTCAATATGTGTTTTCGCGAGTATCACTTAAATCCTCCAAGCTTCGACCGCTACCGAAAAGGGCTGAAGGGCACTTGGAAAGACGAACCCAAACCTGCAGCTGGCTTAACATACGACCTTGGTTCCCATTTGATCGACCAGGTATTATGCCTATTCGGACGTCCAGCACGCATTACTGCCTTTCAACAGAATCTCCGAGGCATAGGAGATCCTGAGGTTGATGATTCTGTGAGTGTGTAAACCAGGATTTGCAATGCTTGCGCGCTGACTCCTTTGTTGTTTCGCAAGTTTACCATTATAATGCACTACGATGCTGGACCCAGAATGCAATACCCATTGACAGCAATTCTGAGAGCACATATTCTCTCAGTCAGGGTACCGCAAGTTCGATATATCGTTCGCGGCACCCGGGGAACATATACCAAGAACGGTGCCGATGTGCAGGAGGATCAACTCAAAGTGTTATCAACGCCAAATGCTATTCATGAAGAGAGATATGGCATGGAGCCAGAATATCTATGGGGAACCGTGGAGAAGATGGAGGCAGACGATCTTACCGTCACCAGATCTATGTGAGTGCGCGCACAATCACATCGCAAAACGACGGCATAACTAATCACCCTTGAAGCTGGCCATCTGTGGAACCAGGTGCATATGCAGACTTGTTCAAAAATGTAGGGGCAGCGATCAGAAGCGGAGAAGAGCTGGCCGTTAAATGGGAGGAGGCAACGGCTGTGATTGAAATGATTGAGCTCGCGCATCGCAGTGCAGTTGAAGGTGCAACGGTCAAGGTGCCAGGTGCATCATAGTGTAGTCACGTGAGTAATTACACGTTGGCGATAGTATTGCAAGTACGAACTGCGCTCCTTGATTCCTTGTTACTCTTTGCACTCGTGTAGCCACTTGTCCAATGTCACTCGTCGATATCCGTGTCGATCTGCCGTCGTATTCTCAAACTTTTACAGTCAGAGTCCCTTTGTCGAGCTCCGTCAGCCGTCTCAAGCAAGAAATCCATCACATTTGCCCAGGACAACCACGACCAGATGGTCAGCGCCTCATTTGGAGGGGCCGAGTCCTCTCCGACGACGAGAACATAGATAATCTTTGGACGGTAGGTACACACATCTGCTACTTAGCGCTATACTAACGATTATCCTGCAGGCTGATCCAAGGATTGTGCATCTCGCTGTTCATCCTTCGGCTTGGTCATCTCTTCCACCCGATATCCCTCACCTTCCGTCTCAACCAAGTTCATTGGGCCAGAACAACACCTTTATTCGCCCTTTGTATGCCCCTCCTCCTAACTACGCGGCTCACACTAGACTTACCTCAACCTCGCTGCAACCGGGGTTCATCAATCATGCTGGATCGGCCAATTTGCGTAACCCATTGGCATTCGTTCATTATATACATCATAAGGCTTTATATTCTCTATCATCTGCGATTCCTCCTCCTGTCGAGCTCCCAGACAACTTTCCAGAACATCGGTTAAGTGCTATTGAAGCATTGGAAAGGAATGGGTGGTCCTGGCCATCCTTCTTGGACGATGAGTTCCCAACGCCATCAGAAGGCGGTCTTGTCTACGACGTAATCTTAATGGAGTATGTACCCTGCTCAAATCTCTCATCTATTTTGTCTCACAGCCCAACTTACAGAGGTCAACCATACCTACAACTATCCCCCGCAAGCGATGGCGCAATTCCTACTCCGCTCCAAGAACACGCCCTTCGTATCCTCTCATCCACATTTAGCATACTTTCGATGTCCACATCCAATCCGCCTGTCGTTCGTGGACTTCACACACAATCAGTACCAATCCCTCCCCATGTCAATCAACTCCTACAACAACTCGGTATGCCACCTTTACGAGCAGCAGGAAACAACGCCATTCCGGCAAATCAACATGGGCAATTACTTGCCGAGCTTCGTGAAATTCCTATACGACCTCTGATCGCGCCGCTCATGATGCTGCTGTTCCGTACATTGCTGCTCCTCTACTTCTTTGCTCCTGCTCGGAAGCCTATCTTTGGCGTCTTGATTTTAGGATGGATGCTTTATGAAATATGGCAGCCCATTCGAAATGGTCTACGAAATGGATGGGGGCGTAGACAGGAGAATGGTCAGCGCCAGGAAAACAACGGTAGACCAGCTCCAGCCGTAGGCCAACCAAATGTCCCTCAAGGTCCGGGCCCTCGCCTTCCTGGTCATCCAGGGCCCGTGGCTGCCGAAGCACAGGCTGCGCAGCTATTCGACACTCTGGCTAATCTGAATTTGGATGATGAGCAACGGTCGTTAAATTCAAATCTTAATGGACCACCTCCAGAACCGACCCTGGGCCACAAAATAATAACTTTTTTGTGCTTATTCGTAACAACGTTGCACCCAGCTATCTGGAATCGGAGACGCGTTGTACTTCGAAGAAGGGAAGGTGTAGTGAGGACTGAAGCCAACGTCAGAAATGCACCACCGCCTGCGCCAGACAGTGATTCTAATGAGTCGCCAGTAGAAACCGAGGCAGCGCGACGACGAGAGCTGCTTGTTGCGCAATACGGGCGGTATCCGAGATGGATACAACGATATATGGACAGAGTGGTTGCTGAGGAGTGGGTTGACGATTCGGATTGAATTTAGTAGAGGGATTTACAGACTAAATATTTATGTACATTATAAAGGTCTGTTACACCCAGACGACCTTTCACACTGTCAAATGTCAATGGCATAACCTTGACTGCTGCAGTTTACTGGAGTTGCAAAGGGTTCTTTCTTCACGACCGCACGTGAGTGGCACAACACGAACTTTTATAGTCCAGCAACTCTTGCAAGTCCACCCCATTGTTCGCTAGCGCCTCAAATCCTTTCCTGCTTCACCCTTACTCATCTTCATTATCACCGACCTCTAGAATCGTTCTGTCCTCGATTTGTCGATGTCGACATCGACCTTCGACTCGCTCGTGAGCGACCTGACTAGGGATGTGCATCGCGTCCAGCCCAAGGACGCTCTTCAGTTTTGTGCCAATTGGTTCCAGTCTCGTCTAGAAGAACAACGAGCACGTTCGCGAGACTTGTTGGCCAATCGTTCGTTGTCGATATCCGCTCCAAGCGAGCTATACACCGATAACGTATTGGGCAGCCATTCCAGTGGTCCACCGTCTCTCGCTCCTTTCCCCCGCCCACGATCCTCCATCCGCGACAGCATCGCTCATAGTCCCTTCGGAACGCTCAACGTTCCGGGAAACGCATTGCTAGGGGGTGGCGATCGCACGCCACCCTCTTTTAGGTACAACCAGAATGAACTCCCGCCCACTTCTCCTCTCAGCAACGTCAATCCGTTTGCCGCCTTTGATACCACACCTCAATCACCTATCGGTCAAAGCGACTACTTGCACCCGCCCAACTCAGCCATATTCGCTCGACGCACGTCGGTGTCTGCCGAGTCTATCGCGGTCGATAGCAACTCTGACGAACCGCTGCCTGTCTACCCCAAGTCTGATGATCAAGTCCGACGTATCAAGGCTGCCATTGGTAACAACTTCATATTCCGGGACCTTGATGAAGAACAGGAGACGGGCGTCTTGAGAGCGATGCGGGAACGCAAGGTCGTAAAAAATGAAGTCGTTATCAGGCAGGGAGACGTAGGAGAATACTTCTACGTGGTCGAAAACGGATTGCTGCATTGTTTTATCCGCCCAGAACCTCTCCCTCCTCAGTGGCTCTCTGGAGGCATCAATAACGAGGACAAGTTTGTTCGCCCTGGTTATCACCCGGAATTTGGCAGGATGGTGCAGGAGTGCAAGCCCGGAAGCTCCTTTGGTGAACTTGCCTTGATGTACGGTCACCCGCGGGCTGCCTCCGTTCTGGCAATGGAACCATCTACTCTGTGGTCCTTGGACCGCATCACATTCCGCACTATCATTCTAAAGGCCGCTCATAGACGCCGAACGATGTACGAGCAATTTTTATCAACCGTTACCCTTCTGTCGTCGCTGGACGCGCCCGAGCGCAGTAAGATCGCGGATGCCCTTGTGAGCAGCGTTTATATGGATGGGGAGGCCGTAGTGCGACAGGGAGAGATGGGAGACACGTTCTTCTTCATCGAAGAAGGAGAGGCAATTGTTACGAAAACGCACCACAACGAAAACGGAGAACCTCGCGAAGTCAAAGTTGGACACCTGAAGAAGGGCGACTATTTTGGCGGTTCGTATTTTCTTGTTATATATGCGTATACTATCTTCTTACAAAACTGTTTTCAGAGCTGTCTCTGTTACGTCTGGCCCCTCGTGCTGCTACCGTCAGCGCTGTTTACCGCTCTGACCCCTCCACTCCAAAGCTCAAGGTAGCTGCGCTCGATGAAGCTGCCTTTACTCGCCTGCTGGGACCGCTTCGCGAAATCATGGAACGCAAAGCGGGTGAAAGTTACGGCAGTGGACCAAGGCTTTCCATTTCTCGCTAGAAACTTTCTTTGGATCTAATACCACCACTTGTAGCACCTTTTTTTTTTTTTGTCAACATGTACGTGTAGGTGTATTACTGTTTTTATCTTTCTTGAATTCATGCATTCCGAATCTGCTGGATTTAGGCGCGTAGGCGCAAGCTGTCATTTTATGCGTCCGTCCGGGACTCTGCGAGTATTGTCAGAAGCAAGCTAGCAGTAGAACCTTTTGTTAACGTTGTTATCGTGAAGTCATATGGTAGAGCTTGTTCCTAGCTTCTTCGCCAACGATGCAATGCACGAACAATAAGTTGTAGTCGTGGCGCTGCCATCAATCTGATTACTTAAAAAGGACATAGTTTCCTCAATTGATCCGTGCAAGATCCGTGCACTGATGAGGCGTAGACCGTAGCGGTCTTCCAGTTTGAGTCTCCTGGATTATTGCTTGATCACCGGACGGTTATCTGACGAGCTAGCGGATATTACAACTTACTCTGTGGGCACCTCTGTCTTTATCACAACCTGCGTTGGCCTCTGACGAGGTTGGAGCAAAGCTGGTCATGCATGACAGACGCGGGTCTGGATAGGGCTTAGTGGAAGGGTTTTTTGTGGTTCAAAAGCTTTGAGGATCGTTGTCATGCCAGGAGGAAGCGAAGAGTGACAAAAACGGACTAGCTGTATCTGGATTGGTGGGGTGGGAGTTAGGAAGACTCCACCCAGCGCTGGTGGCATGCGCGACTCCTCATTTTCTCAGTTCTCTTTTTCAACCGCTATTGTTCCCTCTGCCCTCTGACTCCCCATCCCGCCCATAACACGTTTAGCGCGTGCCCACACTCTTTTTGAACTTTCTGACCCCCTCTTGCGGCCTCGATGGACGCTCACCGTCTGAACGTCGTTCACCGTAGACAGTTGGGTGAGTGGCATTTATTCATTCTTCGCGATCTCATCTTAGTTCGTCTCATCCAGGACTCCCTTTGACAGATCTGTAAGATAGCCTGGTCGTTGGTGGTGGAATAAACATTTGACCGAACTGTCTCCCAATAGCTTCCCACCTCTTGGACCATCGAAGACTACCGATGCTAGCACGTCCGCCACGTCGACATCTTCGTAGGGTTTACCATTTCTTACTTGATCGCCTTTGTTGAATTCTAGTATAACAGGAGCTCTTCGTCCACGATCACCACATCAACGTCGTGCGTCCATCATGTTTACCGTTCTAGTAATTTTGAACTAATTTCTATCATTTAAAAGAACTACATCGAGTTCAACCACTACGTCCTCAACGACTACATCGACCTCCACGACTTCTACGTCTGCGTCAACTTTTACCACTGCGACCCCGGCCAGAACTTCAACTCCAGTCACCTTGGTCTCTAACAGCAGCACCATAACTATTTTTGAGACAGCTTCGGTTCCACCCAGCACCACACCGAGCCCAAGCAGTACGGCTACAGCTGTAACCTCGCAGGGTTTCCTGCAAAACAAACCTCTTTCTGGCGTCATATTTGCTCTTGTTGGTCTCATCGGTCTTGTTCTCGTCATCATCGCGGCGACATTTATGATCAGAAGAAGGCGAAGTAATAGATTGCTCAATGAAGCCCTTTCATTCAACCCGGTCAATGTGGACCATGATGGTCCCGATATGATGGAAACTGGCCGCCGCCTCACAAATGACAGGACAAGCACTAGCACGGGACATGCAAGTCATGGAAATGGTCCGCTCATCACCCATGCTGGGGCATTTGCGGACTACACACCGCCGCCTATGCCGTGCACTCCAACTTCTCTCCATTCCCAGAGGCTCTCCCGCCCTCTGCAAAAATCGTACCCTGCCGGAGGCCAGCCATATGCACAGAATTATGACTGGACGAGGGCGCCTATATACCAGAATCCTGCTTACGACAAAGGTACCTCATATGAAGATGAGGAATCCCGGCGATCTGGATCTTCATCAGGTGAATTTCAGTTTGCAGCACCCGTGAATGCATCAGGCGGCCATCGATAAATGGTCCGAAGAGATACAATTTGCACCTCCCAATACAGAGTTGCACACTGTCAAAGGATGCATTTAGAAGTGCCAATTTGTGTAGTCGCTATACCCATTATTATACCTTAATGAAGTGGTATTGATAAGAAGACCGAAACGTCCCATGCCAGAGGTAGATTTATCGCATCTGCTGAAGCCATGGACATGTACATATATTATTCTACCGGCTGCGCCGGTGTATTTTTTGCAACAAGCAACATCTTTTGATACAAGTAGTCCTAATTCTCCGAAGACATACAAATACTCGGATCTATCGAGGTCGAAAGTGGGAAGAAAGCCTGACGGTGGCGACGTATACATTAATACTACTACAATCCATCTGTGTAAAGTCCATACATCATTTCGAACTTTGAGTACTCAAAGACTGGTTATTCAGCTTGCACTAGTCCTTTGCTATGCTTGTTCTTTCTTTCTCCGTGGGCCCATCTTTTGTGCGCGGATCAGCTTTCTCGAAGGGAACGCCATCGACCTCACGTCGGCGCCATTCTCGACGTTCCAAAGTATACACCACCCATGTAATTCCCAAAGTGGCTACAGATACGCAAATCATGGCAATCGCTCCTTTGCGGAACCGCGGTGCGTCTGTCGCGGGATAGAAAACAATGGACCACCATGCATTGACGACGTTATTCCACATGCTGAGGTGTAGGGTTGAGAATCAGCCCACGGATGACAGCATATTCGAGGAAGATGGCGTACTTCATAGACGCGAGAACAACAGCTCGCTCTTGGTCATCATCAGCACATATTTGGTTGGCCCATCTGTATTTGTAAGTCAATTGTTTGTAAGAGTATATCAAGACGTGAGAAATCGATTTAGTACGAATTGAATGTGAAGAAAATATGAAGACTAACGCGAATGTAGTGGCCTGTCCTGCGTAAGAGGCGCCTGCGAGATCTAGATGAAGAATGAGACATCCAAATGATTAACGTCCGTTCCCATGTTGTTCGCGACTAGAGACGGAATGTAACATACAATACGCAAAGAATTTCAGGCCCGTCGGACTGCTCCAGACCAAGATGCATATCGCGGAAACGATACACGCGATAGACATGTATACTAAAACAGGCCATCGCACCTGCGTATGATCTGTCCATGTGGCGCACACAAGCGTCGAGACGATAGCAAATGCCGTCATTCCTGATGGATAGAAATCTGATGATGATATAAGCATGAATAAGTAGAGTCGGTATTTCTTGTAGAGGATCTGGGTCTGCGCTCACCAATCTGCTCCACGTTGTATCCTCCGATTGCCTTGAGCCATTGGCCCATGAGATTATTGGAACCGAAGCTTTCAGTTTCTCCGGAGATAGCGAACTGTCCCAAGAATGGCAGAGTGTTTAATGTGCGCCGTGAAGAGCACTTGTGGTAATCAAAGCTCACCAATAAACTGCAGGCGTACCACCTCCATCGCCCGAGAACGCGCCTTAGAAGACTCCACGATAATGGGCGAGACTTTGCCTGTTCCAGGACAGGAATGTCTTCCAGACGCTCGTAGGCTAAGACACGTTCCTGAGAAACACATCAATGTATGATCAGCAAAGGTAAGTATGTGACGGACAATAAATGGAAAAAAAAAAAAAAAAAAAAAAATATATAATATTGTAACAAATGAAATTCTAGAAAACAAGTGGTTTGAATTTAGATATAAAATAGATCATTTCTAAAAAAAAAAAAAAAAAAAAAAAAAAGGTAAGTATGTAGCAAGTAGGCCCGAAGTTCCACTAAAGATACCGACCTCATCCGATAAATAAAATGCCTTCGTTGTACGGGGAAGATCAGGAAAGACGAAGAAGCCGTAGAGTGCGATTGGTAAAGTTATGATACCATCGATGATAAAGCTAAACCGAACGTCATGAGTTCATCGCCGGGGTTCAATGATATTGCCTTCGAGCCCAACTTACAGCCACCGCCATCCGCTGCGGCCTGCGCTACCGTTGAGGTTCCTTTCAAAGTGATTAGAAAAATACGTCGAGCTGTATTCAAGATATGATCAAATCGCACTTATAGACGGCAGCTTGCAGTACCCCAGAGAACCTGAGGAAATCCTTGAAATTTCGATAGGTATGAGGTACGAACTTTCAACGTACAGTGTTCCTATCAGTCCGGAGCTTGTGAAGATACCAGAACGTTTTCCAAGTTCTTTTGGTTTATACCACCTGGCATGAAACGCGAATTTCGGATGAGAAAAATGATAACCATGATAATGTGAATGGGACCCACTCACGAGCCGAGTATGTAGTGAGTCCCTACGAAAGTCGAGGACTCGGCCATCCCTTGGAAGAAACGGATAGCATAGATCTAGATATTATGTTAGAGAGATAGCGGGCAAACGTCCGCCGACCTCACCTGTTCCACGTTTTTGACGACGCTTGTACTGCAATTGAAGAGTTATTAATAATTTCTTATGGAAGAAACACAGCGTGATCGGTCATTTCCACACACCAAAAAGTAAGGATACCCCAAACAAGCTGCATACACGGAAGCCAAATACGAGGTGATATAACTTGAAGCATCAAATTGTCTTATGTAGATTAGCATTCAGCGATGTAAATGCGCAGAGGCAATTGAACACACTCGGTATCATCCCAACAATATATCCACATGTGAAGATGGTATTTATTTTCTGACAAAAGACGAGAAAGTAAGTAAAGATATGGTATTATTGAACAAGGCGCTAACGTTAAATTCTGTGCCAACCATATTCAGCTCTTCTCGCATTCCAGAGACGTAGGCATTGGATATATTGGAACGGTCTAGATCTAGAGGGTGTCATAATTGTAGTCATTGAAAAATGTGTATGACCATGAGGAGGCAGGCCGGCCGTACAATTGGAAAAATACTATCCGCAAGATCAGGTCCAGCCACGAGGCCTTGTTATCGATGCGACGCACCATCAAACAGCAGTAGGAGAGGATAAACCAGTCAATCTTTGCAAGAAGAATCCTCTCATGTTTACTGGGGGGAGACTCCCCCCACAATACAAGCTTGAACCTACGCCAAGTACTGGACAACATGGGGAGCGCGATCGATTCGTGGAAGCCAAGGTGAGTAGGATAAAATTGAAAGGTTGAAGGGGGATATAACGTGGGAGGGCTTACGCCACACTTTAGCCAACTTTGCCGAAGACGTCGGGTGAGGTAAGCATCTCGGATGCGCGTCTATGGAGACCTAGTAACTGCTGCCTCAATGGCGGGGGGTCGAGACGGGGGATCTCAGGATGGAGGACGCAGGAGGGAGTCTAGACGAAATCTGGTGCAGAAACGGGGGAGCATGGATCAGACGAAGCTGTTCGGAAGCGTAGGGCGCCAAAAGACTGGGTCGGAGAAGAATTGTCCGCGGATTGTGGTGGTGGTGAAGCAGTCCTGGGGAGTCGGAGGTCGGCTGTTCAAATCTTCGGCAGACACCGTGAATGGGTCAGCGCCAGCATTGCAGAAATATACCGCTTTCATCTCTGTGTAGTGTCTCTGCCGGGCTTCTTCGTCGCTGATCCTGGTACTTGCTATCTGTGGCGAGGGTGCACCTCAGTATCTCCGCGTGCATTCGGAATCTGAGTAAGATGACTCCCGTCATGACTCATGCTGGACTCACTCTGCGCGAAAACTGGGCTTTTATGCGATGGTCGCCGTGAGAGGCCATTTTGGCGGGAGAGTGCAGAGCGGAACCATACACAAATCGGACGCACCTCCGATCGCTGCTTTGTCATTTGTCCTGAGTCAACTGCGTCATCCCTCCCGCCTGGCTATCTAGATCTCACTACTCAAAATATAAGACGCCCGCCCTGCTGCTCCCGAGACCACCCTTTTTCTCCTCCGAGGTCCTAGCCATGCTCGTCCCCTGGGCCTCCGTCGCCCCCCTCCTCCTCCTCCTCGCCCCCATTGCTGTCCAAGCGTCCCCAGATCCCTCTCCAGACAGTCCCCCATTCGCCGCACTCGCCAAAAGAGACGGCCACGAGCACCACAACCACAATGCCGCCCCGCTCACCATCCTCAACGAAACGGAGGTCACCATGTACCATGCCCCAACTCCGCCGTCGTACTACACCATCGATTGGGAGGACGAAGGATACCAGAAACGCCATGCCGGCCTCATGATTGCACACGGAATCTTCATGTGTCTCGCTTTCTTTTTCTCAATACCCGTCGGTCCGTCGTTGTCCTCCAACGCGCCATGCCCATGTCTGATCATCCCGCAGGAATCGCCCTGCGATCGGTGAAACACCCTCTTCATGCAATGGCCACTGTATCATTCTACGCATTTTGCGCTCTGGGTTGCGCGGCTAGCGGCTTGTACAAGAAATTGACACCGAACATGTAAGTTTCCCTTTCCCATTCTCATCATGCATCCTTGCTGACATTTGATTGATTGCAGGTACGAAGGTTAGTCCGTTTCATGGGAGGAAAATATGATTCTTCAGCTCAGTCTTTCCCATAATTCCAGGTGCCGTCCACAGCAAGCAAGGATACCTGATCATTCTCGTCGCAATATCATTATCTGCTCTTGACATCTACGCCTTCCTTCGACGGGTCATCACCTTCTTCCGAAGCACCGATAGGACACCCAAAGCCTTTTGGAGATATGTTGTCAAGAAGGAAACGCTTCTAGCTGCAGGTCCGGAATATTCTGGAATTGTTACTGACGAGCCGGAGGAATTCAATTCGTCAAAGTTACCTCGTGAATCCGTGGAATTGGAACACATCCCTCTCACCGAGAGTGCAGAGGGTGATTTAAATCACAGCCAAACAGAGCAATGGGCAAATACCCTCCATCAACATCGTCGACACTTTTCAACTGTCTCAGAAGGCACCCTATTTAGCCCCCATTCCCAAGAAACCCTTGACATCATCAAATCTGGTCGTGGTCCCCTCCTCCATCGTATTGGGCAGGGTGCGTTCGCCGTTGTCGAACGGTCTCTTGTTTTGGCTGGTTTCGCGCAACTTTTGGTCGGAATTGTGACTTATACTGGTAAGGGCATCCTACGGTTCTCAAAATATCGCGCAATTCACAACGTTTATAGGTGGATGTCGACAAAACTATATCAACGGTTGCTTGGCCCATCTAATCAGTTTGTGATGTTTTCTGGCAGTCGTTGTTTTCGCTGCTGATGAATTGTCCGCAGAGGGAGCCATCTTCTGGAGCTATGGTCTGCTCACCTTTGCACGATACCTGGGGTCGTTTGCGGACTTGGGCTGGTCTTGGAACCGATCACCGTTGGGAAACACTTATACTGCGGAATTTGTGGAATCTTTCGTGATTTTCTTCTATGGTGCGACGAACATGTGGATGGAACGGTTTGGCGCAAAAGCCGGCGATCCATTTACCACTAAGCAAATCCAGCACATTGGCATCGCGGTACGCCTTACCAAAATCGCCTTCACCATCTTCATTGTAGCTAATGCATCGTTTTGTCTAGGTCATGTTCTGCTTCGCTGGTCTAGTCGGAATGGGAATTGAGTCCAGGAGGATTCGTAAATGGCTCGCCTCCTCGACATTCGCGTCATTAACACACCCACGCGACATGCCCCAAGAGGCAATCGAGGAACCCATAAGCTATATGGGAAGTTTCAACCCGTTCCCGGCCCTTGTCATTGGAGTGACAGGTGCGGCAATGGCCGCCCACGCTCAAACGTACCTCTTTCAGGCAAGTTACATCGAAGATCTCCAGATCGTATTGAAAAAGCCTAATCGCCAAACTGTTTCGTATTAATAGGTTCAAATCCACGAACTCTGGGGAAATCTACTGGTTGCGTTCTCCGTGCTTAGGTGCCTGACCTATTTTTTCCTGTGGCTTGGTCCTTCTCGCTCTATTCTTCCTTCCCGTCCTCCGACAGAAGCACTCGGGAGTTTCTTCCTTGCTTGCGGTGGGCTCGTCTTCATGTTCTCAACGGAAGAGGTGACGATTGCGGCTATGCGAAGAGGGCGTGATGGTACGTCACTTCCATCAAACCAGACTCTCCATCCTCTCAATCTCGATTTGATCCCACAGATGTCATGATGTTTTTGAACGTGGCTGTCGCTCTGACTTGCTTGGCGTTTTGCTGGACTCTTGCGGTCGTTGGATTCAAAGGCTGGATCAAGTCTCGGACACATTCTTCTGTGACGTATCGGAATCCAGCATAAAATGGATTCGTCCAAGATACCAAATGTTTTTTCTTTATTTTGTGTTTTCTTTTATCTTTTACGACTGGCCACGAGAGGCCTCCGGCCAATGAAATGTCTACGACTTCTATAATTTCGCCCAACCCACTTAATTTTTTCGCTTTGTCTTCACACAATCGCATGTAAACACTCTCCTCACTTTCAAATCGCATATAAATTATTTTGTGCTTTAGAATTTCATTTGTTTGAAAGCTTGACAGTCTCCCTACATATGTAAGCAGCACTAGTATTTCATGATGACGTTGATGCCAGCATCGCTGCGTAATCTCCAAGAGCACCCATCCAAATCCAAAAGCCTGCCCAGCCACATCCTACGAAACCCTTCCAACAACTCGCGCGGTTATCGAAATCGGTACGATAAAGGATGCGAGCTAGTTGTACCGCAGCCAGGCCAACTCCGAGGTAGAAGGCTTCTCCTTGGGAATTCAGATGTCCTGCGTAGGAAATAAACGCAATAGAGGATGCCGAGAGACCCGTGAGGATAGGTCGAGACTTTTCTGCGAACAAAAGAGCTGTTGAACGGATTCCCACTTGGACGTCGTCGTGTTTATCCTAGAGATCGGAGAAAAGTGAGCGTTTGACAAAATCTTTGGGCGTTAATAAGATTCTGAACCTGGTGGGCGTATATACTGTCGTAGACCAGTGTCCAGCAGACGCCTCCGGCATAAAGCGGCAGACAGACGCCCCAATCTACGGCACCACCCACCGCAGACCAGCCCAATAGCGCACCCCAATTAAATGCTAGGCCTTACAAACGTTTGCCATTATTCCCTAGTGATCGGTCGAATAACAATCAAGATTCACCTAGAACAAATTGCGGCCAGTGCGTGAAGCGCTTCATTAGTGGGTATATCGTCACCAGTGACATGGAAGCAGCTCCCAAGAGAATGCTATGAAAGACATCTGAGTTTCCTTTCCGATTGGGATGAACGAGACAAAGGAATGCACCTGTAAGTATTGAGCTGCGTCAGGACACCGAGACCGGTCGTCAATTGGGCGCCAAGGAATGCAACTGCTTGCTTCTGCGAGATATCCCCTCTTGCCAGAGGTCTATCTTTCGTACGGTCTGAATGCATATATTACGTGAACCAGACAACGAGAACTGGATGGAAATGGAACACACCGACAGATTTATCGAGGTTCCTGTCCCACATATCATTTATCGTGCATCCTGCCCCCCGCATAACTAATGCACCAATACCAAACAGACTGATATATGTCAATGGTGCCGTATACGGCAGCTCTAGTGCATAAGATGCCATGGTAATCGACCAAGCTAAAAATGTGGACGAATCTGAAAACGTAGACGCAGGATACGATGTTCACCACGTACCACATGGATAGAATAGCAGAAGCGTTCCAATGGGTTTGTCTACACGCGTCAGATACAAGTAGGGTCGAGCCTTTATTGGTAGATAGTCCACCCATGATTTTTGGATTGCCGTAGACGCAGCAGGAGCTGAGCCTGAGCTCGTGTTGAGTTTTCTCCCAACGACAGCTGGAAACACATGGAGAGCCCCTCGAAGGTTGACGCGAAATGTTGTATTTAGGAGTCTAAGATGGCTAGAGCGCAACCCGAGATGAGAGCCAGGTTGTCTGGATAGAATAGAAAAGCGACCCAACATAAATAGCAACAAGGCGTTTCGTCGAGTCACCGGCGTCAACGCAGTTGGAGACTCGGAGGTAGTCACGCTTAGTTATGATGTAGTCCGGACCGTGAACTCACTAGATTAGATAACCAATGAATTCAGCGGCTGAAGGTCAGAGATGAAGAGATATACAATTGTCAAATCGGTTATCAAATATTTTTGCAAGGTAGGTATAACAGTACGCATAGGAGAAAGAACAACTCGAATAAGCAGCAAGGATAATCATAACTACGACTACCATTCCTTGGCAAGTTTGAAGTACCATTCCCAATCTAAGATAATAGGAAAAAAGGTCAGCAAAATTCCAGGATCTAGTCATGCCGATTAATGCAAAAACGTACCTGCATAGACTTCGCCATCGTCGTCAATGACCCTACTCCTGACGTGGTAAGTTCCAGAGCGGGCGATCATTCCAGATGGTGATTCGTCGGGATCGAAGTTCTTGATATATGGTTTCCCGTCGGGTGAAGGACCATAAGAACCCAGCATTTGTTCAAGTTTATCAACTAAGAATTTTGAGTCCCATAAGCACACGACGTCAGCAAAAGTATAATATTCATGCCTTTAACGCCTGCCCGCTTCACCAATTGGATGTACCTCACACCCTGCCAAATACGTCAGATACAATGACGCAGCCGCTAATATGTGTTACTCACGGAGATGATAGAGTGATTCACTTTGAACGTGATTCGAACACTAGAGTTTACCCTCAACCTAGATGATCACTCCCTGTAAAATCGAGGCTCACTTGTATTCCACACCCTCTTTAATGATGATGGGATTCTTCTTCGTGTCTGCAAGGCGCGCAGTGTCTTTCAAATCAAATACAATTTCTCTTCCCGCCGGAAGAGTGGGAGAAGCGAGTTCTAGTGTCAAAACCGTGACCTTAAATACACGAGTGAGTATCATTGTTTGAGAGTCCTCAATGGAAACCTACTTTAGGGCCTGTGGCAGCGGTCGTTGCGCCCGGAACGATCCCCAAGGAGGCTTTCCATCTGGCTAAACTTTCGTCTTCAGCATCTAGTTGGGCGTATTCGTCTGCAGACTTTGCTGCTCCTGGCTTGTAACCTGAAGATGGAGGATCAGCAATGATGTTCCATCGAAAACGCCGGTGTTTCGTACCAGGGGTGAAGGTGGGTTTGAGGTCCTCTTGGTCGTCTTGCTATGAAGAGAGATAATGTTTAAGGAGATCCAGATGCGGTAACAATGGAGATCACTTACAGCAGACATGATAGGTACGGTACTTAGGAGGTTGAACTGTGAACGGAGGCTGCTTTAACAAGACCACCATCGGCACGATCGATTTCGCACGGGTGCTAGTGAGCCGGCATTTGCCGAAACCAGCGTCTAGATCAAAAGCCTCATTTCTTCGGGTCTACTTATCGCACTTAAGTTGGAAGGGTACAAACATCAGAATCAGAATGTCATATCATCAATGGGAGGCCTATATGTACAACACGATATCAAGTGAGTCAAGCGTTAGACTTATATCCATATAGATTTCCATTTAGTACCGATTATATCATGTGGAGAAAGCAGACATAAATATCTGAAGCAGGCAAATCCGGGACCAGTTCACATCCTATGTGGTAGGGTGTCCAGCTAGGAGGAGGGTTCGGGATGCATTCCTTCTGTATTTCGAAGACGATGTTGGAAAATGAATTTTCGGAAGAATGCGATCCTTACCTCCTTTAAACCAGCATTTTCCTTTGCTGAGGTGGAAGCACTTCGGTCCATTTGGGCAAGTATGGCCCCAGCAGCACTGTTCGCCGTAGGGGCATTGTACACCTAGAATGGAAGATCAAGATACTCGTACAGAGTAATCGTAAACAAATACACACCGTTCTTGAGCCAATTGCATGGAGCCTTTTTGGCATTGTTGGCGAGTGAGACTAATTGCTCGGGAGTAAGGATGTACTCGTGAGAGTACTTGCAGATGCCAGCCTAATTTAGAGACATTTGTGAGTCACCATTGTACATCGGAACGTCGTTCATTCGAAACTTCTCACCCCTTTAGAACATGTCATCAAATAAAACTCGTTACAAGGCGGAGGGTTTTCTAGAAAGAAAGACAAGATAAGCACAGTAGCAGTCAAGGAATAAACACACGAACGTTTATGCAAAGGCTGAAAATCCATGGCCATGTCAGTAGTCCGCACGATAGGGGGCATGTCATGTAAATGATTCACCAAGGACGGGTCGATGGGTCGACCAGAAGGACGGGCAGGAGATTGTGGGCTTATAAGACCACCGTTTGAGGTTATGGAGCCGTAAGAACTGGTACTCAGCGGTGCGAGCTTCTTTGGTAATCCTCGCTGAAGTTTCCCGGCAAGAAAGAGTCCGTCGACTGACAGATGAGGGATAGAGAAGACGCTAGAGCTCTCGTTTCCGTTTGGTGAGCTTTGGGCAGGATAAAGAATGGCTATTTTCCCTAGCATCTGGTCCCGCTCTAAAACGCTCATAGTTGGCACATATGCCGCCGGGTCATACCCTATATGGCAGTGGCACAGTCAGAAGGTTCGAAATCAAAATCACGGTAGACGAGAATCGCACCCCCGAAAAACAATCGCAAGGTCTGAGGGAAACATGTGAATATTTGAATATATTCTAAGACAAGTAAGTGGGCTGTATACAGACAAGATATTTCATAGCACATTCACCTTTTATTTTGGCTTCCAGAGCGTCTTTACTTTGACCCACATCTACCGTCGTGAATCTCGGAGATGCCTGTGTGAATCCCTGCAACGAGAATTAATTCACGTCGGCAAAGGAAAGGATAGACGTACGATTATAAAGGCCTGGAACTGCTCCTGGGAGCAAATGTTGTTGGCGGCGAGATCTTCTGCCAAATCCATTTTATTTAAGTAGATTGTAATCCAGAACGAGAGACGGCCATAAACATGGGCGTCTTCACTTGATAATTGTTCTGCTATGACTTGTGTAAGCTGTTGCGCGGCAGCTCTGCCACCTTGATGACCTTGAACGAGAAGCTCCTGCTTAAAAATCAGTTCGTCGCCGTTAATGACACAGAGAATCAGAGCATTTTGGTTCTGCAGAGCGGATGACATGAGATTAAAGTTTGGCGTGACAAAAGAAGTAGCAACAACACACGTTTTTGAAGCTGTCCAAATTGGATATCTGGCGATTGAGTGCTGCAATCTGCACGTTATGTGCTTTGACTTCGCGCTCAGAAGCCTCGAGAGCGACGGAGTGGGCCTGTTTCCACACCAGGAGCTCTAGCTCCAGCTCCGCCACCCGCGTTTCGAGGTCCGCATTACGCCTGACCGTCGCTGAAGATAAATCTGTAATGCACAAACGACGAGTCGACATCATCAGCCCCCGGTGCTAGAAGCTAGCCAAGGCATACTCAGGAGCCGGGTAAGTGTCTCGTCCCTGGTGGATGAAGTCGAAAGGATGAGAAGACTGATCGTGGATAAGCGCCCTGAGAGCAGACTCACCAGAGCTGTTGGTTTGCCTCGGCCACTGGTTGAGTGGCCATAACAGGCAGGGCAGAGGCAATGCTCGAAGGTCTAAGGGATGTAGTGGGCGGGAACGAAGGTGTACTCCAAGAAGAGGCGCCTTTAAACCATGATGGTCATCCATGCAAAATGAACACTCAAAAGGTCTTCTCCGGGGTCTATTTCCAGACAGGGAAGGCGGTTCAAAAATGGAAGTCGTAGGGCAATAGGAAGGCGATAAATATATTCATCCTGCAAGCTTCTCGACAGACTCACACGGATTCTACCATTTCACTAGACTCAGTCTGACGGCATCGAAACCTGAATGAGGCGCTGACAGCTCAGACGAACCATCATGCCTGCGGTTCGCAATAACGAGCTCCCGCCCGTTGTCAGTCGAGATGCGAGTACACGCTTGGCAACTCTCAAACCTCGGAATCAAAGAGAACAAGTAATGTCGAGGAAAGCGAAGAATATGTGGAGAAATGGTAAAGTTAACATTGAGGTCATGAACAAACAAACCCGCGATAGCCGCCGAAACTCCGCGGGTATATTGCTACTCCGATCACCTTCGCTGACTTTCAATCTCGAATCCACCTCTCATCAAAGCATAGAATATAATCGTCTCAAAGTCATTCTGCCGTCATAAACATTCCATCGTTGCGGTCCAGGATGCTTATGCCTTATCGCCCGATTGGCTTTTTGGCTCCTTGTGCATATCGACTAACGGAAGATCGAGTGAGCTGCCTGTATATTCTGGCATCGAACAGAACTTACCTCCAATAAATTTGCAGCGGCCCTGTTTGAAGAAATGGCACTTGGTCGTCAAAGGACAATGGTGGCCGTAGCAGCACTCGTCGCCCCAGAGGCATATTTCTCCTAGTAAGCTTTGTGTTAAATAACCATTCTTCAGCAAGGGCGATGGCTACTTGCCTTTATTCTTCGAAGGACAGGGAGATTTCTTCGCGTTGACTCGAATCTCGGTGAAATGTTCCGCTTCCAGAATGTAGTCGTGACCATATTTGCATTCGGCGCCATGCTTACAGGTCGATAAAAAGAAAAGGGTGCATGGAGGAGGCTTATCTAAAGTAGACGTTCAGCGGTGAATGCCAAAAATACGCTGCTAGGCCTAACATAGGACGTACGCTTTGACAGAGGCTGCGGGTAAAACATTAGATGGGAACGTAATTTAATGATAGTCGACTCACGATATTTGGGTTCACCCTTCTCGACTTTGCATTCGTGAGAGATGGACGAATAACGGGCAAGCTGTCATCGGTTCCATCACTGGAAGAAGTACTTCCACTTGAATCAAGTTCAGGTGTGATGGCTCTTTTCTGTGTTATTGTCTGAACTGCGGATGAATAAGATGGCAGTGTTTTGAGTGAAGAAGGCACTGGTTCTGTATCAACAGAGGCAAATGGGAGCGCTTCAAAGGCCTCCTGGACAGGGGTCTTGATTGCAGAGAAAGTTACGTCGTGAACTTGGGGCGTAACTATCTGTGTGGGAATCGAACGTGCAAGAGGCGCCGTAGTAGAAGGATTGCTGAAGGAGCCGCCTACCGGTACAAGCTTCTGGGGTAAGAAAAGATCAGGGATCGTGATTGTAGGCAGGTCAAGGTCGTTAATTCCGGCGGCCATATCTGTATAACCTCGCAACAGAATTAGTTTCTGCTTGAATCCAGCCGTTATCTGGGAACGGAGGGTTGTAACATATCCATTATCATGGCATCCTGATCAGATATTGTGATTCACTATTAATAAGGAACAATGCTGAAACTGGTCACTAACCTCCGAATATTATCTTCTGTGTTTGGGGAAGCCTTATTTCATCATCTAAAAGGACTATAATTCAAGGATCACTAAATTAACCTCCAAGTCAGAAACAAAGACGCTAACCCTTGATTTTGGCGTCAGCTGCTTCTTTGCCGCTACCAACATCGATGATCATGAATCGTTCAGCGGCCTGATTGAAGCCCATGACAAATTCCTCAAATTTGATTTTCGCGGCTGAGAGCCTCGCGCGGCCAAAGGTATCCAGAAGTCCACGCTTATTGACGAACACGAAGATCCAAACCTGATAATGATTGACGCCATGATTAGCCGTGAGATATTGCAGAATCGCATCTGATAATTTCTGAGCAGCAACGTGGCCGCCTGATTGGCCTTGTGCAATAAGATCGCTGTGGAAGATAGCTCCATCGCCATCCAGGAGTGTTATAATGCGATGTCCCTGTTAAGGGAGTACATTGAAATAAAGTGGATATGGTATTTTCTTTAATTCGCCTTACTTTGAGTTGGTTTTCTAAATCATCTTTTTGCTTATCGGCTTCTAGCTTGAGCCTTTCAGACGTTCGACGTTCCGCCTCAAGGCCGGCGTATGCGCGTTTATAGACGCTTAATTCGTCTTCTAAGCGGCGGATAATCTCACGAGAACCTGCCTCAGCGTCCAAAACAGTGAGGATTTCTCCTGTTCATGAGAGTCAGACAGATAATGCTTGGGAGGAATCAGACAGATAACGCACCACGAAGTTGTTCAAAGTAGAGGTTACTATTATTATCTCACGTTAACTGGCTACCGCCGCGAATAATCATGCAAATACTTACACGCGCTTCGATGAATCAGAAGGTAATTGCTGTTGCGGAGGGGCTGAATTCTCGTAGAACATGCTGAGGTGGATTTAAACAAGGAGCTTCTCGGAGGCGATGGTGACGGATGATTTCAGCTCCCTCAGATGGCGTCGCTTTTAAGACACGAATGAACAGCTTCGAAATTGGATACCACACCATGCTCGCATGTCAGTGTAAATCCGTCATCCATGAGCCTGAAGGTCAAAGAATGATCACACACGAGGGAGCTGCGTGTTTTATAAATCCTGTAATTGCCGCAATGTGGTTTGGAAAAGGTAGTGACATTGCTTCTGAACGTCAATTATCTGCTTTCCCAGAACTATGTTTTTACTTCTTCAAGCGCATAACCCTGGACGTCAGGGTGTCAGAAATGTTCATGAAATCGAATTGTTGCGATGTCCATGGCTTCAAGTTCATTCGGACTCGTGGATCAAAGCTGTGTTGGTTGCAGGAAAAGGCGTGTATTTCGCACATGAAGTCGCCTGCAATGGGTATATTTCATTCAGTTGCATTCATTCATAATAAGCTTTCCATGAGATACCTTGTGTTTTGCGATGAGCAGGCTAACGGAATGAAACCGCCAGTGTGCGCAAAATGC
Organism: Pholiota conissans; assembly: GCA_015484465.1. Lineage (NCBI taxonomy): Eukaryota > Fungi > Basidiomycota > Agaricomycetes > Agaricales > Strophariaceae > Pholiota > Pholiota conissans. Next base: position 96,543 of record MU155148.1, read on the forward strand.
AGGCACCTTCCAATATAAGATAATCATGAAACAAAGACTGCTGGCTCATCCCTAAAGAAAATAAAAATTCGGAGAATTAATCAATAATACTTATTGGCTGTAAACGTACGTAGATGAATCCAGCCGCAATGTGTGTGTGACAACCAACGTCACAAACGCGTCTTGACGCGTCTTCTGTGAGAATGAGACCTTCCTTGGCGTCCTCCATCATTGTTCAAACCTTCCCGCGATACCCCCTTCCTTCCTGCCCCCTTCTTAGCCTTTTTCTTGAAATCTTGAAGTCGGAAAATGGCGGACCTATACACATCACTTCAAATCTCTCCAAAAAAGAAGAGGTGTCCGCCTGAATTTGATGGAAACACGTTGACGCCCAAGAAGTTGAGACTGATGTAGGTGTTCAAACTATTGACCTTTACTTACCAATCTGAATTAATTTATAGACCACCTACACCACCCCCTTCGGCTTCACGGTTATCGACTTCGTCTTCAATGCCGTCTTTACCTGAGGGTTTGGCACGTCTCTACACGATTCAAACAGCGTTACAACATGCCCTCTCCCATGCTCTCGCTACTTGTGCTATTTCTCCAACTGCAGACTCTGGAATTGCTCGAAATGTCTTGAACCATATCTCTCTAAAAACATATTCTGGTTTTGTTGCGTCTTTCGACTTGGACGATCTCAAAAGACTCTGCTGGTTATGGGAATGGGACGGCAAAAGCCTGGAGGAGAAAAAGGTTGCCTCAGTATCAGATGACGAAGAAAATCCATTTATTTCGACCTCTACTGCAAGTACGACCCCTGCCGACTGGATTCGCGGGGCAATGGGGATCATTCTCAGTCCTGCCACGCACTTCTCCAAGCGTGATCGCAAGCGGGTTCCTGCCTATGGCATCGGGATCGAGGTTGAGATGGATATCGATAAAGATATGGGAGGTGGCATGGCGGCAGTGGCTCGCTGGACGGCTACTACCGAACAACGCCGGTCAGAATTTCTAAAGAAATTGGAGCGGTGGGCAGAGGTGACTATCAGATTTCCCCTTTGTCTATTTTCGTTGACACTTACCATGCACATTCTTCCAAGCTTCATCCTGATGGGACTACACCTCCAGTACCTCTTGCTAATATCCCTGAACTTGTCGCGCCGAGGGTATCTGCTCTGACTCGGACGCTCGCCTCCGCTTCGCCATCGACGTCTTCTGCTATCAAATTTCCCGGGCCACCAGCGTCACCTTCTCGTTCACCCACAAAACGTTCTGCTGATTATGGAATACCACTCCCTACGTTAATTCGTCCCGTATCTCCCACGAAGAAAAGCTCGATACTCTTCCCTCAAACGCCATCGCGTCACAACCGTGGTAAGGAAGGTCCTCCTGACACTCCTTCGTCAACTTCGTCATCGCCGTCCAAAGATTCTTCTGTCCCGTCTACACCAGTACATCAACGGGGAAGCAGCAACACCCCAGCTCAAACACCGTCAACTTCTCGTCGGGACGCTCTGTATGAACGTATTCGCCAGCGATCGCTATCAATGTCACCAACCAAAACGCCTAGACCAGATACATCCGGTGGCAAAATGACCAGAGATCAAATGTTAAAGATGAGTCAGGATGAAATGAGAAGACGGTGTCTTTTGGGTCGTTTAGGCGGGGTAGCTGAAAGCATCTGGATGTAAGCAATTGTATTCACTCCACAAAGGTATATGCATTGATGGTCAATACTAGGCTTTTTTCTAATCCCTCTGGGGGAAGCACCTCAACTCCTTCCAGAAAGCGTCGGGCTCTTCCTTTGGCTGATGTTGTGACGGCTATCATTAAATCCTCACCAGTGCCTATATCAAACTCAGAAGCGACTGAGTCCGTGTCCATGTTGATCAAGTTGTGTCCATTTTTTCTCAAGAAGCTCGATATCGCGAAAGAAGAGTGGCTCGAAATGCCCGCCCCCGTCACAGCCGCGGCTATAGGAGCATCAGATGGTTCACCCACGAAGGTAAAGCAAGCAGTACCTTCAAGTCCTGGAAGGCTGCGAGGCAAAGAAGAGAGCGCTCAAGAATTGCTGAACCGCAGCCCTAGAAGAGTGAAGAAAGACAATGGTGGTTTGCGCGAAGTCAGAGAGATAATTCGACGCGAGCTGGAATTACAAGATTGATTTTTATCTATGCTTTATTTATGTCTTTACTTAACCTGTAACCTTTTCCTCTTTGCAATACCTTTGATTTGTCAATAAATCCACAAATTTACGAAGTCCAACGATAGGTGGAACAGAACACTCGGATACGCATAGTTTCACCCATCGATCAGATATATGTGAAGTACAGTATAAACAAAAATATTCATGCAACAAAAGACAAGGGATAAAAATGTACATTTAATTGTTATCGCTCACGTTGTGCGAGTCACAGATATCGAAGAATTGTTTCCAGATGTCGTTAATATGATAGAGCGAAGCCAAGTGCCCCCCACTGATCGAGCGATAGTGTGAATTCTTATACGATGCCGCAAGCCATTTCGCCATTGCATCTGGCGTCATTTGATCTCCTTCAGAGGATATCAGAAGTATTGGTCGGCCAACATAATGAGCTTCATCGAGTAAAGCAGGGTTAAAACCCCAATCACCATGTATAACATCTGATACTTCATAGAATCCTTCCCATGTGTTGGCTACGCTCCTGACCATCATTGCTGCAAAATCTCGCTCCAACTCGCCTTCCTTGACGCAATGATCCTTTCTCCATTTTGCATAAGTGGCTTTCTCGTCGTCCTTCATTGTATCGAACATCTGAGCGCGGAGGAAAGCCTCTGCACCCTCAATAGTGCACGTAGCCTTCTTGAACACCGCAGAGGAGAGGCGCTGCACGAGTCGGAATGGAATGTACTGGGAAGGTGGACCGATCGAGAAGTATGTTATCGTACTCATGGACTTCGCACAATCTTTGTGAAGTTTGAGTGGTGATATTGGGGCTATAAGCATACAACCCGCCACGCGACGTCCAAGAGGGAAAATGTCGAAGGGTGCACCGTATAGCATTTGTGCTGGCACGGTGCCAAACGACCCTCCAGAAATGTATATTTTGAGATTCGGATCATTGGGATGGAGGTGTTCGATAAGCGCCGTTACATCTGTGGCGAGGGCAATATGGTAAGGAATATGCTTTGGTATTGGAGACGATTTCCCCCAGGCGGGGAGGGTGGGTGCAACATAGTGAACTTCCCGATCGCTGAGAGCTGTGTGCATGCGACGCACTTCACCGACATTGAAAACGCCATGGAAAAATAATACAAGGGAAGAGCTTGAATGGTTCCCGGAGTCGGCATAAGCAAGAATTCGGCCATCAGGGAGATCGAGGTATTTTTCTGCAGGAGGGGTGTTGGGCGACATTGTGAATCTCTCGAGCGTGGCGACTTTTAGATTCTTCGGGAGTCAGTCGAGGGTGTTATATGGCTGATATGGTGTCGAGTCATCCCTAGGATGCGCAGCACATCTCATATACCAGCTTTATTTGATGTGATTGACGAGGCGCAGCTCTTCTGGTATGCGCGGCGGTCCTCACGAGGCTCATTCTGGCCCCTGGGCGACAACCCACTGTAAAACACCAAATGAGGAATGTCAGATTAACCGACCGCTAGCGCTGAAGGCCGTCACGCGTCACGGTGACTAAACATTCCTTTGCTATTGAGTATGTATCTATCAAGCACACGATTCTGTTTGCGTCACTAGATTATGGGGCTTGAAATGTTGGAAAAGTAAACACATTTTTTTCCGATTTGTTTTCAAGATAGATAAATATTTACTGTGGACGCGCAAATTACTTACTCCTCCCCTTCTTCGTCTACGTGATCCTCTTCAGGTGGGTCGTTTTCGCCAATGATGTCGCCAGGGAGGTCCTCCAACTTGCACTTTACTACACTATTGTCACGCCAAAAAATGCGGTCTTTACCCATCCACTGTTGCTTAATGCCCCGCACATGTCGAACTTGTTTTCCATCTGATGTTTGCTCTTCGATGATGAATGGGTGGGTCATTGATGTGTTGTTTTTTCCAATGCGCATTTGCACCCAGTTGCATCGCTGCAGCCTTGGACAGGCTGTGGCCACGTCTTGTGTTGCTTTGAGTCGTCTGGTATAGCTTCGCACAAACCATGCATAGTCCTGATCGGCTCGAACCTCATCTTCAGCATCGACTTCAAAATCTGAGGATAATGTCAGTTCAATAAGGTTATTATTTTTTGCCAGTGACAGGATGTGAGCGTCCTGGGATGCGTTTTATCAGGGATGCTCCTGCAAGGGGGAAGAATGTAACAAACCTTCCATAGAAGAGAATGCTCCTCAATGACATTATCCCAAGTGATCGCAAGTTTGGTAAGATCAGGGAATATTTCTGGGATGATATCAAGTATCTTGTCGTCCGGGCTTTGCAATGTATATTCGAACACTTGCAAGGTGTTTCCAGCGGGGCTTAACAACCGCAAGTCCAGGGGAGCGCTGAGTTCTTCTGGGGTGTAATCGACGAAAAGTTCGACTAAAGTCGTAAGAGATGGCTGAATAAGCGCGAAAAGGTGCGCCACCGAGCTTCCAGGTTCGTCCGGAATGTCATTCGAAGGCCAGGTGATTGATAGCTTCTGCAAACCAGAAAGTCCAATGACGAGCGGTCCTTCAACAGCGTTATACATTCCGGTGTGTATTCCAAGTTCCAAAATAGGTGCATGGCGGAGAGAGGAAAGAAGCTGCGATAGTTCTGAAGGAGAAATGAGTGGTCCTAGTTGACGATATATAAAAACCTGCAGGTTGGGAAGGGTTTGGAGAAATTCAAAGATGGCGATACTGCTGTCGGCTTTGCCACCGCCCAACGCCCGAGAGCCGAGCTCGAGTTTTCTGAACAACGGTCATGAGGCAAGGCATGTTAGGTGTAAAAGAAAGGTAAGACCTTATCGCATCTTTGACATCCTGTCTCGCCTGGTTGATATGTCGAACTTTAGCGGGAACATCGTAACCCGTGTAACGCAGATGGCCAAAGATGAATAGCAGCACCTGGTCCCGAATGGATTGCGATGTGAGAGTAAGTGTTCGTTGATCATCGAGAGGGAGGAGTTGAACGATTTCTCTCAGGAGTTCTGCTGGTAACGCGATTTCTGGTAGATGCTGGGCCATGCTAGGAATTAGTAAAAGGAACTGGGGCAGGAGGTCACTTTACATATCTTTATGATTAGAAACGCACAGCCGCACATCGGCGCTTGTGAGGTCTCCAATCTTTGATTGGATCAACCGCCACCAACGCCGGCGATCATCATCCCATGTCTTTCCAAGTCCCTCTTCCACTCAACTTCCAGTGCTTTACAAAGTATCTCTGCTTATCCTAGAACACCTAGCTTGGAACGAATTTTGTACATGGATTATATCACCAAGAAGTCCTCCTCCAACGTTGCTGGCTCTTCATTGAAGATGTTTGAGCCCCCAATGCTGTCCCCAACGACCCTCTCCGATGAAGCCCGTTGCACCTGGATTCCTGGATGAAACAGGCACTTTTTTTGATTGATTGCGATACAATGTCTGTATCACTAGTCCGTGCACAGCCGTATCAAATGAGTCTATCGGGATTTTTATACTTGTGTATATAATGCGAAGGACTTGAACGATGTAACCTCATAATCGCTGGTCGATTCCATTAATCCTCTCAGACAAGTAAAAAAAACACAGGTCAGCGCACGCTCTGCTCGATGGGTCCGCCAACGCTAATTGAATACTCCAGGTGCAGGACACCATGCTTTTCTTGTCTGCTAAATTCCTTTTGGCTCTTGCCCTTGTTCGAGGTCGGTTTCATTGCCTACTTCATCACATTTTCAACAACTGACACTCTCTTCTAAAGTTGCGGTAGCAGTTCCTCTTGGTATCGAGTATGATAAGACGACTGGTCTGACAGCGGAGGAACAAGCCAATAAAGGAAGACTTGACACGGCGACGACGCAAGGCAAGTATCGAGCCCGCTTTTTCAGTTGTCGTATTGACTCATCCAAAACATATTCAGCTCATGTCCAGGTTACCAAGATGCGGGAAGGATTTACCAAGTATAAGGCTGGCGATGCAAAGGCAAAAGCATTGTACGAAGCTTCCTTCGGTAAGAACGCAGACGCCAATGAGGTCGATAATGCGATAAAGCAACTTGAAACTGGTAAAATCAAGGCCAAAGTGGCCACCCACCCTTTCACGGCTGGAGAGATTGCTGCTGTTCCGTGGACTAAAAATGGTAACCAGCCTTGGACCGCAGGGGACGCCCAATTCAGCAAGCAATTCCATGGTGAGTCAATTCTAAGACGCTCATGCATGGACCGCATTATTAAAAACTTTTCAGGGTCTGGTAAAAATAAACTGAACGACGCAGGACGAGCTGGAACCATTATTCACGAAGCTACCCATCAGCTATCAAAGACGGGAGACGACGTGAACAAAAGCGGCAAGATCATCCGCCCTAACGATGGCTCGTCCAAGCCATCCGGAAACACTGGATGTCAGTCGAATTGCGTGGCGCATGCTGCTTCCACTTGAATGAGAGAAACTGACACAGGCTCCGTATAGACACGTCGAACCACAACTTCCACAAGACCGTCGCAGAGGTCAATGCCGACACGTCGTTCACTGCTGTCAGAGATTCTGCGCCGAACATGCACCATAATGCAGAGTCCTATGCGTAAGGACAGACTCTGATATTTGACCAATCCTAATCTAACGAGTCATATAGGATCTTCGGGAGTTTGTGTTCACAACCAGGAGCTCTCCGGAGACGTGATCTTCATCTTTTCAGTCGTGCCTTAGCCGAAGGCGACGATGATCAGGTATAGTCCTGCCATGTCGCGAAGCTCTAGTCGCTGAATTGTGAAATTCTTATTCTAGCTCATGTATCTCGCTCGACGTAATTCTTGCAAATTGCCGGCCAACTATTTTGCTAAAAAGGCCGCAGAGAAGAAAGCCACTGCTGCTAAAGCAGGCGCGAAACCAGGACATCTCTCAAAGACCCCATCTGCCAAGGCGGGCGCTAGCCGTATTAAAGGCGGCCGTATCGCCAAGGCGAGTGTTACTCGCGCGAAGTCCGGCCATCTTCCCAAAGCAGGAACGCATTCCAAGGTCGCTGTCAAGGGTGCCGCCCGTACAGGCCGTAGTTCTAAGGTTGCGTCTAGCGCCCGTGGCGCGCACGCCTTAGCTCATGTCAAGGGTGCTAAAGCTCCTCTCGGAGTCAAAGCGAAAGCAGGAGCTCGTCCATCGAAGCTGAGGGCTACTGCTAAAGGTGGCCGTGTAGCTCATACTGCTAAAACTAGTCGCAGGGCACGCTTGCCGGTGTCTAGGTCATCTGTCAAAGGCTCAAAGCCCAAGACCAGAGCTTCACATGCAACAACTCGATCGAGAGTCACCAAAAAAGCAGCAATTGTCCCGATCAAGGCGAAGAGCAACACCAACAAGGCAGCATTGCCTGTGACCAGGCCCAAGAAGCACTAGAGTAATCGTAACCTGACATTGTACTTTACAAGTGCTTTGATATTGCGCAGGAAAATGAAGTGAATTTAAACCAACACTGGCCGACTTTAAGAACGTGATATTGTCCGGGTTGGTGAAAAAGGCCGGATGTTTAATAATGTGCTGTATAACCCATCGTAGCGGGAAGGATACATGAGGATATGCAGGGCCAAATGCGATAACATTTTCTACAGGAAGAGCCAGATTTTAGAAACTGATTGAATCCTCAATAATCCACTTTCCTCCTCCCATTCATGATCAGTATTACTGATGATCTACTACTACCCATTGAGCTCAGTGGAATTTCTTCTGGCATTCTCCTCAAATGCAATACAGTCAACCACCCTTCCTTCCTTCCTGCTTGACTCCGCAGCAAAAACGGTCAAATGACTTTTCAAAACGTCATCGATATCTGTCCCCAGCAATGTCTGATCCTTGGTGCCAACAGCATTGACAAAGGAGCGTATTAGTCCGGTGTCTCCTCCACCATGCCCACCGCCCTCACTACCAGGATGGTGAACTTTCGATGTTCCCTTGCGGAAGTCATTTACGGTAAAAGTCTTCATATCGCCGATAATTTCGCCGTAACTGAAGTGCAGCCTGGTTTGTCTGTCGCAAATGGCCGATGTGAAAGCAATCATGGTGAAAGACGCTGTACATCCATTTGAGAATTCGATGTTGACAACCTGATTATCGCAGACGTCGTTGGCGCTCTCATAGACACATAAACCATAAGGCCCACTCTTCAGAGCAGCCGTGACATTCTCCAGGTCTGGTAGACCATCGACGATGGTCTCGACAGGCCATCCAGTATTTCCGTGAGATACAGGATCAAGATATACTGGACAAGAATCGTGAGATTATTGAGACATTAGATTTTGAGAAGTTTACTTCGTTTAGCGCTGTAAGCACACTCCTTTTCTATTGGACATTCCAGACAACGGGTCGCATTACCGGCAGCTTTCGGTTTCGCAGATTTACGGAAATGTTTCAATGACCCAAAGGACGATATTTTCGCAGGCACGGCTGGCGAGAACCAATTGCAAATCAGATCAATATCACTGACAGAAAAAACTGCGTTAGACTCCTCAAAGTCAAAAAAAAGAAACAGTGCATACTGGCAGCACTTTGTCATCAGAGAGAACGAGCTCTGATTTTCATTGGACCAATTTCCCCGAACGTAAGAATGAGCGAAATGATAATGTCCAACAGGTTCAACTTGGACCACATTTATTAATTCGCCCAACACCCCGGAGCGAATAATGGTGGTGATTTCCTTGCTGTAAGGAGAGTAGCGCATAACTGTAAAGCATGTGAGCTCATGCACGGTGTATTTAGATGACAACGTACCATGCCCCATTCCAAAAATGATTCGTGCGTCCTTGATAGCACGTTCCATTTGCAAACAGTCGCTGATACTGGTAGCCATTGGCTTCTCACACAGAATATGATAACCCTGCAGCGTAAATGCAGCGGTGACTTCGGCGTGAAGATGGTCTTGAACAGCGATGATGACTGCATCTGCCAGACGCTTTCCAATCGTACTGATGGTTTCCGCAGAAGCAGCAAGAAGGTCTTGCCATGTATCGAAAACGAGGGTCTTGTCAACTTTATACAGGTTGGTGAAATTCCTTCGAGTATTGGGTCGTGGTTCGGCGATGGCGATAACTTTGCAGTGCTCCGGACAGGTTAGAGCGTATTTAGAATATGCCTGAAAGATATTGATTAATGGGGTGAATACTTAAGTAGATTGCTGAGGCACACCTTGCCGCGCTGTCCGCAGCCCACGACCGCTAAAGTGACCAACTGGTTGGAATTTGGGTGGGAGGGATCGGTGTCCATGGAAGAGGAATGCTTTAGCCTGACGGACCTACGCCAGAGGCTCTTGGTGTTGCTGATAAGAGCGGCCATACGAACTGGGTGGAAGAAGATATTTATAACCAGCCATGGACATATTCGAAGCTGAGCGGTGCGTCGAGTGCATTGTGGCCGCAGTGCATGCGACGAGTCTAGTCACATGCACACCAACAGCTGAGTGCGCAGTGCCTGCTTGAGTGTACAGTACTACAGTTACTGCGACCCGACTGTTATGACGCGCATCCTGCCACGTCTCATCGACAAAATCACAGCTCAGGCCAAGTCAGAAAAAAATTACGCGTCGCCATCGCTGAAACGCAAGAAGAAGCCCAAGTCACTCTATAAACCCGTTCTTCCAGTCCCTTCCGTCAATCCCACAGAATACTCCCAGGCATCACTCCTTTTGGCCCCCCGGAATCCCATTGTCAATGCCAAAAATTACATTCGACACAAGACGCTGCCTCCTAGACCATCGTTCGCACCCACGGATCCGAAAAAATTGGACCCTCCCCGACAAATGAACGAGAAAGAGTTCGAATGGTGGGCGAATCCATATCGTATGTAAATATTATGGCTATAAAATCGTTGACGTCTTTTCACAAGATGTTGCCGTCCAGTGAGAATGCTAACATCTCCGCTGCGCAAGTGCGCTATAACAGGTCGCCATTTACCGTCTGGTGGGCCTTTTCCATATTCCGCTAATTGTTCATGCGTTGCTGAAGCTTTAGACCCAGACCTTCTTGTACGTCTTGTCCCGTTGCGCGTTCCAGCTTCCGTGGTTCAAGATAAAAAACGTGGCTCTCAGCCTGCATCAGTACTAATTCCCGATGGTCTTCTGCATCCCAAATATGCTGCCCGGCAAAGGTCAGGAGGTGCCGTTTATACTCTTTGCTGGCGGCAGATACTGTTGCAGACCACACAGAAAGGCTTTCACAATCCTACTTCTCCGGGAGTTGTTGCTAGCCCTCGCATCCATGATCATGTTGCACACCTTCTCCGTCTTCGTGTACTTCAAGAACTTGAATTGCTTGCGGAAAAGTTGGAAAATGCAGTCCGCTGTCGCCTAGATTGTGGCAGTTCTGACTCTATTCTTCGTTTATTGACGAAAGAAGAATGGGAGTCGATAAATTCCACAGGCGCTCTCCCTTATGATAACGCGGCAGCAGTCCTCGTAGTCCCTCCAGTGGACGAGGGACGAATTCCCAACATGTCTGCTTTGCCCCCTGATGACGAAGAATACCCAGCGGAATGCCCACCGGTTTCCACTCTTCTGCCGATGAAGTCGCACGCATGGAGCGATGAATTACGAAGTACTCTGCACGTCCTTAGAATTCCATTATACAATGGAATGTCTGCATTCCCTAGTCGCTCGCAACGTGCAACACTCCATGCCCTCTTGCTTCGTGTAGTAAACGCGGACAGGTCTTACAAACTTATCAATTCGAAACGCGAATCTGTGCCATCAAGTACTTCTGAACAAGGCTCGGATGTTTCCAATACAAGTCATGTTTTCCTGCTTTGCTCTGATTCATATACTGCCAAGCGAGGCGACACAGCCGCCGTGGCCCTTGCTCTTTGGAGGCTGAGGATGTTCGAAAGCGAGGGATGGATGAACAACGACAGGTAGTAGTGGTCATAGTCCTAGGTCATGTATTACATGATTAATGCATTGGTGGAAAACATATCGGTTTTGATACACTTAAGATACATGTAGGGTTTTAGGCATAAGCATTACACTTCGACCGCCATAGGGACAACATCAGGAACACCTTTCTTCCTGGGCTGTGCAGCAGCCAAAACCTCATGGCCTTCCCAGAATTTAGGCAGTTCATTGCCAGGGACAAATAGCCGTTCAACGCTATCTTCGGTGATCACAACCATACGAATAACACCTCCTGAGGATCCATCTCGCGACATCGCGAGGGCAAGCGCTAAATCGTGTTGTTAGTTAGCGAACCCTCATGACAAAGGTGGAACTTACTATTCTTGACAAATTCAACGGTTTCATCGCGTCCCCAGCCTTCCTCGTAGGTCGCATCACAGTATCCATAAACATACGTTGAACCCGAACCTGTACTACTTGTAAGATCCTGACATCCAATTCAAAATATCTTTGACAAACCTCCGATAGCCCATGGCTGTCTGAATAGACCACCGCCAAGAGGAATGTTATACACGCTTGGCCCATGAATTTCATCCCATCCACCGACAATGATGCCAGCGCTCAATGCGTCCTTATTCTCGTAGCATATCTTCTGGAATACAGCAGCGGCAGTGTGGACCGAGGGTGGTTTGCCTGCAGTTTGACTAGAGTATACGCATCAGCGATACGCTTTTCAACAGAGCGAAAACAATTTTTACCTATACATTTGGAGGTGCTGATGTACAATGTCTGCCACAGCTTGGGTATCAGCTGCTGAGCCTGAGCGACAGCAGTAGATGCGGTCATGAACATGAGTGAGTTTGTCTGTGACGCGATTTGCCTGTAAAAACGTCAGAATGGACTTGATATGGGCGGACATGAGGTTCACAATGTAGCTTCCGGTTGTTGTGCGACTGTCTGCGCCGACGACAACTCCTCCTTCGAATTGGACAGCCATAATCGAGGTCTTCAGACAAATCGTTCAGCACGAATCCGGGTATGATTGGGTGATACGTACACCGAGGTTGACCTCGCCGGTTTTGAGACGGTTCCAGTCAATATGATCCATTGCAGTAGCGAAAGTTGAAGAGAGGGAAGTAGGCAAGATGAAAGATTAGAGGAGTGAATGAACTCACGCCGCTTATGGAAGTGATCAGAGCTGACGCGTCTCATACATACGCGCGTCCCCGTTTGCAGTTGTACACTCTCCACCACCACCCCTTCCCTTTTCCCTCGCAATTCGACATGTCCCAACTCAAGACCCTTTACGAAGAACTCATCCGCGCATTTAAACAGGAACCCGCCGATCTCAAGAAATGCACTCTCGTCCTCAATAAACTCAAGGTGTGGCTCCTTGAACACTGTTCGCACCTGGCTCATGTATTCTCGCAGATCGGCTTGATTGAAGCTGGATTATTGCTTCCACAAGGCGATGTGAATCTTGGAGATCTTGTTGTTGCTCGTTCGTGCTTGCTCGTCATCGCCAATAGCCTTAACACTGATCACGATTTGCAGGAGAAATCCTTGAGATTGGCGCGTATGTTAGCATCCGAAGTCGTGATGTACCTTCGTTCGACAGATATTTCTCGCAACTCCAAACCTTCTATACAGACTACAGGTACTTATTATGGCTTAAAAGTGAATTCGTGCAGTATTGCTGAGTGTTACGCTCAGTGAATCCTTACCCCCTTCAAAGAGGGAATATCCTATACGCGGTCTTAACCTTATTCGCCTCCTTACCCAAAATCGTATCGCCGATTTCCACACGACCCTTGAAAGTCTCGATGCAGATGTAATCGCAGAAAACAAATACATCAGCCACCCCGTGAATTTGGAGAGGTGGCTCATGGAAGGAAGCTACAGTAAAGTCTGGAATGCAAGAGAACAAGCTCCTGCAGAGGAATACAAGTTTTTTGTCGACAGTTTGATGGGAACAATCAGGTACTTTCCAGTTTGATCGAACTAGATGGTCGATTAATTTGAAAAATTTACAGAAATGAAATTGCTAGCTGCGAGGAGGCTGCCTATGAAAGTCTTCCCATTCGTGACGCTGCAAGCCTTTTGTTTTTCACTACACAATCAGATCTCTTGATATTTGCCCAAAAGGTGTGTACTCGTATCCTTTAAATACTCATTCATTCACTAACCTTCCTTCCAGCGCGGTTGGCAAGTGGATATATCAGCTGGTACGATAAACTTCAAGCGGAAAGGAGAAGAGAAGATGGAAATACCAAAGCAGCGACTTATAACAGCATCCTTGACTTACGCGCGCGAGCTAGAGCAGATCGTCTAATCTCTTTTTTTGTTTCTGAGGATTCTAATAATGTTTGCCAATGTATTGTGATTTGTGCAAAGAAACCCAGGGCTATTCGTATATATTACAAGACAGTTGATCATCTACTCGAAGTTCTCCAAAGCTGCCTTGGCTGCTGCCTCGGCCTCCTGGAAAAGATCTTTGGGTATGTGTACATGCTGATTGTTACTCTCGGGACCAATCCATGACATCTCCAGTTCGAATTCCTTTTCCTTTGCATCATCATGCACAAGATAGATGCTACAATTTGGTCAGTGAGTAAAAGTAAAAGATGCAATGCAACAAACCCACATTCTTGCAGCCTCCATTACTGCCTCCCGCATGGAAAGTTCAGGCAGCTTAAGCTTCTCAAGTTCCGTCTTGGCCAATTGCCGACCCTTGCCTACTGCAGCGCCGTTGTAGCCCTGTAAAAATTAATATATGTTTGGGTGACCATTTCAAGCAAACCTACGAAGAAAACACCACTAGGCTCTACAACAAATAAGCCAGGACCATCTTGATCGACTGTTCCCAATATCGTGCTGATGCCAAATGGCCTAACTGAAGAATACAAGGTATACGCTTGCACATAAAGTCCGAGACGATCTGCAATATTCTTTAAAATATACATCAGAAAAAGAATAAATGTGTGTTCTGCAGACCAACCTTCAGAGGTGGAGGTGAATTGTAAGTTTCACGATAATTCGAGGCTTCGTCACGAGCTCGGTTTGAAAGATGTCTGCCATCCGCAAGCAAACCTGCAGTAGCCTAAAGTATTGTATCATAAATGAGTAATTCGCGATGTAGAGTTTCCAAGGCGCACCAAGCCAATATGACGATCAACAGTTTGAATTCTACGATTGGCTTCTGGCACGAGTAGTTTGGAATGCACGAGTTTCTCCACAGCTAACACGATACCATCTTTGACTTTGAGACCGATAGCCGTCCTTTGCATGGCAAAGAGAATGTCAGATAGACGGACATGCAGTTGTGTGACTAATTACTCACCCAGAGTTTTCAACTGCTTTATTAGCATATTCCACCTATGGATGATGGAGGACTGTCAGGATGTAGAAAGAGAAGAGTGAAAGAGGCTTGATTACTTGGAAGATACGGCCGTCAGGCGAGTAAGTACTTGCTGAAAGATCGTATCCTGTCCCAATTGAGGTCATGGTGAATGCGAGAGATTTAGATTGACCTTTGATGGCAAGGGACGCGCAAGCAACTGGAACGCGTCAGTCAAGCGTGGGAATCTACGGCGCGTCACGCTCGATACAAATGCCGGTCTGAACACTTGTCTGGAACTCAAGGCTCGCTGCTTGCCCACCTGGTACCATTCATCGTCATTATGGCCGACAACGAAGAATGGGCTAAAATACTCAACGATCACCCTATATTCTCTCTACCGAGAACTTATGAACGACTGCCCAAAACGAAGAACCCGCTGGAGTTGTCTACGAACACACTTCCTGACTTCACAAATACCGATCCACAAGCTGATAGTCTATCGCCTTCAGGCAGGCGGCAAGTCATGATGCTAAAGGATACAGACCTTATTGTTGCTGTCGGAAAAGAGATACGGATGTCCTCCTTCGGCGATCTCAAACTAAGTCACAGCATCCGGAGGTCGTACAAGGCATGCTTATTATTCTTCACTCCTGTTGCAGAAATTGACCGCCATTGGCAGACTCTTCATACACCTAATATTCAATTTGAAATTCATCAAATTGCCTTGAACCCCACTGGCAAACTATTGGCGGTTGCTGGAGCATTCCAGGTCGCGGTCATAGTTTTGCCCCGTCCTGGTTACAGCAGATTGGTCCCCGATACATTGGATTGCAAGTAAGTATCACCTATATTTTCTTATTATTGCAGTTCTGAGAAATATATATCAAGGTCTGTCCAGGTAGGGCAATTCTATCATGCGTCAACTAATTCAGCGCCCATCGCGAAGATTGATTGGCATCCGTGGGGAGAAGCCGGGTCGACATTATTGGTTATGACAGTGGACGGAAAATTGAGGTGTGTTTTGTTACGTATATACGCACGTCATATTCTTTACACCCTGTGCACAGAGAATATGATATATCAAACGATACAGAAGAACCGCAACAAGTTGTATCTTTTGTTTCAGACAGGAAAACCAATTCGTTTATGGCCGTAGATGTTTCTGAAAGAGAGGTCGCATCTTTCACTTTCGGAAAGGGTAGAGCGGATTGGGGGCCTCTCACTCTTTATGCAGTCATGAAGTCTGGGGATATATATTCAATATGTCCATATATGCCTCAAAACGCGTGAGTTGTTCTTTCTTTCTTATTTCGACATCATCAGGTTAATTAGCATATTAGTTCTATACCTTCTTCCTATATAACGTCGTTGGAATATTTCATCTCAGCCAAGCAATATGAACTTCGACAAGCTGCAACTCCCTCCAAAAACCTGTCAACACTCTACGATTATCATGACAAATATGTCACGGCCCTTCTTAAACAACTTCCCCCTGGCACAATTTTTCCTGCTGCATCCAAGTCTGTCCAAATGCATCCTCCCACAACCATAAAAGCATCACCGCTCCGACAAGGTCCTTTCTTGCTCCAACCTTCGCCGAGAACCCTTCAGGATAGTGAAGGCGGCGATGCGACAGATATCATATACCTTTCATTTGGGGCCGAACTTGTTGATAATGAAGACGACGCACCAGACACAGAACATATGGGTATTATCCTAGTCTCCTATCAAGATGGCAGAGTCGACTTTTTTTTCGACGTCGAAAAGGTGGAGGCGCGATGGGATACCAAACAAATTGTAATTTTTATATTTGTCTCATTTTCATGGCTAATCATGTATATAAGATGTCGAGTCGCGACTTGCCGATGCTTGCAGTCTACGAAAGCATTGATCTTGGTCTTGTCAAAGGCCTAACCGAACTGACAAGTAACACTTTGTCACCATTGACAGAGCTATTACAAGCCAACCACCCCGTGTTTCTGTCTGACCCCCTACACGACGATCTCGTCTATGTGTATCACGCATTTGGTGTACATGTGCTGGACATAGCTCCGGTCCTTGAATCTTTATCGACAGCTCTTCGAGAAGAAACCGAGGACGAGTCCATCCTCAAAAAAGCCCTAGAAAGAGAGACGACGACGAATGTTCGACCAATTCTCAGTACCTTTTCTGTCGAACGAAAGTTAGTCGCATCATTTCTCCAGGATATCAGCTTGTTTATACATTTCTCTCAGATGCTCAAACCCTGTCATCGCCGTCGCAATACCCAACGATGTTTATCTCACATATTGTATCCTCATCCTGACCTCCGCTTTGCGAGTGACTACCTTTCCATTGAATGTACGAATGGAATCAAGTCCGCCGGTTAATCCAAAAACAATGCATGTTCCCAGCTCTATACCCGTCACTAAAAGCAAGTGGCTTATTCCTCTGGAAGGTCCTCCGAGCTACGTCTCCTTCCTTGGCCCAGAACCTTATGTACCACCTTCCATCGTTGCCAATCCTTCCGGTCTTCCAAGTATCCCGACGTTATCACTCCCTAGCTCTGCATCTGGCTCTAAGGACTTCATGCTCACCCCTGATACCCTACGCTTCATGGGTAAATCCGTGGCGGAAATAAGTTCACAGGTCAACACGTTGCAGATAAATTACCGAGCTGGACTTGCCCAGATCAATTTGCAGAAGAGGGAACTTTTGCACCAAGTTGCCAAATGCAAAGAAATGGAGGATGCCGTCGAGCAACTGAAAGGAGGCAAGCGACAGATAACGAACGAGAAATTCGCCAAAATTGAAAGAGAACAGAAGGATCTTCTTGCCCGTCTGGACAGGTTACTTCAGGCGTTAATGAGAAAGGCTTCGCCTGAGCTGAGTGAACACGAAAACAAATGGTTCGAAGAACTCAAGAGAATGAAGGAAGACATTCTTGGACGAGGCCGATATGACGAGGATTCCTTGGCCTCTCGAACGCTTATGGTGCGTCTTTTTTTTTGGTCAGGTAAATGATGGACAATGTTCACACCTTGAAATAGCTTGAAAAAGAATATGCTCGCCTTCTACCATCTTTACAGGCACTTACCGAAAAGGAGTCAGAATGGAACAAGAAACATCTCGAAAGATCTGAGAGTCTAGGTTTTTCGCAAGCATTTGAATATGGTCAACGGTCCAATGTCGAGTGAGTCCCGCAGGACTTTATATGAACTCTCACCCTAACATGCGTCATCAGCCAAACTCAGATCTCTGCAATCGAGAATGAAATAATTAAACTGGCTACAAAACTCGATGTAGCACTGGTAGCTTCACCGTCTCCGACTCTGTCTCCTCCAATTCAATAACGGTATTTCTTCCTTCTTTGTTATGGTATCCGCGTTATCTTGTCATCTTCCGCATTGTACTCTATATCAGTTTGTATTTCCATGACCTTGGCGCTGTAGCATCTTTGAATTGCAAAGTAGAAATAGTATCACACAAATTCCCATCGAACATTCTAACACACATCTTTTGTGAACTTTGAAGTGAGGCCGATGGACCGTCCTGTAATGAAGACTCGCATCTCGACAGATGCAGTCTTCATATAGAGGATAAATAATGTAAAGGAGGTCATGCTTTGTAAAGTATTCTTGACATACAGTAGGGCACAGCCCTGACGGACAAAAAAAGGATTTAAAAATAAATAAATAAAAGTACTCTTTATGGCTTACGTATGAGCAGTGAATAGGTGATTCTTGTGATGGGCGCAGCAGTTCTAAGCTCTTCTAGTACCTTCACTCGTTACTAACGCGTTACTTGGACACAAAGTACGTTTAGCAGTAAGCATACAACGGTTGTAATTAACAAACTTCCTTCAAAACTTTCTTTCAGCTTTTAGTCAGGAGCATACCCTTTGCCAGAACATTTCACCCTTGAACCTTTCCACAATTCCATAATAATATCCTCGATGACGCTCGTAGTCCAACCTTACAGCCCGGTACATCTTGTCAATTTCATCGTCAAAGTCTCGCTCTATATCGTCTTCCTCGATGCGGTGAGCCAACATTGCCCCGATATAAAACCCCATTTCAAGCGAAGTCATTATACCTTGTGACGAAAGAGGGTCAAAGGCACTTGCTGAATCCCCAACAGCAATCCATTGCGCTTTGGAATCGCATGTTTTATCAAGGTAAGATGTTCCTGCTGCCGTGCACCTTGGATATCCACCATCCCGTGCCATTGTGTAGTCGCTTTCATGGACGATTCTCGATATGAGCGGAGCGGAAGCTGTCAAGAGGTCAATAAACCCATCTCGCCGGCGACTTTGTTTAGCTGCTGGATGTGTCGGAAGGGTGTGGAATGCGACAATGCGAGTACATGGATTGCGGGATATCAGCGACGAGTAAAACCAACCATCCGATGTCGCTTCTATGAGTGTTCGACTGTCGTTGTCTCCTTCTGCAGGATCAGGGAAGGAAGGACCCACAAAAAGCGCGTAGAAGGCCAATAAAGGATTTGGTGACAATATGGTTCTCCCGAGCTGAAAAAAAGGTAAGAACATGCCTTTTGATTTGCTAAACCCATTTTAAATACCTTTGTCGCTAGTGATGCTCTACGGCCAGTTGCATCGACTACCCAATGCACTTTGATTGCCCTTGTCTCATCGCCGACGTTGACACATATAGCCCACCTCTGATCAGTTAGCTGAAGATCTACAACGCGGCCTTTCAAAAAGCAAAGCCTTGGATCTTTGAGGGAAAGCTGGATGACAGTCTCTCTCATTGTCTCATCAAAAGTTGCTCGATCGAGATGGAGTCCATGTCCGAAGGGGTTCAATATGGCATGTCTTTCTTCGACAATTGAAGACGCCCAAGCGGATGCATTTCCTGTGCATAATGAATGCACTCCTGATAGTACTTGCGCTGTCAGAGCCTTTGGCAAGGATGGAGAAAGGTGGTGAAGTAATCGGACAGCTTCAGGTGGGAGTGATTCGCCAATCTGTATAATACAAGTTGATATGCTTGTCGATATATAGGGCAAGTGGATATACTTTGAATACTCGAGGATCAGAATCGTCGATAAGCAGGCAGGACAGTCTGTGACTGTGTCCGAACAGCGACAAGCTGAATGCACATCCTGCTGGGCCCCCTCCAACAACTGCAACTTTCAAGGCCACGAGTTAGTAAAAAATACGCAATGAAAAGCTCAGATTTTATATTCAGACTCACTATCGAACTCGACGTCGTTTTGCATGTTGTTACTAATGGCTCTCGTTGTTTGGAAGAGCAACCTATATTCAACCAAAAGTCCCTCGTTCATACTTGCTTTCCTGACCCATAAGGGCGTCGGAAGATCACACTTGCACATGTGAAGCTTTCGTGATCTGCGGGCGCCATTCTTGATACACCTCTCCTTCCAGATTCGTGCGGTGCCACAGAAATAGCATCCTTCTAGATTACCCCCACCTTTTCTAGGACGTTAGGTGTTTCTTCTTTCCGGGTCTTGAAGTTCTTCGCGAGGAACCTCGTTCTTGAAATTATCCAATCGGATCGCTACGATTGATCAGCGTGTTCATTGTGCTCCGATTGCGTAGGGTCCACCCCTGATGATACCGTCTTGAACATTTAATCTGTCAATACTGTCTTCTTGAACCGTTGCCCATCGCATTTGTCTTTGTTCTCGGCCCAACGTTTACTCAATATCAAGGCACTACATTCCGGAGATGAACCACCACCGCGTCTACGATCCAATCTTCAATAGTCAGAGTCAGTCCCATCGTCTTCGAAGTTGGTCACACTGGCACAAAATATACCACACGTTTGTTATCGTTATATTTGAATCGAACTTCGGCATCAGGATGTCGAGTGGTGCTGATATTATCCAACTGGTACATTTTAATAATCCAAAGAATATAAATTGGACATGCTCTACCGCAAACCTCCACTTCTCGCACAACCTACAATGGCTGATTGGATTGATCATATCGCCTCTGTTGGCATCTACCCACCTATTGGCATCGCACGCGTTGGCAATTCGACAGAGCCCAACATCGGCGACGGATGGTACTATGGTCCTGAAGTTCCTGGCCGATATGACGAACCTCCAGGCGGTTTCAAAGATACCACTGGGGCGGTCAAAAGACAGGTCATCATCGCTCCTTGCATTATTATCTCGCCGTAGCTGACGGTTGTACTTGTCCCATGAAGGCCGCCCGTTTCCGTGTTTTCGCGTTTGACGCTAACAAGACCGTCCTTGGAGAAGTCAATGCAAATAACGGTTTTACTTTAGACTGGACGGTCAGAGTAGCCAACAAGAAGGCTTCTTGGTATGCATTTATGGGTAAGTGCTCCATGTCGGATGTATGCACCGCTTGTTATCAAATGCTTCTTATTGAAATAGGTCGAGAGCAAGCTGGTGCATTCCAACCAGGTTATGCAACCCTTCGCAACCCAGATATACAACCTGATGTATGTGTTCATTGTGCTTTTTGTCTGCTATGCAAAACCAACGCATTTTGCAGCTGCTCCCCGACGACCGCCATTTGTTGATCGTAGACAGCGGGGAGCAAAAAATCAATAAAGTCAATCAAGCTCCAGTTCCGCTGGCCGGCCAATTTTTTGGTTCCAAGGACACAGGCACAGATGTATATCTTGGAGAAGCCAGGTCGGACGAGGAGGGTCGTCTTGTAGTTCTTGCAGGTCGTGGCCTATCTTTTTCCATTGCGACAGAGGGGATCAAATACCCTCTTATCCTGACCGATTTTGATTCCCCCGATTGGATTGATGACACCAGCGATGGCTGGATCTCTGTGAAAGTCACTCACTTGCCCACTGCGAAATCGTACTTCTTTCTCGTCCATTTTTGAAAATTCAATGTATATTAATAATGTTTTACTCTAGGTTTTCCCCTTCTACGAGGGCACGAGTCATTGGAACTACGCCCAAGTTCGCAAACGGCATCTACGCGCCAACTACCCTTTATGATGTCATGGAAGAGATTTATGAACAACCCAAGCGCACCGCCGCCGGTGCTGCATACGACGTGGGCCCTGTCGATTGGTACAAAGACATTTGGCCTCTACTTGTGCGCCCTCCTCTTCTTTCTTGGGTCAATGGACAGGCGAACGGGGGGCACGGTACGTATCTGCATCTGTTATTGTTATTATTTGCTCATGCTTCTCATCATAGGACCCAACGGCCCTGGAAACTTCTACGACCCAAAATGGCAGGAAGTGCTCTCTGATTCTTCTGAGGATAACAAACCTCAGAGAAAGGGTATCCTGGGTCGAATGAGGCTTCCCGAGACAAATGCGAAATACGACAAGGCGCGTGGGGGCCAAGCTTTCCCTTACTTTATGCCTTGGCTCTCTGGAGACGGCGGTGGGTCATTTCTCTATCAAGGATAATGAGGCCCTCACACTCGATATTTAAGGCCGAGCGACGCCTGGAGATCCGACGACCTTTTCCTCTATCACAGAATTGCAATATGATCGTCTCGTCAAGTGGAGTGACGGTTATTTTACTTCCAATACCTCCTGCAAATGTGGTTCTCTCTGCCAGTGCTCTCCTCCGGGGGACATCGAAGAGGTCCCTCTCCAAGATCGCCCGGGACAGCTTACTAAAGCTTCTCTTGAAGCGACTATAGGCGCACCCTTATATCCTGGAATTGAATTGTCTTGGAACGCCGAAGTTTCAGAGACCTATAATCTGGAGTCACCATTTACTATCAACGAGGACGTCAAGCAGGGGGATTTGACCAAGTATCTGTCCCTTCCATGGCAAAGTGACTTTTATATGTGTCGCTCGTATTGGTCAGTCCCAGTTTATTTCTTGTTGTGTCGTGAAACTGACGATCTTGGTCCACAGGTGGCCTTCTGCACGTCCTGATGCAATTGTATCTGAGGTTGACTATAAACGGCTTCAAAAAGCGTTCCAGCCATCAGACCTTGCGAAGGGACTTACCAAACGTGTTCCATGGGAAAGAGGTATTCACCAAAACTACACAGGTATGTTGTTCGTTTAACCCCAATGTTGTACATTCGATAAAGCCTGTTTAGACACATATGGCGACCAGCCTCTCTTCGCCAATACGGACATGGCAAAGAATTGGCATAAATTGGGATTCATCGTCAAAAGACCATCTACTGGACCGGAACCCATTTTCATCGAAACTCAACGGCAAGACCCTCATGGTGAAGAAGCGAAGAAACCTGAGGTTGTTCCTCACTTCCGAAACAGATATCGCCTCGTGTTTCCCAGCCCACCTCCGAAGTCGAGGCCGATTGATAGCCTTGACAAACTCAAAGAACATCTCCAAGCTGCAATGGCTGTCGAACTGTCAACAATTCCTCTATATTTGTTCGCTATGTACAGTGTTAAAACACCGGAGAAGTATGTCAACGATCCTCGCTACTATGACCCCATTGTTGGTGCTATTCGAGGTGTGTATACAATAGTCCTGTTGTCCATTATACATAGAGCTGATGACGAGCTGATGACATCTTTCAGGCGTAATTGCAGAGGAGATGCTCCATCTCAGTCTGGCTGGCAATATCCTGCGCGCTATTGGTGGAACACCTAGAGTATATGATGTTGTGCCGAAATATCCTGCACCCATGTTAGGCCATTCTCCGAAACTCGAGCTCAATCTGCGAGGTCTCAACGCGAAGCAATTGGAAACCTTTTTGGAGGTGTGTTGTGTTGCTTGCTTCTTCATGGGTATGATTCTTACGAGATAACTTCCTATCCTACAGATCGAACTTCCTGCTCACAAAGATGCACAGCCCGAAGCTGATAAATATCAAACCCTTGGTCAATTCTACAAGGCTATCGAAGAGGGTGAGTGTCGCTACGTTTTACGCTGACGCTGTATCTGACAAGTCTCTCATTAGGGTTGGAATACTTGAACAAAAAAGACCCCAAGCTGTTTGACACCACTACAGCTGGTTATCAATTTGCTCCTGGTCTTGGTTATCAAGCGAAGATTCGTGATGCTGGTGGTTCTGTGATTGTAACAGATATCGACAGTGCAAAGCTAGCAGTTCAGTATATTGTCGACCAGGGCGAAGGGTTCGATACTGGTGTTGAGTTTGCCGATCCTGATCAATTGGAGAAAGCGCATTATTATGTGTTCAAGGATCTTCTCGATCAAATTAATGCAGACCCAACAACTTGGGAAACATATCCTGTTCGCAAAAACCCGAATACAGTCGACTACTACGATGAAGACAAGAAAATTTATCATGTATGTATCTTTCTGCTGAATGGTGTCTGTCTTTTCAATATGGCATGACAGGTGTCGCTCGCTTTTGATGCAGCCTATTGCTTTTTGTTGAAAACCATCGAGAAGCTGTGGACCGTTGAAAAATCTGACGACCGCCACCAACTTGTCCTCGGAAACATGTTTGGCATCATGATGGGTGTCCTTCCTCCTCTTGCCAGATTCTTGGCACAACAACCCATCGGGAACAAGGGCGAGCACGCTGCTGCGGCCTTCAACTACTACTACTTTGATGACTCGAAATCTGCCCTCGCACAACTCCAGGAAGAGATGGATGCAGCTATCAATGCCTATGTCGGTGTCACAGAAGAAACCCCTGACCAAGTTCCTGTGCACGATTACGGCGCCATTTTGGAGAACTTGCTCCCTATCAAAGCCAGCATCGATTCGTTGCTTGATTTGGACTCCTTCCAAAAGCTTCCGACTGCTCCTTTGAAGAAATATAGGGTTGGAAACGTTCAATCAAGGGGTGCTAATGGATTTGGCCCATATACTCAAGCCGCTCTTGGTCGTCGATAAGGGTAAATTGTGGTTTCCAAACATCGTCCTGACTCGTGCCACTCTGGTAACCCATGTACTCTTCTATAAAATTTGCATGCAATTATTGTATCTGTGTTTCAATCTATCTTACGGTGACAATGAGGCGCAGTGGATGTCAAAAGCTGAAAAAGTAACTTAGAACTCGCAGTCGGTAGGGTGATGAGAGGGCTTGAGGGACAGCCCCAGCCTCAGGAATTAATAGTCACATGATTCATGCACGTCACTGACCAGCATCTGCCTTGAAGTTGGATTGCAACCCCCACCACTTTCCGCATCGCACCGGAGGGTCGTTCCAAATGCGACCACGACATACGCAGCACTCTCTTCCAACCTTCCCTGTATATTCCTCTGCTTTTCTATCTCCGAGTCAACTAGTGCTGGGTGGCGGAGGTGGCGCTTCACGCAGTGGAATCAAAAATAAACTAGTGAGTGCGCTCTATAATTCAGTGATAGGCAGTGAACTGACTTTGCCTTCAAGAGGCTCTACGATGTCACGCAAGACCGTACCATAGATTTGAGGGACGAGTTCGAACTGGAGAAGGGTGAAGATGCTCCAATGAGCATGGCAGCGCACCTTGAAGTAAGATTATAAATTGAAGGCGTCTTTTACTTCGTTGCTCATTGCAGTACTCGCTTCAACTAGAGTCAAGGTATTATATGTGGAATTAACAGTGTTTTGGAAAAACTTGAGAAGGGGGAGAACCAAAACTGTCGCACTTTCAATATCGTGAACTCAAAGTGAGTTATATTTACTTCGGTTTTATGGCGGTGACGTTGAACACGTCGTACAGATTCAATTTGCTCGAAATGCGAAGTACATTGACCGGGAATGATATGGATGACTACCAAGTATGATTCAAAAGACTACCAGTTAATCCGTTCTAATAGCTTTTAGAAAGTGACGGCTTTGTCGCCGGATGGCACTCTCCTGGCAGTAGCGGGTTCCCATGACGTTTGTCAAGCTCTATGTCATAAAAATTGATCGAGTCTTATTTTTTTTTTCAGCTTACCCTTCTGTCATATCCCTCCTTGATCCCCGTTTCACGACCTATCCATACCGAAAGAGAAATATACGATGTCACCCTTTCAAATGACTTAGTGGGCCAGTTAAACATCTTGCTCAGATCATGCTCTAATCTATATATTAGCTTATTGTTGCCACAACTCACAATCTTTTCGCATATTCTCTATCGTCGATACCTCCAGACAAGCCCAATACTTTACCAACTTCACCAAAGAAAGTCCAGAAGAGAACCAAAAGCGATGGCATTGGGCAGGCTGAGAAGCTGCACGCGTTAGATTTGAAACATACTGCTGAGCTTCCGGCTTCAACAGGTGAAGGCAGCACTTTCCGAGCAGCTAGGTATTCGCTTGCAGTGTTGATTCAGACGCCCCACTTATACTATTCCATAAGATATCATCCTACGGATGCCGACGTTTTGTACACGATCGTAAACACAGCCCCGTCACGATCCAGGAAAAGCAAAAGCACATCTAGGCAGGCTTTTGTGTTAAAATGGAATACACGAACATGGACTGTTGACAAATACCGCAAAATCAGTGATCGAAGCATTACCTGCGTAGATATGAGGTAGGAAAATTAATTATTTTTTCTCGAACTCTATTGATCAGAGTACTACAGCCCGGACGGCCGTTTTTTGGGCTATGGCTCGTCCGATCTGAGCATAGGGATGTTGGATACCAAGACCCTCAGTGTATGTTTTGTTATTCAATTTGAAGGTCCTATATGAGGTTGACTTATGTCCTTAGCCTTTAATAACAATCCTAAAGGCTCATGAATTCCCTCCGACAACAATCAGATTCAATTTATCAACAACATTGCTTGTATCAGGTAGTGCTGACAACACAATCCGGATCGTCAGCATACCTAGTGTGGTCGGCGGCTCTTGTAAGTATTTCATCCATTACAATCGAAATCTTACTAACCATACAATATATAGCTTGGGCTTTTATCATCATACTCATTCTCACAATAATCACTTTGTTGTTGGCTATTGCGACTAGGCAACTTAGTTCCGAAGGCTTCAAGTGGTAATTCAAATCTAAACGCTGGATGAACAAACACGAACATATCTATTGACTCGAGGAAGTGGACAACAGCAAGAATTAAGTTAATTTTTTTAAACCTTACTCGCGGACTGTAACTTAGAAGTTTGTCGTTCCCCATACTTTAATCAAAGCCGTCTATTTACAGTTGATCAGATAGATATTTCATTTGCACACAATTGCCCATTGTTGCGCATTGCTTTTTTTATTTGAATGTCTCTTTATGGTTGGGAGAACTGTCATCAGGGACCATCATGCCAAAATGAACGGTGAAGTTAGCCAGACCCAGGCCTCTGTAAGTGCTTCCCACTCCACAATGTCTATTTAACTAATTGGTCAGGTATAAGGAACACGTCTATTAAAAGGTATATGCACTCGCCGACGAGATCGCTGAGGCGGCAATACGGAGGCTTACAATGCACAGGGCAAAACTGCTGCTTTGGTCATCTATACTTAAGCTGTCTGGACTTCGGCAAAGAACAGCTCATCATTTCCTGGTGATTCATAGGTGAAAAACAGTATACGGCTATGTTCGACTGTTGGAGAGTTGCCGCACTCTGGGCCAAGCCATCCGCACTTCATATACTGAAATTGACTGACAACTCGGACGGCTCTGTGTAGAACCAAATTCTTTATACGATTTTTGGATGATCTAGATAAAAACATGAAGCATGCCAGCAGGCACGCTGCGCTATGTTTAACTTTCTCTGCCTTGTCTGGCTGCCCCGCGTTCCGATCAATGATTCGTGCGAGTACCGACCCGGCGATGGACGTTGAGCTTGCGTGAAAGCTGTGCGAGAGGGGCGGTGGTGGTTAATTGGAAGATCATTCTCGATGATCCTGGTGATGAGGCCAATTGGTCTAAAGGTCGACGGACGTGACTGATAAGATTTGTGAGGGATCGGACTCGGATTGTGGCCTTGTATGGACTAGCTTAGGAACTCGGATCTGAGCGCCCTCTTCAGGCCATCCGTTCCATTGGACGACTGCGGGCTGGACCAGTAAGAAGCGCATTCTCGAGCTGTTTTATTTCTCAACACAACAGAACCTGGGCAAATCAAATGATTATAGTACGGCATTACAACTTTATGCCCTGTCAAGCGTCGCCAGATCCTACACACAAGTCCGAAATGTAGGTTTGGGTCCAATAGATAGCAATTATAATAGTGAGCACCACTATCACCGTGAGATTGGCAGGCGAGTCTACCGAAAGTGCAACAAGGGGGAAAAGAGTTGCTTGAAGTCACATTTGTACTCCCAGACTAGGTTCGGCGTCCTAGAGTTACTTGAGTGGCAAAGGAAGGGAAACGCACAAGAACAACGCGAATGGGTGAATACATCGAATAGGTGAATACATCGAATAGGTGAATACATCGAATAGGCAAAACAATTTGGCCACCCTCTATCTCCCCGCCATGGGTTCTCAAGAATGGAGCGATAGAGTGGTTTTTTTTGGTTCAAAGACAACACTGGAGTCTCATATAATAGACAGACACGGCATGTTACGCTTCATTGATACACTCCATTCAGGCGTCCCCTAACTTATGCGTGTTTGTGGAGTAACTCGAAGGAGAGGGCAGCTGGGCCGCTGTCCATCTGAATCTGAAATCCCACAAAAAAAAAAAAGCCTACGAGTCTACATGCAGCTTATCACCGCTCGGTGGAATGCAGAACTCAGAATACAAAAAAAAAAGAGGGCTAGCAACTGTCGGTGCCGGGTGTCGCCAAAGTACCTTCATTTTGAAAGATAGACATTTGAGGATTCGAGAAAAGGGTTTATCTGCCGTTGAATTCATTAACGGGTTATGAGCGCCTAGAGACGATATACGAGAATGCTCGCCGGAAGTTAGATGCTAATGAACTATCTGCCTATACTAACAAGCGCCTGGGACGCGCCTGCGTTCTGAGAGCCGGTCTAAAGCTTCAACGGCGATCAAGGATGTGAAGGATATACTTAGGCGCCCGCGCGAAACGGATTATCCCACCTGTAACCTCCTGTAACAGGCACTTTTAGTTGAGCGTACGACAGCAGACGGTGGTTAACTTGACGCTTACATATGAATAACAATGGACAGTATCGTAAGAGTACCCTAAGTACAAGCCAAGAGTCCTCTCTATCGTCAATCACATCTGATCTCCAATGTTAGTTATCGTTATTGCGGGCGGTAAAGTTTGATGTTGATCGTGCTGATGGTGGGGCCAAGCCCGCCGTCGGGACGCCGAGCAGACCCGCAAGCTCACATCGACTCCGAGAGCGCCACAAGCCGGGTCCAGGCCCCCCAACCCCAACGCCAGGTCTCCCCAAAATAACCCTTCGAGTTTAGATACATGGTTTTCACTTGTTTTATTTCCTTGTTTTACGTATCAGACAGAGGGGCACAGAGCAGAGGAAATAAGAAAAACCAAAAAAGAAATAAGAAAGATAATAATAAAAGAGAAAGTCACAAACAAGAGACGCAAAAATTTACAGCCACCAAAAAAAAACACGAAGAGGAAAAACAAGCACGCGTAGCCAGCACCAGGCTCGTCTTTGCACAATGTCATCGTAGGGGTTACGATTCAATAGAGTGGTTGATGGATAGATGGGAAGGGAGCTGCGTGTATAGGATTCTCCCACAGATAGGAGGCAAGACTGGCGTCTGCAAGTAACGCGTGCGTACACTAGGAAAGTTCAACAACACCGTCCAAGGATAAGAACAACAGTTGGTGATAAATCGGATGTGCAGAAGATAATATAGAACAGGCGCCTTGGGACAAGAGACGCGATCATTTCAGTATGGGTTTGGCAAGCGATTGTATCCGTGCTTGAGCGAGGGTGTAGATGGAGGTTGCAGTTGTCAGATAATAAAGGGATGGACCAATGGCTGATGATAATGATGGGATAGTGGATAATGGTGAGTACAAGTAGCTTTTTCGTGAGCACGTCAATGTTCATCTGGCGTCGTATCGGACATCGCGCGAGCGGGGCATTTTGGATGGGAAGGCGATCGAGTTGTTCACTTCTCAATAACCATATCCCGACGAGCGGCCACCGCCGGGGCCTGAAACAGCAGCGGCACTGTTTGACTTGCCTGACAGGCTTACGTTCATGCTGACGGGCTGGACACCATGACCGCCAGGGCCGGTTCCGTTAGCGGCGTGTGCGCTGACAACACCCGCGCCGCCAACGAGGGCAGAAAGACGCGAAATCTCGTCGCGCGATGAAATAAGCGCGGCCGTGAGGCGCTCGTTCTCCTGAGACAAGTATTCGACTTTTGCCTGGAGCTGGGAAAGCCACGCTTTCTTCCGCTGCCGACACTTGAGCGCAGCTGGCGTCGGGATGAGCAACAAAGTTGGTGAATAAAAATGAAAAGTATCAGCATACCTTGTCGATTCCGCTCGAGGAAATTTTTCCGCTTCTCCTCTTCCGTCTCCGGCTTCTTGTTCGCGCGGCGTGCAACGGCCGAGGCAGAGTCGCCGTCGTCCTGCTCGCCATCGCCGCCATCCTCGCCGTCGTCGCCCTCCTCCTCCTCCTCCTCCTGATCCTCCGAAGCGCCCCTAAGCGATGCCTTGTAGCGGCCGTTGGCGGTGGCACGCGAGCGCTTGTTGGCGGCAGCCCGCGCAGGCTGAGCTGGCTGGGTAGTCGCACTGCTGGGCGGGGGGGACATGGTGTCGTAGGACTTGCGCTTAGCGCCGCGCTTGGTGCCGTTGGCGGTAGCTCCGTTGGCGGCGCTGACGGCAGCATTGCCCGCGCGGGCCTGGGCCTCCTCGCGCTTGGTGAGCTCCTGGTGGGCCTGGGAGAGGAGGAAAAGACCGTTGGCTGCGGAAGTGGCGGCGTTGGAGGGCGATGTGATGTAGGACTGGGCGTTGCTGTCCTGTGCAGGGTTGGGATTGGGGGCGGAGGGCTGGTGTGCGCTGCTGTAGGAGTTGTTGGCAGCGCCGTTGAGGACGCCGGAGATGGCGTTGAGTGTGTTTGGGGTGATAGTGGGCCCCTGGGACGCGGCGGGGTTGCCGCCGCCGTTCATGATAGCGAGGAAGGCGGCGGTGCCGGGGGAGGGCGGGAAGCCGCCGACGAGGGGCGTGAGGCCGGTGCCAGGGGTGAGGCCGGTGCGGGGAGTGAGGCCGGTGCGGGGGGTGAGGCCGGTGCGGAAGGAGGCGGGGTCGAAGGGCAGATGCTGCTGCTGCTGTTGCTGCTGCTGGTCCTGGGTGGGCTGGGGTCCGGCGAGCATGGCGGGGGAGAGGGGCCCGGCGCGGAGGGAGTTGATGGAGCCCTGGTTGTAGCCCCAGGAGTAGGCCGGGTCGGCGGGAGACGAGATGGAGGCGAGCGGGGGGAGGACCGGGCGGGCGGGGGACGCGGAGCGGGGGGCGGAGGGCGGGCGGGAGCGGGGAGGGTCGTGGGCGGGGGACGCGGAGCGTGCACGGACGTTGGAGGCGGATGGCGCTCTGAAGGACTCTTCGAAGGGGTTGGGCTCGAGGTAGAAGTCTGAGCGGGTCTGGCGGCGGCGTGACTTGTCTGCGTCTGGCGAGCGGGAGCTGCTCCTGGGTGACATGGTGACGACGTTGGGGGTCCTAAACAAAATGACGATTGCTGACGTAGATGTTATATTCTCTCTCCTATTTGGTGCTATTTGATGCTTCCCCATCCGGTGATTGCGTCATCCCATCCATGTACGCGACCACCGCCCCATGCCACCCGCCCCGGAACTGGCCCTTGTACTCCCCAACGTCCACCGGCCAGCTCCGCAGTGCGCTCGCAAGCCGCCCAGCCACCCCCGCCTCCTCCCCGAGCGCCTTCACCCGCGTCAGGTATGTCCTAATCGTAAATGCCACCGCCCCGCTGCGCCCAAGTCTGCGCACCGTCTGCCGTTCAGACCGCATCTGCACAAGTCCAACGTCCACCTCCGCCTCCGTCCCGCTGGGTTTGTCGATGCTGCGGTGTCCCCCCGACGACTTGTACTCGTCCTCCGGCCCCATCATGCTATCCGCCCACCCAAGCTCCTCAGCGTCGATCTCCCCAGCCTTGTCCTCCGGCGTCATCTGGAAAAAATAGTTGTTTCGCACCATCGGCTTGTCCACAGCCAGCTTTCGAAAGAACCGTTCCAAGCTCATCGCCAGCTTCTCCTCATCTGTAAG
This sequence comes from Pholiota conissans, assembly GCA_015484465.1. Lineage (NCBI taxonomy): Eukaryota > Fungi > Basidiomycota > Agaricomycetes > Agaricales > Strophariaceae > Pholiota > Pholiota conissans. Next base: position 127,808 of record MU155148.1, read on the forward strand.
CAGATCCCCGTATCAGTAAACAACATCTCCATACAGTCAAACCACCAACAAAAATAAGCAGCAAAAGCAATCAAACAGAAACTTTAAAAAAAGTCTTTGAAACCAACTCATCCATCACCATAATCAACGCCTCGCCATCCAGCACTGCCAATCTCTGCAGTGCTTAACATACTCTGTGCTCTCCCGAGCGATCCCCGTGATCGCGGCAATTATACGCCCATCCACCAGATCTCGATGCTTCCCATCCAATCGCATGTCTTTAATTTCAGCGCAGCCTCCCATCTCAGCCTAAGCTGCTTTGGAAACTACCCCCGCACCTGCGTCCACGGCACAAATTACTGAAAAATAAAGATCGTCTGTCGTGCATCGCATTGGACGTGATTCAGATCGCGTCTCAGCCTGGCGTCTCAACGTCAAACGCCAAATGTAAGTTGGCTTGCTGCAGGCGCGCACCATCTCCGCAACTAGCGCGCCTTCCCCGCCTCCATCGCAGCCATCCAAAACGGTAACATCAAACCCAAATGCAGAAGCAACGACAACGTCCATGACGCACACGCCCACAATGTGACGACATACGGCACAAAACATAACATATCTATGAAGCTCATCCATCCCGCCATGTCATGTCATGACGCACAATGATTTTCGTCTAATGAATGAAAGCACCCCGAATGGAAAAAAAGGAAGCACATAAAGAAATAAACAGCGCCTCAAGGCGGAGAACCAGAGGTAGATGCACACCGTCCCCCCTTCTCTGGTAAGCAATCGCTGGAACGATGAATGGATGCCCGGAGTCGGGGCACCCATACTCCGCGATCCTTGGCACGATATCCAGAACTATTCGAGGCCAGAAAGATTTTTGAATAGAACGTTGAGTCAAATGGAAAAAATAAACCACATTCCAAGTCAAACAACAACGCAACCTCCATTGCGTGAGAGCTTAAGCATTTTCCGAAAGAAAAAAGTTGACGCTCGCTCGCCGATCACGCTGAGTAATGGCATACAATATGCCGTTCGTCGTCGTCGCCCTAAAGGAGGTGCCACAATCGACATATAATTAAACAACCTTGGACATGAGTGGGTAAGGTTGTTCCTTCTTCCCCGAACCCCGAGTACCGAGGCGAAAAGCGTGACTGAAAAGGTGGGGAACCACCTAGGGCATCTAGGTAACCGCGCCTGGATTCAGATCCACATGGGCGGAAGCTCCCGGACGGCGCAGCACTAAATGAATGGGACGGACACGAACACGCACACACGTCTACACGCGCGTGCGCGAAGCCTGACAGGCTTCGATGCCCAGTCCATGTATGAAATTGTACGGCCGGGGGTTTTCGCAGTCTCCGAAGCACAATAGCAATAGCAACTTGAACAGAAAGTCACTGGAATAGTTGCACCCATACATCGGGACGGATTATCGATGCTTCGCTGCTGTATCTTTCTTTGATCCGTCTGCCACTGCCCACACTGCGACATCGCGCGTGAGCGTCGACGCGCTATAAATGTAAAACAGGAGAAATGGGCGCGCGCGCTCATTCCTGCATCGCAATCGTAAATGCAACCGCGAACGAGCAAGAGATCATTCAGACCAGTGGTACTGCCATCTCTCCAACATCATCGATGGAAGAAGAACCGCACGGCCGAAACGCATTCGCCAATTCACAGCCCACGAGAACAAGATAAAAAGATTGCAAGATGAAAAAAAAATAGAGGACATAGGAACATGGAAAGAGAATAGAAATAGAGCAAGAGAACATAGCAGTTTGAAACCACAACGAAATGAAAGGCAAGAGAAAAACATTCCCAATAAAGATTGAGCAAAGCAAGAGGACAGAAACTCACATTGCGGTACATGGCCCGAGAGGTGTATTTCGTCCAGTGGCATTCCGATTTTGTCTTGCATACGCCAAAAACCTGGGTCCGGCAAGAAATAGAAATCAGCACGCGTGTCAGTGTCCCATGCGGTCATATTACGTTGGGGCGTGTGAGTGCCCACCCATAGACTGTCCCCAACTCGAATTTAGCTGCATCGATAGAAAAGAGACACACGCAGCAGGTAGTCGCGACTCCCAAGCAAAGACACAGAAGCATGCAAAGTACACCCGCGAAGAGGGGTCGGCGACAAAAGAAATAGCCTTACCTGCAAGACTGATGCTCCCTGCCTGGAAGTAATACTTCCCATCGTTGCCTATTAAAGCATGCGTACCGAGAGGTGGGGAGGGATCGAGCGTTATCTTTAGCTTGTACCCCTCATTTTTGACAATTCAATGAAGGTCCCCACCTTCGATCATAAGTGCTAAATCATCCTGGATCCTGAAAAGCAATAAACATGGTTCGATATATCAGCACACTTTTCAAGGAAATTTTCCCGCATTCGGACATGCGCGAAAGCGAGCCTCGATAAGATAAACTTTTAAGGAAAGAAACTTACAAAAGACCCGCTATCTCCATTGCCCTTTCCGCTGCACGCTCGCCGTCCGCAACTGAGAGCGGGACGTCGAAAGACACGCCAATCGAAGTCATCGTAATTGTCTTCACAGGCGGCAGGTCATCCCACCCCCAATCGCCAAACGTTGCGTCCGATGAAGCCGACGCAGACACGACAGGGCGCTTCGTGTGACGGGTTATCGTAAATTCGCCAGGGTACCTCCGCGAGAGGTATTCAGCGAGCTCGTGTACGAGCTCAACAGCTGCCAAATAAAATAAAATCGATCAGTCAGGGCCGTTATGTTCTGACGTTCTGATCTGAACCTCAGATGTCATTGTTCAGGCTCAAGGGAAACTTTCCTCACAGCTCGGAACCGTAGCACAATCCAGGCTTTAGGTAATAAAGTGAGAAGGACTTACCAGCCAGTGCGCCACCTCTAACAACTGGGTTTGCCGCGTCGCTGATGATGCGGACTGGACTTCCTACTCCAGTACGTATCTTCAACCTGTGAGCCTTGATTTTGTAGTAGCGTTCATGACCTTGATCAAGCTGTTCAAATTAGGAAGTTGTGCTATTACGCCAGAAAAGTAAAGAGATGCTCTTGCCTCGATCCAGTCGCTCCAAGACATGCTACGAAGACCCATTGTCACACTGTAGTCGCAAAATATAATTTAGTGAGTCTCTGAAAGCATGTTAAGAAATACTTACTGATAAGGACCGTATTTGAATGGCCTGTACGGGATCGGCCTCACGTCCGCAAGTCTCTGCACGCATGCGTCAATGGACGGGTAACGAAATTTGACAGGAGTCCATTCTGGTTTTAAGGTGTAAGTCAGCCAAATACTTGTATATTTCCACCGTCAATCTTCCAATGACACTGTCTCCTTACATACCTCCAAATTCGCGCTCTTTATTGACGTTCTTGATGATGTCCATCCCAAGATTGTCTGGGGTGACTTTGGTTCGAAGGGACCCTCTACGAGACATGAAAAAGGCAAGGACGATCCCGAGCAAGAAAGCAGTTATAAACATAGGCATGGGATCATAGTCGGTCAGCAAAAGCTTCGCCAGCATATCTTTCAATACGCCAATCATCGTTTACAGCTTGATAGCAAACGAAATCGTCTATGTAGAGTGAGTGAGATTCAGCAAGGTAATTCAGTGGTTTGGATTACAAAAGAAACAATGATTATTACGAGAAAGCTATAAGTATCGCGGGACGTGGGAAATGGGCTGAAGGGTAATCCAAGCGGAAGCACTCACGACAAAGTCCAAGACAAAAAATAACTATACGCGTTGCTTCTTCGAGACTTGCGATAGATAGAACATGGACAGAACGGCCGATATCAGGTCAACGAGTTGGGTTAATCGCGCTCCAGTTTGCGCCTAGGGTTCGCTGGGCATTTGATAACGGCGACTTAAAGGAACGATAAATATATGCATGAATGCTAGAGAACACCGCCGCTGTGATAGTACTAGTAGTCGTTTTAGGAAGTCCCATTTTGCGATACGGCGGGTGTCGGCATGCGATTTCAGGATAGGAGTTTTGGATAAGAGATGTGTTATCGAGAGGCCAGATGTCCTGGTAGATAAACCCGTAATCTCTCGAAGCAGGTCAGGCGGGGAGCGATTGGGTTTTGTTCGTTGGAGAAGAACATGAGTAGGCGATGCTGCCTGATTTGGCCATGTTGATACACCGGGCCCGCCAAAGTTCCCCCCCAGTCGGCGCTGAATTCTGACAGTGGAAAACCCTCAACTCCTACTGACAAACATAATGACTTTGACTTGTCGACCTGCTTATAATCAAAAAGACACCATCCTGCAACTTTGGAACAGTCCTCTCTTGCTGCCACCTGTATTTCTGTCCTCACGTCATCACACACTTCTGAAGGTCAAGGCTGTACCAATTCGAGAGCTGGTTGTGCGATGGATCCTATACGGTTCGGGTCCAAATGCTGTTACTCCACATAGTAGGGTGACAGCTATTACCGCAACTCCAAAGCTCCTGACATCATCGACCCATGATGCTGCCATACTCAGCGTCTATAAAAGTCCCATCTCTACGGAAGACCTGCTCAATTCCCCAAATACTCCTTTGATCAGTACCTCCTCAGATGCATTTTTTCCAAACTCGTAACTCTCGCACTACAAGATCAGCGACACCCGCTCCTCGTCGCCGCGGTTTCTTCCATCGAAAAGACAAAGATCGTGTTGCTGGAGGCCTCAGTATGTATTTCTCATTCGATATATCTTGCGCCGTCTGCTCATACCTATTCCCAGAGGCATCTTTGGTGAATCCTAACACTACACGAGCAGGCAGAAAACAGGCTAAACGCGAACTTCGGGCCATGGTGAGTGACCAAAGTAATCACCCAGTTCCTGGCATGTTCAAATATTTATTGTAGGGCCATGAGCGCGATACTCATATCTCCTTGATGAACAGAATCAAACGCACCCTTGGAATGCGCTCCACCCCGCGTAGGACGCGGGTTGCAGCATACTGAAGTCTACGATCACTAAACATGTCAATATATACCCAACCCACGCCTGTTCTCTCTGAAGATATCCTATGTTATGGTTGATGTATGTCTGCTATTTTACATGTGGTTAAGAACACTGTATGTACTTGTATAAAACGGACACTGAAAATACTGCTACAAATATGATTGAAGAGAGTGAATCGTACTTTCCCAAGGCCATATCTTGTCACCACTCATTGTCGTCGTCGTCGGCTTCATCCCTTGGCAGTGGTGGCCAAAAGACTGCAGGACTTTCAATAGCCTCGTCCACTGAATTTAATTTCCTGAGCGTCTTGATTGCCTCTTTGAAAGTGGCCTCTGCAATAAGTGTTGCTTGATCAGGAAAATTGGGCAGAGAAGCAATGGGTAGAACCGCCGGAATAAGGTATGTTGAAAATGAACAAGATGAGCCTTCGGTTGGGGGTGGTTCAACCTTGTTCGCCACTGGCGTTTCCGGAGTTTCTAGATAGAACATATCGAATATAGGCTCGATGGGTTTCAACGGATCTCCAGAGAAGGATAGGAGGGCTTCCAGATATGGTCGCAGCAAGCTTTCTGGTGATGCAGATTCCTCAGGAACACTGGCTAGCGGGAGATTGATATACAACAGCCCTGTATGCACTTGTCAAATCTTAAATATTTATCTATGTGAACGGCCACTGACATTTTCCTTTGGGCGTTGACAAGGATCCCTCTCCATTTATAAGCACAGTTGCAGGGTTGGTGTTTGAACCTTTATTGACAGTCGAAGGCGGAAATACGAATATGGCAGTATCAATAGGTTGTTCTATAGAACCTGTTGGTATTTCCACTTGAGATTCACTTGCTTGTTGACAATCCGTTGATGGATTGGGTTCTGGGGTAGGTGTGTGTCGAATGAGCAACGGTTGGTCGATGATAGCGACACATCGAGCAAGGGCAGCAAGGTCGGTTGTCATATCTTTTGAGATCAATGGCGGCAACTGGAAAATGCCATCCCGGAGAGTAGGGGGCACATATGAGGCAGGTGAAATGATCAATTTGCAAGAAAGAGTATCTGGGAAATCATCCAAATCGATGGTATAATTAAATCTATGAGGCGCTTCTTGCGATCCAGTGACTGAAGAATGCTTGGTATTGTCCGAATGTTCGATATGAGATATTTTGCGGACTTCCCGTGACAGGATATAAACTGCTCCATTGACGGCAGCAGCGCGACAGAAACCTTGAGCGATATCCCCTAGTCCACCGTAATGACCAAGAAGGAATGGAGAGGGCCCATAGCGGCCACCGGAGCGTAGATAACTTCGTAGGCGGACAAGAGTAGACAATGTTGGTTCTGTACAGACAAATGAGTATCCAGATCCCACGATCCAAGGTCAGAACTTACCAGTGGAGGACATGCAAAAAGCGAGTGAGTAGGCGATGACTGAGGATATCTCATCGCTTAACGAGAAAGCCTTGGGCAGAAACTCGAGAAATGGCATGTCCTCCTTGTCTTGCAGCTCCTTTTTGTCCTCGAAGTCACCGGCCGCAAAAGTCAAGAAGCGCATCAAGCGCCTTTTCTCAATCAAGCTGATTTCCTTGCTCTTGAAGATGTCCTCTTTGCTTCCTGGGACGTTCTTGACGTTACCGGTGGAATCGTAAATGCTCACAGACTCCAGCAACCTAAATCCGCTGTATTTTGCGACGCCCGATGCAACAAGCGACGAGATGAGCGGACCAACAGAGGGAATGACTGCGGGCTGCAAACATATTGAATAGTGTCTTGATTGAGAAGGAACGTTGGATGAGCGGGCCAAACGATGAAATCTGGAAGTCCGGCCTGAAGAGAGGGCACTAATGTTATCCCCCCATTGAACGAGTTCTTCCAGGGATAGGCTTGCTTCGTCTCCACCGTAATAAGGGTTAGCATCTACGTGTGCAACTTTATATCCCGCCTTGGATAATGCGCTAAACTGAGTAATTAGGTCAACAAGGTGAATAGTGCATGCTGAACTTACGCAGCCACAATACTGTTTACGAGTCCAGTACCCAAAATGATGACATCGAACTGGCTTTCCTCCATTATTATTGCAGTTGAAGATGGCAAACCAGTACTATTAGTATGGGGACCCTGGCCGGTCCGGCGATAGTAAAGGTCACGTGATAAGTAGATACCATATCACCTACCCTAATGTCTGTTTAGGCATCAGAAATTTTTGAAGATCTGCTTTTTCACAACCCTCCCTTAGTCCCGTCCCCCTTCCCTCTCCTCCTTATTTTCCCGCAATGGCTAAATCAGACAAGAAGTCAGAAAAGAAATCTTCCACCAAGGTGAAGGAGGACAAGAAGGTCGTTCCCAGTGCGACGGAAATCATTGCAAAAACCAAAAAGGCTGTCAGTTCAATATATATCTCTCAATTTATTTACTTTTCACTCAAGCCTCGATTTGTTATAGGCCAAAGCCGCTCCCGCTGCCAAGGTTGAGACCAACGGCAAGAAGGTAGTATCCAAATGCCTCACGTTCGGATCATAAACTGAATATTGTTGTTTCTTCAGTCCAAAAAGGCCAAAGAGCCATCATCATCAGAGGAGAGCTCCGAAGAATCATCTGAGGATGAAAAGCCTAAAGCCGCGCAAGTAAAGACCGCTGCCAAAGACCCTTCTACGTCCAGCGACAGCGACGACGAAAGCGAAAGCGACAGCGACGTACCCGCCAAGCCTGCACAAAAACCTGTCCCTTCGCCCACGAAAAAAGCCATTGTTAAGAAAGCTGCTTTGGATGTTTCAGACTCCGATTCTTCATCGGACGATGAGAAGCCTGTTCCCAAAGCTAAGGTCGCTGCCAAAGCATCTCCCGCCAAAGCAGCACCTGTAAAAAAGGCTAAATCTTCGTCGTCATCTTCCGAAGATTCTTCGGACGAGTCTGAAGAAGCACCTGCAAAAGCAGCCAAAGCTGCACCCAAAAAAGTCGCACCCGCTGCAGAGACTTCAAGCAGCGATAGTGAGAGCGACTCTTCTTCTGACGAGAAGACCAAAGACACTAAAAAGGCTGCATCATCTTCCTCTTCTTCGTCTTCAGAGGAAGATTCAGATGACTCTTCCAGCTCAGACGAAGATGGCGATGTGAAAATGGCCGAAGCCACCCCTACTGCCAATGGCTGTAAGTCTTCCTCATATCCAAATTTACTGATTCTTTACTCATTATGTCCTCTTTCTAGCATCTAAGCGCAAGGCTGTCGATGATGACGAACCCCAGGCCAAGAAGGTTAAGCTTTCCGACGGTTCTGCTGCCCCTGCGGAGGACAAGCCTGAAGAGTCGAAGACCATCTTTGTCGGTCGCCTTTCGTGGTCTGTCGACAATGACCGTCTTGCCCAAGAATTTGCCTCTTGTGGTGAGGTTGAGTCGGCGACTGTCCAAATGGATCGTGATACCGGCAAGTCAAGAGGGTTCGGCTATGTCCGTTTCACTACGGCTGAGGCTGTCGAGAAGGCTCTTTTGATGAACGGTGTTGAAATCGACGGTCGCCCTGTTAACATTGACCGGAGTACCGCCCCCGACAAATCTAAATCGCGGGAGAACAGAGCTAAGGCTTTCAAAGACGAGATCAGCCCACCTAGCAGCACTCTTTTCGTTGGTAACTTGAGCTTTGGCGTTACTGAAGATACTGTCTGGAGTTTCTTTAACGATTATGGTGTGAAGAACGTTCGCCTTCCCACTGACCGCGATACCGGCAGACCCAAGGGCTTTGGCTACGTTGAATTCGAGGATATCGAGGGTGCAAAGAAGGCTTTCGAGGTGTCAAATGGCGCTGAAATTGAAGGGCGGAATATTCGTTTGGATTATTCGCAGCCAAGAGATAGCAACGGTGGCGGCCGTGGAGGATTTGGCGGAGACCGTGGTGGACGTGGACGCGGTGGATTTGGCGGAGATCGTGGCGGACGCGGACGCGGCGGGTTTGGTGGCGACCGTGGCGGACGCGGACGAGGTGGATTTGGTGGTGGCCGTGGTGGTGATCGAGGTGGCCGTGGACGTGGTGCACCCCGAGGCTCAGCAAGATCAGGCGGCATTGCTTCCTTCGAGGGAAAGAAGACCACTTTCTAAATATCCTGGGACATTTGTCTTTCCACCCTGCTTTGCGGGCATGCTTATGACTTACGATTAATTTCATCATGCATTCCTCGCATTCCCTAGCGCCCTGACTGCCGCATCCGTAACCATTATTGCTCTATATCTTTCTTCTTGGATGTCGTATATGTTTATAGTCGTATCTAGTTGTAATTTGATACACAGAAGCAAAGTAGTGTTGCTTCCACAACGCGTTCGTTCGATGCTCTCAAAATGACACAAATGCATTATTGAGATAAGTGAATTATGATATGTAAAGTAAGTTGAGGAAGCATAAACATCCTCAGATCGAAAAAGTGCAACGAAGAGAAAAAGTCATACAAATTATACGATTAGGAAAAAGAATCGAGGAGTCATATATTAGCGTTAAGATATCGTCGTAGTCCATCGTGCAAGCGTCAAATCTTCATTTACCCAATTGCCCTTGTTGTTGAATAGCCTTCCTTATTGGATTCTGATCAGGAGGAAGGTTGCCTGTTTTCTCGAGCCTGTCGAACAGAACAAATAGCTTCTCCATCTCGCGTTCCTTCTCTTCATCCGTCATTTCTGGAAGGTTCTCCTTGGGTTTGGCTTTAATTCCAGTAATCGGATCAAGATCTTGACTGTCGACAGGGTGATCTGACGAGCTGTTCAATGACGGCGGAGCATTGAGAACACCCTTATTGAACAAAAATCCTGCCACATTGCCATAACCAACTAACGCACACAAAGTTGTTGCTATTCATTATAGGTTAATACCGAGCTTTCAATGTAGGGACTTTAAACTCCACATACCATTGTGATCGCATGTAGCATACAACATTTCACCCACGGCGTCCTTCAACCGAGGATGATACACAGAAGCGAGAAGTCGTAGGCACTTTCCTAGTATATCTGACCTTTGTTCGAGAGGAGACGACCTGTCGAGGTCATCGGGAATTATCCACTGTCTAAGCCTAACGCGACTGCCTTCATCCGCGATACACAGCCTGGTGATTAAGACGATCAAAGGAGAGAGAACGTCGTCCAGAGTATCTAGGGCCGATTCCTCTTTATGATGCTGTCTCACTTCGAGGGAGTCTGGGTCAACGTCGCCAGGAAAATATCGTGAAAAGCCTTGCTCAAGAAGGTCATACGCGCGTTGAAGTACATCAATTTCAACGGCAACAGTGGGCGAAGTTGGCGAAGACGTCCGCGATAAAGATCGTCCTGCAGCAGCGATAACGGAGAGCGCGCGGTCGATGGTCGAAGATCTTGAAACAGGCGATTTCTCCATGCGAGTAGGCGAATCGCTACGACTTCCAGGTGCTGATTCTGAAGATTTGCTCTTGGGAGTGTTACACAAAGAATTGCGACCCGATGAAGTAATGGGTTGCCCGAGCCAAATAGGCTTGAGAGAAGGAGAAACTGGGATAGTGATTAGTGAATGAATTACGTGCGTTAAAGGTGCAGCGATGGGAATAGGCGACATTGGAGGAAGGTCCCGGAAAACACGAAGAAGAGGAGGAAGCATACTAGCAAGGAACTTTACATCAGAATCGGGACCGATGTAATTCTTAGATAACGTACGGGTCGAGTTTGTAACTCCAGAAATCGCCTATGACTTTATCATCTGCGCTCATGTCCGCATTCTGAGGCTCAGAGTCTGTTATCTGAGTTTTGGATTAGAAAGCTTCATGTGGGAGTATGAATCGTAAAAACCTTTGGATAGTGAAGAAGAATGTTAAACAAAAATTTGAGTAAATCTGTCAACGCTTCTTTCGCTGTCGGCGTGCTACCCCGAAGGGCGTTCGTCATCATGTCCAATTTCGACCCAAGAATATCGACGATTGTCCGGCCGTGGTATTTTCCGTCAACTATTGTTTCGATATATGCTGGCCCAGAGGCTGTCGAGAGAAATAGTATTCGAGACAAGATGAAGATGTAATCTGGAGAGGTAGTTTTCTAGAAGTTATGCTATTGAGGATGACAGTAGCAGTGATATGATTCACAACGCACCTCCAACATCAAAATACAAGTTTCTCCGCCGTTCACTTCTTTGGAAATGAACGTCGAGCGTGCCTCTTCAATCAATAAGAGCGCGTTGGCAATGGTCCGTAGCGCTTCACTCGCAGCCTCAGGATCATCTTTATCTCGAAAAGTAGTTGCAAATCCCAGCAGAGTAGACAAATTTGAACTTGAGGCCAAATGCCTCGAGCCAGCAGGGTCTTTGCCCAGAGTCTTGATCGATAGTAAAGCCTGTGCAGCATCTACAGGCAAAGAGATCAGGTTTCAACCAACCGGATATGATGTTGATACTAACCCTTATGCGTCAGCTTTCCTTTCGACCCAGCATTCTTCAAGTCTTGAATGATGGCTTGAATAAGTTCAACCCGAGAAGCCGGAGTAAAGGTAAATGGTGATGCTGCAGGATAGCAATGAGATAGATGAGGAAAGCATGACAATCCACGACAAGCATACCGGTTATTATCTTGTTGAATACGTCTGACACCTCGGTTCTTGAGGAGGAAGGAGAGATGGCGAAATATGCCTTGAGGATGTCTGCCATGGGCGGCTATCTTAATTACAGATCCAATGGGTATCTAGGCGGCTGATAATCAAAATCGAGCCTTGAGATGCTTGCAAAACAAGAAGATGCAATAGTCAACGACAGAGTGCTGCTGGGGATGGAGGAGGAAAAACAGAAAAGCGGAAAAGGTCCAGTGAGTGTTGTAGAGCCTTTTTGTTGATCCAGGCCGGTTGCCATGTCGCTTTTTCCTTACATCACAGGCAAGTGACATCGGAAAAAGTAACGACCAAAGCAAGGTAAACGTTTCATGACAATACTTTTTCTTTTCTCCGTTCATTATCTATGATACGCAATCCAATGTTTATTCTCGTAATGATCAATTTACACGTCGCTACGACTATATTGCTGCCATGTGTGCGTAGAAATCTTGTCTCGTACTCAAGCTGAGGAACCTGTGAACAGCCAGCGACCTCCTTCACTTTTGTTTTCAGAAAATCGAATTATCATCTGATATCTATGGTCGCCTATAGTCCATGGCCCCATGGGTCATCCAGAACTATTGACAATCGCTTCGGGACAATTGCCCGGAGCGCTTGAAAAGAGCATCGATGAGTGATCATTTTGCGAATGATGCCGAATTCCGAAAGTTATAATTGGCTCAGAATCCAGATGAGTCGTTTATGTTGCCGACATGATAACATGATCCATGAGGAGCGGACGAAAGACATCTCGCAGTCGTTGAAAGGGTTGCAGCGATAAAGACAGTTGAGTGCCCATCACTCAGTCGGACGGTTCCGACTTCAGGCTTTGTTCCTTTGTGGCTGAGTCAAGCTCAGGGAAGTTCTGTGCAATGGCTTCGTCCAGAATTTGACGATATGACTAATGAGAGCAGAGAGATCAGATATTTCCCATCGGAGGGGGAAACCAGAGCGCACCTGTATAGCAGCAATTTTGCCGTTCATGAACTGATTTTCCGTAGCAGCCCTCTCCAACCGTTCCTTTGTGAGTTGCATAGGGTTTCGTGAGTTGTCAATGTCGGCCAACACTTGCATTGGAATCATGGTTGAGATATGCTGAGCCATTTCATCGACAGTCCCCAGGTGGGTGACGACTTCATTTCTGAGGAACGGAGTGGTGTGAGTTCCCTGAGTCATGAGTGTAATGCAGAGGCGTACACTCGGAGTCCAACTTGTTTCCCTCCGCCTAGTTTGTCGCGTTCTTTGGTGGAATCATTAATAACTGTTGTACCTAAATTGTACAGAGCATTGGCCAGCCCAAGCAGCTCAAGTTCGAGATCTCCTTGTAAGCCTGTTGGCGGAGGGGACTGTGAAGAGCGCGGAGAGTCTGGCGCTGGATGTGGTGTAGATGGTGCCATTTCCTGCAGTGAAGTGAAAAGCAGTAAAACGAATCTTTATAAGTTTATTGTAGGCCAGACTTGAGAAAAGGTTTGTTTTGAGTTGTTGTTCAGACCCATTTATATAAGAACTTGCCTGAATGGGAACGTCATGTTCGTCCTCTATCATCTCTTGACCAGCTCGCTGTGCAACGCTAGTTCTCAGGATGCTCCGTCAACCACGATCTAGAGGCAGGCAGGATTATTCCAACCTTGGCGATGAAAATTCTGGCTCTCAATTCGATAATGCAACGCATTTACGGAGCTCACTTCCCAGTCAGCCACACTCTGTCCCCGCTTCTAGCGGCCTCGAGGAAAGTGGCAAGCTACCTTCGTTCAATACGGAATTTGGAAACGATTACGCCAGAGTGACTATGAAAACTCGGGTTGCTGTACGGGACAAAACGCCTCACCGCTTTCAGGTAGTTCCTCTTCGCGATGTCAGCAATTTGGAAACTTCTTGTGCAAGCCGTTTGCATGTGCCCTCTACGGCTCACAAGGCTGCTTCGCGACCGATCTCTAGGAAACCTGGGGTGATTTCTCAGTCTAGGAGGCTACCGTCGTCATCAACCTTCAGGCGCTTTGTAGGCAATACAGCTGAGAATCTCGCGCCGGGCAGCGACTCCGAGGGGCGAGAATCAGGGTTCCACGAACCCCCGGCAGAATCCTCAGGCGCGAATGTCTCTGCATACGGCTCCAATACGTCTTCATCCTCTAGCGCTTTCCCAGACCCGTGTGTTCTATCAGAACTCAATACCGATCTATTTCAGCAAGGAAAGTTTTCCCCTCAAACCACTTCGGACAATCGGACATCCTGTTCTATCCACAGCCTTTCGTCAACCGAATCGATCATCAAACTCATTCAAACAGAGTCTCCTCTGACACACACTATCTCTCGGTCTTTACAAGTCAGAACCCGTCGTGAACGAAACCATCCTAAATTCTCAAGTCTAAGCGACTTTCAACCCCCAGACGCCTCACAGATCTCAACATCGTTGTCGATTAGTCGTCATGTGCGAACAAAATCCGAGGTCAATATCGCAAGTCGATTTTTAGATGCAACCAGCACAGAGGATGGCTCGTACAACGCTTTCGTCGATGCTCGTGATGCTGTGGATCCGAAATCAAGAAAGAGGCACGCGATTTATACACCGTCGTTTTATGTTCCAATCTTCGATCAGGCTTGTCGTCTCACACAAAATACGCATTCGCATTGTCATTCGGCCTCGACAAGCTGGGACTCGTTGTCTCAAAACTCTGTACAATCAGATGGTGTTTCTTGCTCCGAATCGAAGGCTGTCAACCCCCATCATAAGACTTTCGAATACGACATCAATGTACGCGACGGTGAGTCCCAGGAGCTTCGGTACGCGTCCCAGGATATGTCCGACAGCAAACCCTATAGTCCGATGATCTGTTTACCTCCGGCGGCGGCGGCTACGACGACTCACGAACATCACTTGACCCATAAGTCCTCATCACATAACCTTCGCCTTCGCCTTCCTGACGACGTAAGATCCTCAAAAGCTCTAAAAAACCAATCTGGCTCTGTGACAGCAGATCGTCGCTTCCTGGGTGAAAGTTTATATCCACCAATCGTCCTTGGCCTCTTCGCGGACATCGACAAAGCAATTGAAGATTGGAGTTGTGTTCTTTAGTTTCTCACCGCCTTCCATCAAATTCGTTTTGTATCTCTCGTTATTTTTCGCTGCCTGAAATCTCCTGTCCTACTCTTTTTCTTCTCTGGGCACATTCGTTTACATGATTCCAATTCGTACTGTAATAAAATATTCCGATCCACACACACATTTAGCTGTGATTCAAAATTTCTGAGAATTTGTCGGCGAAGATGCTCATACTTGAAGTGCAGTATTACAGTATTGATTAGTACTGGTGTGCATAATGTCAAATCTTCGGAACATGATTGACTATTTTTGACCATATCGTTAATATATCTGGAGAGATGAATCGGTAAAGATAGGTAGCTCGTGTCTTTCAATCTAAGTGCTTCTGCGTGAAAGGCCTCGATAAGCGCTCTCTTGCCGTGTCGGAGTAAGGCACGACCCTCTTTTTTGCTTTTCTGTTGGAAGAGCAGAATCGTCGAGTAAGTGATCATTTCTGTGGAGTGGATATTCTGGGCAATAATAAACAGCCGCGACGACGAAAGACTCAACTGACGGAGTACTTCCATATATGGTACCTGACAGAAATATCGCCTGCGATTGGCCGTCGGCCTAAGGAACCGAAGGAATCTCACTCGAATCATCGGCCGAAATTTGTGGCAGTGAATCGGCTCATTTAAAGGGCGTCTCTCTCCGGATTCTTTCTCTCCAATTTCCCGTTCACCTTCAAACCACACCGATCTTCTTTAGTATGCCAGTCGCCGTCACTGCTCCTCGCACTTTGTACGACAAAATTTGGGACGATCACGTAGTGTGAGTGTTGCATCAATTTAAAGACTAATCTTAATGCTGACTGCTCTTTCCTTTTTGAAAGCGATATCAAGGAAGATGGATTGGCGCTGGTATACATTGACCGGTATGTTCAACACGATTGCCGAGCACGATGTTGAAGCTGACGCCTTGAAATTAGCCACCTCGTCCATGAAGTAACGAGTCCACAAGCCTTCGAAGGACTGTAAGTTTCCTATAGATTTCATGTCTTTAAAAGCGCTCATTAACTGGCTATCAGTCGCAACGCAGGACGTCCTGTCCGCCGACCAGACTGTACACTGGCCACCGTGGATCACAATGTTCCGTATGTTTCTTCCTTATCTGTTCATAGGTGGTTATGATTCTCACCGTGTACTAGGACTGTCTCCCGCAAGAACTTTGTCTCAGTTGAAACCTTCATCGCTGAGCCCGACTCACGCGCCCAATGCGTTGCCTTAGAAGAAAACGTCAAGGAATTTGGCCTAACGTATTTTGGCATGACCGACCGCCGTCAAGGTAAATCAGATCATTTTTCATTTGACTGAAATTCGGATGTAACGCGTTGTGCAGGTATCGTCCACGTTATCGGTCCAGAGCAAGGCTTTACAGTGCGTTTGGATCACAATAGCTTGAACGTCGCGTTGACTTCGTTCGTTATCAGTTGCCTGGCATCACATGTGTCTGTGGTGATTCGCATACCTCAAGTGAGCATATGCACAAAATTATCTTCCAATGATGACATTGACTTCCAAAATCTAGCCCATGGCGCTTTCGGTTCCCTTGCTTTTGGAATCGGTACCTCTGAAGTGGAACACGTCTTGGCTACGCAAACTCTTTTACAGAAGAAAGGCAAGAATATGCGTATCACTGTCGACGGCGAGCTTCATGAGGGTGTTACCTCGAAAGATGTTATCCTGCATATCATTGGCGTCATCGGTACTGCTGGAGGCACTGGATGTGTTATCGAGTATGCCGGCTCAGTCTTCCGTGGATTCAGTATGGAAGCGCGCATGAGCGTTTGTAACATGAGCATCGAAGCTGGAGCCCGTGCGGGAATGGTCGCTCCTGATGAGGTCACTTTCAACTACCTCAAAGGTCGTCCACTGGCACCCAAAGGAGAGGAATGGGACCGTGCCGTCAGCTACTGGAAATCCCTCAAGACTGACGAAGGTGCTAAATTCGACATTGAGGTCAACATTCCCGCTTCTGATATCATCCCCACTGTCACCTGGGGAACTTCGCCTCAGGATGTTGTACCCATCACCGGCACTGTCCCTGATCCCAGCACCATGACCGACCCTGTAAAACGTGCATCTGCCCTACGTTCTTTGGCATACATGGGTCTCAAGCCGAACACACCAATGGAACAAATCAAGGTCGACAAGATCTTCATTGGGTCTTGCACCAACAGTCGAATTGAAGATCTCCGTTCCGCTGTTCGCATCATTTTGGCAGCCGGTCCCAACGCGAAGGTTGCCCCCAACGTCCACGCTATGGTCGTTCCAGGTTCTGGTCTTATCAAGCAGCATGCCGAGGCGGAGGGTCTTGATATTATCTTCAAACGCGCAGGGTTTGATTGGCGCGAAGCTGGCTGCTCCATGTGCCTAGGCATGAATCCTGATCAACTGGCCCCAGGTGAACGCTGCGCCAGTACGAGCAACCGAAACTTCGAAGGCCGCCAGGGTGCTGGTGGCCGCACTCACTTGCTCAGCCCTGCCATGGCTGCAGCAGCTGCGATCACTGGCAAGTTGACCGATGTTCGAAATTTTTTTGGAAAGGTTGCCGATGCCAACATCGCGGCGGCAGTCCCACTGAAGACCGTCAGCGAATTTAACTTCTTGGAGGACGCCACTGCATCTCCCACGGCCCTCGGTCGTGCAGCCGGTTCTGCTGAACTCCCTCCTGCCGCTTCTCCTTCCGCAGTGGAGAAGTTCGTCATCGTCAAGGGCATTGCAGCTCCTTTGCACATCGAGAACGTGGATACTGATATGATCATTCCGAAACAATTTTTGAAGACCCTCAAGCGAACTGGCCTGGCTGACGCGCTTTTCTACACTCTCCGAAAAGATCCACACACTGGCAAAGACACCGACTTCATCCTCAACCGTGCTCCATACAACAAGGCGAAGATCCTGGTCTGCACTGGCAAGAACTTTGGTTGCGGAAGTTCACGCGAACACGCTCCTTGGAGTTTGTGAGTTCTATCTGAATTTTATTTCCTATCAAAATGTTGACTTTTTGGTAGGAATGATTTCGGCATTCGTTGCATTATTGCTCCCAGCTTTGCCGACATTTTCCGCAACAACTCGATGCAAAATGGCATGCTTCCAGTTGCCATTCCTCAGGCGCAATGCATCGAACTTGCCAAAGATGCTGAGGCAGGCCTTGACCTCGAAGTTGACCTCGAGAAACAAGAGATCAGGCGGACGAATGGTCAACCACCAATCAGCTTCACGACTGATCCCTTCCGTAGGCACTGCCTGTTGAATGGCCTCGACGATATCGCGTTGACGATGCAGAGGGGGGATGCCATTGGAGAATTTGAGCAGAGGCGAAGCGAGATGTGGCCCTGGTTGAACGGCTTCGGATATTCTGGCAGCAAAATCCCTATTTCCCCTACACGGAAAGTGAAGAAGACAGACTGGTAAATGGACATTTCAAGATATTATAATGATGAAGGATTTGTATGCATATATCATAAATCTGTATCTTATTTCTGTAGAAGAATACGCTTTTTTGATTCTTGGTTTGGGCGGAGTTGCAATGACACAATGAGGTGTTTCTGTGGCAGACGCCGCTTTTGGACAACATGTTTGAACCAATTTAGTTGTCCTTCCCTGACTACCATCCTCTTCTATCGACGTTCACCCCACATCTGCTGAACTGTCGCGCGCATTTGTTGAACTGATACAGAGTGATGTCTGCACTGTCTGCTTCATCCCATCCTGATGGGAAACCACCACGCCCAACTTTAACACTGCGACCTCCAGCACCAACGTCCAACGCCGTTCCTATGCACTCGCAAAAGAAAGGCACAACTGCAATTCCCGCTGGTTCTGTTAACTCGAACGCTCAGCAAAAGAAGGTCCCACGTCGATCAAGCAAGCCCATCATAAATTGGTTTCAACGCAAGTTAGCTGGGTCGGGCAAAGGCAAGCGAACAGAAAACGTGCCGCTCAGGGTGGCAGACCTCGGCGTAGGTCGTAATAGCTCGAACTCAGGCCGCCAAATGAACCGTATAACGTCCTCTCCGCTCCCTGTTCAGGCGCACTATTTGAAGCAACAGGCCAAACCGGATGGCATGACCATCGCGAGGCGCAAGACACGATCGATATCCCTCTACGGAGACGAAGAAGTACGGGATCTCACACAGTCCCCGGAAGATGATACTATTTCTCTGGACCGCTCATCTTTGAACCGCGATTCCATATGGTCTCCTGCCAGTGCTTTGGAAGCTGACGACGACGCGTCCGTGCGCCCCATTGCCCCAAGCGCCCCCCCTTCCCCTTCTCCATCCCGTTCATCCTCATCTTATCTTTCCGATCCCCGTACCTTCAGAAGTATGGCAGCAAGTACCAAGCCTACCACGCTCCTCAGCATAGATCTGAATGGCAACGGAATGGCCCATATTGCTCAAGCCCCGACACCTCCACCCCAACAAATCAATCGATTTGCTCCACATGTCCGTCAGTCATCCTCCTTGAGCAATGCGGCATTGCTTAGCAGCGGAGCATCTATTACTTTCTCTGCCATACCATCCGCCCAGTCATCCTCGCGGCCGAATTCTTTGAGAAATCCTGGAAGCTTGGGCTCGATTACCCTTAACACCCAATCCTACCATAACAATCAGGTGGCTCCTGTACAGGCGCCCCTACACACAAATCACCATCCTCGCAATAATCCCCGACCGTCATCCCCACCAATGGACAATGCCTCCGTCTTAACTTTGGCTTCCTCGGCCTTTGGGATAATGCCGAATCGTCTTGCTACCCAGAATTACACACCGTCTGCTATTGGGGATTCTGTCTCACATTATGGAGGTAGTATGACATTTCCTGATGCAGAGAGCGTGAGCCATTATGTGCCAGGAGATGATGACAGATTGGAAGAACGCGATTTTGATGCCAGTGTGCGAGCGTTGAGACCCAGAAGTTCGAGGAGAGGCAGTTGGGAAAGTGAGGCTAGTGGATGGAGTGCAAGGGTGAATGGAACTGGCGCATCGTCGCTTATCAGGGAACGAAGCCTTTGGACTTCCAACAGTGTTCGGACAGGACAGCTTAGTGCCGACATTGGAGATACCGAGACCTACGACACGGCGAACGACCAAAATCAAGATGACGCAGCCCCCAATTCCAGCGAGCTCAATGACTCTAATTCAATTGTAGGCAACCTTCCTCCGGTGGAAGAGGTCAGCATTCCAGTAGAAATCAAAGTCGAAGATGAGCAACAGCAGATAGATTTACCCCTCAAGCCCAAAACAGAAACGCATGACGATAAACCTCTTCTTCTTAGAGCATCGACGGATACCATCGCACAAGCAGCCCTTAACCCACTTGTGTCAATTGCTGACTCACAAGCAAAGGATGAGCACGCACGCCCAAATCCGTTGCGCCATGATCCAGTGGGTTAATTTCAATTTGCGAATCGCTTCTGGCATCACTGTTTTGTTGAACCTTTCGCTTATGTGAGTCTGTCCATGTTTGTTTCTCCCATCCCTTCTTCAGCAATGCTTAGCGGCACTCTTATTGTATCATACCATTCTACCATTGCACTTTTATCCATCGTTTTTCTTCTATAGGTATATCAAATAATATAGGCATGTAAAGATTAATATTTTGGTTGTGAACATCATTTTGTCTATCTTCTTATTCCTTTTGTTATTTCTCCAACCGGTACATACGCAGCGTACGCACCGTCAATTATGTCTTCGATGCATTAAAATACTTCACATGACCAAAGGCGACCGCTGGCAACGGTCCTTCCAGTATTTTTATTCAAAAATACATGACAAGTCGGTCCGCCTTGCTTCTTCGACTGCTGCAGAAAAGTCGGTCCACCAATGGCAATTTGTTTCCTACGATTTTCGCACGCCCGCATGTCAACTTGTATACAGCAACCTCAATGAACACGTCGCGAAGACCTCTGTCTTGAAGCGACAACGAACTCTCCCATCGACAGATTCAAGAAGCGTTCTGAACTTCTAAGAATACTGGCGGTTTGTAAGCCTCTTCAAACCTACCAAGGAGTCCGGGCCAGATTGGCGGCTTCGAAAACAATCAACACAAGGAGCTTGGTCTTGTGAACAGGGACCTATAAATGCTGTCTGGCTTCCCTTCTACGGCTATGGGGCATATAAATTCTCTTCTCTTGTTTTCTGATGCCACTGCTACGCTCTTCCGTATATTCAGCTCACTGTGGGGTGCAATAAATATGCATTTCCGGCTCAGAGACATTCGGCTTGCGCTCATCTTTTCATCCATTGTCCACAGCTCACAAGCCCAATGTCCAGATTATACGACGTATTCACAGGTTCGGTATCTCTTTCTCCTGCTATTTTAATTGGCCCTGACATGTTGAAACAGACTCCCCATGATCCAGTATCAACAGGACCTCTCGCTTTACCTTTCATGCGACCGACACCAGCCTGTCGTACCTTTAATAGCAGTGCAGTAGAAGTATGTCATATCTTTTTAATACACTCGTTGTATTACACATTTTTCATCCAGAAAGTCATAATGGACATGAAGTCTTTAATGAAAGACCCGGACCTCGCAAGGCTATTTGAAAACACGTTCCCAAATACCCTAGGTAGCATATATGGTTACTGGTCTAGAATAGTTGTTCTGAACGTAAACTCTGCTAGATACAACCGTCAAATATTTCAGCGAGGTGTGTTTTTTCTTCTTCGCTAGGTATTACCGGCAAACTCGAGACACCTTTGTCTTCTCTTCAGTCAGAAAATTTGGCCTTCATCATCACTGGGGTTCGTTTACATAATCATTCTGTCTTCTGTTTACGTGCTCATTATCCGTTGAAATTAGGATATAACGTTTGTAAACGAATCAACTTAAGTGCTCATTTACTGATGCTTTATTAGTGCTCAATGGCTTCGAGATACCGCCAATCAGGTTAGTGCAGAGAGACCAAAACCTCTGCGCCATTGTCTGAGATTATCATCTCAGTTTGCACATTATCATTCTTTGCTTGCAGTTGATCCTAAGTTGGCTACCTTGGTCAAGGCGGTAATCAATAACGAAGCTCGCTATGTTTCCCAATACCCTTACTGTAAGGAACATAGTTAACATCAAGATTTTCTACATCATTTACTTATTGGTTTAGGCGGTGCCTTTCAACCTCCCCCGGAGAGTGGTCTTGCCCCTTCTCATAACGATTGGGCAGACGGAGTAAAGGTCAACCCGTAAGTCTATCTATAAATCTATATCCATCCATAACCTCATAACGCAAGATTAGGCCAGTCAGTAACCAGACGGTTTTTGAATGCAAGGTACTACTCCCATTACGAACTCCTGATAGGAAACCGACTTGTACACACAGTATGAAATTGATTCCCTATGTGGCTTCTTGAAATTGTCAGGGTCTTATTACCAGGCAACGAAAGATTCATCTTTCATGAATACCAACTGTAAGTCCTGCCTTTCCTTCAGAAAAATTAGTTTCCTAATACTCAATTTAGGGCGTTCCGCCATCGACCAAATATTTCGGGTTATCAACGAACAATCGCAAGGAACTTTCGATGAAAATTTCAACTTCATCTCCTATTACAATTGGACCGGAGGAGGGGGTTCATTGTCGCCGATGGTCAACAATGGTGGCAACGGAGAACCAAAGGCTTACACCGGACTTGTAGGTACACATCATAGACCATCCGACGATCTCAGCATCTTCGGTAAGGCTTTTCTTGCAATCTATAGTTTCCAGAAAACTGAATTGCTTTGCCATAGCTTTCCTGACACCTGCCAACGCAATGCTCTCTGTGGAACTAACAAAGTTGGCCAACGTGTTGGATAGTGTTGGCGACCTTCGTAACGTCAGTCAACAAGCCAAGACATGGAGCTCAAGGATTAGCGATGCAATTTATAAGACCACAGTAGGCCTATTTCTAAAAACCCTGTCTGTCTGAATAATTTTCTAAAATATATATTGCTTTCTTTGACAGATCGTGGATAACATTTTTGCATACGAGACGAATGGTCTGCACCATATTTTCCTACCACCATCCTCTCCTGACCGGATTATCTAGGCCTTGGAAGTCGTTATGTGATGGATGATGCAAATGTTCCTGTGAGTCGCCCAGAATATTTATCACTACCTCAGGATTTGATGGTGATGCAAAATTCCGTTCCAGTCTCTGCTTTCGCTCCCATACCTTGGTTTCTTGAACAAGACTCATCCAGCGTACATAGCGACGCGTAAGCTCCTGTTGTCCCGGGGAAATCCATACTTTGCGGCTGGTAAATCCTTCAATGGAATCGGGTATGTGTCGGATCCTTATCGTTCATGTAATTAATCTAAATGTCGTCGGATTTTAGTGGTCCCCACGTTGATCCCTGGAATCCATGGTTTGCAACCTTAACTTTTTTAACTCTATCAGAATATCACTGATCGGTACCCTAAAGGCCTATGGCCCATATCTCGGCCATTTTTGGCACGGACAATGATCAGGAAATAATGCAACATTTGTATCTCATAACCAACGTATGTTAAGTTTTACACTTTTCCAATTGTTTAATCAAGAAAATTAAATTGTTTTAACAGAATACGAATGGTCTCGGTCTCATTCACGAGTCTCAATCCATTTACAATTCTACGTCGTATACCCGCAGCTGGTTTGCATGGGCAAATAGCTACTTTGCAGAGATGATCTTGGATTTGGCTGATAGAAAGCCTGGCCTCATCTTGAAGCAAAATAAAAGCTACAAGCCTGGTCAGCCTTAGAGAATGGACACATATCTAACACGTGGGGTCCGAGTATTGACGAGGCGTAGTATCAAATGTCAGGAATTGATGCGTGAAAATATATGGAATGACCAGAGCATGACGGAGAAGTTCCACCCGGATTGGAACCTGGTTAGAAAATTCGGGCATGAAAAGCCTTGTGCGCAGTCCAAACTCGAAGACGCGAACGCGCAGCGCTGCGCGTGGAAGAACAACTTGATCGTATGGGGAAATGTCCAAATGTGTCATTGTTGGTGCCAGAACAGGCAGTCCCATTTAAGTTGGCCACAACTGAAACGAAACGAACAATCCCCAGCGCATCATCCATGCCAGCCATTCATAACGCTCTCTGACAAAACACATACTCGCGATTCCAACCTCGATTTGCTAAATGACCTCAACACCACGCGAAATCGGAACCTTAATCGTAGTTGTCCTCAGGGCTGTAAGTCCATGCCACTGTACGCGCCAGTTCATTGTTCACCTTATTTCGACAGAACCATCTCCCCAATAAAAGGCACATAGGAAAACAAGATCCATACTGTCTAGTTACCGTAAACGGAGAAAAACGCAGGACGAAAGCCATAAGGCGCGGCGGGCAGCATCCGGAATGGGATGAAGAGATTCGATTCACCCTTTACGAAGATGTTGAAGATGTCCTAGCGCGAACTGCGCATGGAGACAATACACCCCCACCCCCACCCCCAAAAGATGAGAAGAGGTCGAAGAAGATAAAAGGTGGAAAATCGATGAAAGTGGCCTGTTACGCGGATGATCCACGCGAACCTGACTTGATTGGGGATGTCGAAGTGGACCTCACAGAGGTTCTGACGAAGGGCGAAACGGATGGTGCGTTGGGAGTTATCACCCACGCTTTTTTATTCTGAAAACGTCTTGTAGAATGGTTTACGCTCACTAACAAGGACAAATTTGCTGGCAAAGTGTATCTGGAACTGACTTTTTGGTCAAATGTTCGTCCTTGCTTAGCTGACGCGCATTTGTGACATCTAATCGTGTTATCCGCATAGGAACCACCTCCCGAGAAGAAAGTAGCCTCTAAGCCGCTGAAAAATAACAAGCAATACGGCGGTCCTGGCTCTTTCATACCATCAGGAGAACCTCCTACTAGTTCTCAAATCGCTTCTGCGGGTACTTACAATGACCACGCACGCCAACATTCGGATGTCATACCTTCATCACTAAGAGCATCAAGCTCGGCGGTCAATCTTGACCTCTATGTGGCTCCTTACGAAAGAAATCGAGCTTCTCAGGTTGACACTTTGGCCCGAGACTTTGGAGAATTCGGTATTTCCGGCGGACGACGGCGAGAGAGTTTTCCTGTAAGTTATTTTTCTTGTTAAATTCTGACTATAGGTGGCTCATTGTCATGCGATGCCAGCCTGTAGTCGGGCAATACGCACAGGACCCCCAACGTCTTGGAGCTAATTATTCGACTTTCACCAACTATTCCATGGGTGTTTATGGCTACGATCAAACCACGCCAGAATCTGTATATCCATCTGATCGAGCTGTGAGCCCCAATGGACAATTGTCTGCTCACTATCAGCAATCATCAGCAAGCACATTGCACGGCTATGGTACGCATACTTATCAACAACCTGCCTATGAGGTTGCTTCAACAACTTCATACCAATCAGTAACCCGGGGGCCAAGGCACAGTGTTCCTACCGCTTCTTCGGGGTTTGTTCCATTACCACAGGCATCTGGTTTTGTCCCAATACCATCTCATGTTTCAGAACCATCTGGCTTTGCTCCTCTTCCTTCGCATACGCCTGCTCCTAGTTTCGCATCACAATTTCATGCTCAACCCCAGTCGGTGTACCAGCCAATTGCTCCGCAGATACAGGCACCTATGAATACAGGATCGTATCTTCAGCATTCTACTTCACTATCGTACCCACCTCAGCAATCTTTTTCCACCTCTCCATCCTATCCCTACAATTATGGCATTCCTTCATCGGTTTCGGCACCCCCGCAGCAGTTCGTACCTTCTGCAATTTCTCATCCTAACGTACCATCTCTTTCAACTTCGGCCTCCCCGCAGTTGTACGGATCCGTATCCTCTCCTCGTGAAATTTCCTCGACACAGGGATCACCTAATGTACAACCACCTGGGCAATCTTCTCGACCCCTGCCTCAGCAACCTCAAGTGGTTTACAGTCAGCCACCCCAACAGACGATCCAGTCACCTCCTGTGACAAGCTCGCATTCTCTGTCGACGTCGAGTAATAATTCTCAGACCACGAACTCCTACAGCCCCACTCAACCTGGAAACATCTACCCGTCTAACACGCCATATTCCTCGTTACCTCCGCCGCCGCCTCCTCCCCCACAGCAATATAATACAACTATTCCGTTGGCCCCGAATGTTCATAGTCTTCCTATACCACCACCTCCGCCTCCACCTCTCGTCGGCCAGACTCATCGCCGAGCCAGTCTTCCGCAGCCTCCTGTTTCTTATCAGCAACAGCAGCAACCTCCACCTCAACAACAGCAACATCGCGAACAACAACAGTCAATGTATGTACAAACGCAGCCGCCACCACCACCACCACCACCACCACCGCCTCCAATGGAGCTCTATATCCAGAATCCAGTACCACCACCCCCACCACCGCCTCCACTTATTGGGCAGACGCATATATCACAAAATGGATCGTATCACCAAGGACTTCCACCCAAACCCCCCGTTGTGGATGAATATGGACAGTGGATTCAACCTGCCAACCCACAACAACCGTCGCAGGCGTACTGATCTCTCGAAATTGAAAACTGCTTTCGCAAATAAATTATTATAGCTTTCACGAAATATTGAAATTCATTGAGATGTCATCATAGAGTGGATAGTATAAATTTAGTAAAATTATTTCAATCTTTTGCATACGTACATGTACACATCCATACCTTTTTTTTTTCTTTCTTTTTTTTTCTTTTTTTGCTTTCGTCATGCATATCATGTTTTCTTGTTAAATATTTACGGCGCATAATTTCAAAGCGATTATGTAGTTCGCAATGTAAAACCTACAGAATTAAGAAGGTCTACTTCGTTCTAATTCTTTTTCTGCTTTCCAGTTCGCTATCTCGGTTTCTGTTCCTATCAGTCCTCTTCGAGCCAGGTCCAGCCGTGCTTCTCGACGAAGAATATTCTCTTCTCGTCTTTTCCTGTTCTCGTGCTCGAAAAGGGCCTTCTCTGCTCCGTGCACGAGGCCGAATATTGTGACTGGGCCATATTGGTCATAAGTATTTAACGAAAGTATAATGGATTAACCCACAGCCAGACACAATAAATCCCTTGAAAGCAAGGGTCTGGCGCCTGCATTGCTGATGTTAGATGTTCATTGAATATTGCGATATCAAGAGATACCTGAATGCTGGTGAAAGATGATGCACAATTACTGCTAGTCCGATACCAACAGCGGTGCTTCTGGCTGCTCCCTAGGGGGAAAGAGTATTCATTGGGTATAAGATGTCTGAACTATTAACAAAAAGCTACAAACTGTTATCCCTGCCTTCGCCTGGATTTCGTAGGCTTCATCAACATCTCGTTTGTGGCGAACCTGAGAGCTCGACATGACGGAGGAGTGTGGACAGATAAGAAGGCTCAGTTGATTTGTTGAACTATAGGCGGTCCTTGGAGGTATGATGTACTTGGTGAGCGGAACAGCGGATCGGACTCGGACGGACTCATCCCGGATTCCGGAGAGTATCTCCCCTTTTGATAAATGTACACCGGGTGGGCCGCAGCAGCGCGGCAGCTGCTTGAAATCGAACTCTTCGCGACCCCCCAAGTCGCTTTCAGCAAACAACTCTGATATCTTTAAAGGTGGCGCCGTTTAACCGCTTGGATCTCTTCTACACGAAGCGTCCTTGCTCACTTTCAAAGCAAAGGCGATGTTATCTAAGGGGTCAGAGCCGATTTGGATTCTAGAACGTTTGGTATATTTACCAAGAGTCCTCCGACATGTCCAACTGGACGACATTAGGAAAGAAGATCGGCGAACAACCCACTTTGTGAGTACCAGAACTTATTTATTTAAGAACATGATTTGTGACCTATCTCAAAGTCCTGAAGGTATTGGAAATCACTACTCTCTAAATTCTGTCCGTCGGAACTTTTCTGTGCCTATCCTTGCTCCGGGCAGTTCTTCGTCTGTAGAGAATGCTTTCCAATCCTTTTACTTCTCTAAATCGGTATCTGAGCCATACTATGATGTAGGCATTCTACCACCTCGCCTTCGGCAACGAAAGAATTGGCAGCGCTACCAAATAGACGGCCATAAGAACATAACCGTCGAAGGCAATTTTGTGCTCCTTCGCCATCTGCTTCCTAACATGAGTAGTAACGACCTTGAGCTAATTCTTCGGGGCATGGGCTTTACGGCTCCAGTGTTCGTGCGTTTATGTTATTTTCTTGCCTTGCGTTTCTAATGTTGTGTATTCTTCATCATAGAAAAATAACGTTTCTAAACTCATCAGCTTCTTTGGAATTTTCTCACTCGAATGTGGCAACAATTGCATTTTCTCTTGTTCAAAATCGTGCTGCATGTCTATTTGCGGAGCCTTCTTCAGCGGATTCTAAACGCGCGGCCAGGACTCCTGAGAAAGAAGTTATTGACTTAACAGAATTTGATGATCATCCTACATCCCTTGTTGAACGATCGAACGAGTCATTCCTTGCAGGCCTGCTTTCGAAATCTAGCGGATGATGCCTCGAACGAATCTATGTCCGAATCCACGGACATTGATATAAGTGTAGCCTCTGTCACCTCCAAAGGGACGAAACCATTGAACACGAGTTCATCTCATGATATCTCTGACGTTGAAAACTCCGATATCGATGTCCATCTGACCAAAACATTCGAATTGCCTCGATATGAAATGAATGCTAATGTTGTGGCAAGTAGCCTTGCTCGACCCCACAGAAGTCATCACCGATCCTCCGCTCCAACTGGAGCAGGTCTTCAGCGCGTTTCGCCATGTGTTGTCCCCCCTTTTCAACCCGTCATTGACACGAGGGACGATGGGACATCTCTTCATGTGGTCAAGCTTCCCCCTGCTGCCCACAATAGAGCGAGAAGGGTTCTGTTACTCCGTAATCATGCACTACCGATGATGACTATCTCAATGAGGGCAGACGTCCAGTTTTTTCATCGCACAGAAAGGTTAGCAGCAAACAATCTAGCCAATGATTATTTGGCTGAGATACTGTTTTGTCACAGGCACAGGATTTTGAGATACTCTATCCCGAACAATTCTCCAGAGCATCGGCAGACCGTTGATGCTGTCATGATTGGGGATACAGCTGTTGTGGGCTATCGTAACAGCGCGTGCCAAGTGGCATTAATTCACACTACCGAGGTACGGATTTCCAGCAGCTATTTGTGATACTCAATTGTTAAATAATGGTGTGAAATAAGGACGTTCACCAACGCTTATAGAACTTAAAGATAAACCGTATTCAGAACAAAGCACGCCTACTTGCACCAAAAGTGGCGTAAACTGCCTGGCAGCGAAAGAATCTACAAAGAACAATATCCGCTTCTTTACCGGCGGTTACGACAGGACTGTCTGTTTCTGGTCCGTAGCTACAACCCCAGATCTTAGAACCAAAACAGATTATTTGACAACGCTATCGACTATACCCAATGCCCTTGCGTTCAGAGATCGGATTCTATTAGTAGGCACGTCCAAGAAGATTCTTACCCTCGACCTGGGTCATCTGTCTTCCAAACCAATAACAGCACAGGTGAACAGCTTAATACATCAGGTCCATGTTTACAAGCAGGCGCCGAACGTGACCATTTTGGAGGTGAGTGGCTTCACGCACCCTACTGCCTGCGTATTACGTCTAACGGACACTAGATGGATAGTCTGGACTTCCAGATCCAAATATTCGATGATAGGAAGGGTGGTTTTGATAGGACGTCGGATTGTTCATTTGGAGCCAGATGTAGTGGGGTTTCAACGTCGGCTAGGTCATCCTTTAGAAGAGATATCCACCTCAGTATGTTCGCAAAAGGATTTTCTGACGATAAGGTTAGACTCTGGGATTATAGGAACTCAAAGTTAAAATCTTAGATATTTATATTGAAGCTCCTTCCCGAGACTTAAATGAAAAACTTTCAGCGGCCACTACTTGTGAAGACGTGTCAGAACATGAGTGCAATTGCACATACAATATTCACAGAAGCAGGAAAGGTTGTTTGCTACAACAGTGGCAACTTAATATTCATAGACTCCTGAGCACAATACGGACAAACGGAATTTAGATAAGTCAATTTCGACATTATATCCATTATCGAAACAAAAGATCTGAGCTGCTGCCGTGAAGCTTCAAAAATATCCGCAATATCCCTTTCGCCTGTCGTGTGATAGATGCTGATAGATTACGAACCCATGTACACGCTCCTTGATCACTTCGAATCGTTGCCAAGCTCAACCGCGAATGCAACGGCCAACTTGGAGAACTCCAGCATGTGAGTGAAGCTGAATTCATCTGAAATATCGATGCGGCTGAGGAAAGAAAAAATCAATTAAATGATGTTTGCGAAGGTCAACGGACACTTACTCGTTGGTCGAGTGGATGTTTTTATTGGAGTTCTCGAAGCTGCTCTCTGGATCAACGGTCAATCAATGTAGAGTCCAAACAAAGCATGCAAACTAACCGATTGTGAATGATGAAGGGTATCCTGCCTTTCCCCATGAGGCACTGAATTCGAAGTTAGTCGTCAGCGTGTACTCAACAACGATTAGAGTGATTGAATCCTCAACTGATCACTGCAAGCGTATCCGCATTTGGTCTATATAAAAGTAAAAATTAGAGATGGCTCTAATCCTCGCATGTTGAACATACCTCCACGTATGGAATATCTAGGTACAAGTCTACCAGAGCTTGGTTGAAGGCAGTAAGACTGTATTACACATATCAGAGTGAGGTTTTCGTTCCAGAAAGAGTGACTGACTCAGCGTCAACAAAATCGGTGATAATGCCAACTTCCTCCCGAGTTCCTCGCTGAAATTTCAGGGTAAGCCCGCACCGATGTGACAATAAATAAGGGGAAAACAACCTTAACCCATGCAGTCATATCAAACTGAAAGTTGGTCAGTGACAGTCGTACACTGGAAACAATGTATGCGCACCTGACTCATTGCAAGGACGTTGACAGAGCGTGCCTCGTAATCCTTAGCTACGGCTTGCGATCCAAGAAGGCCTCCTTCCTATCAACCTAGTTTAGTAATTTAACAAGAAGTTTGTGGATGTCGATCTACCTCTGCAGAATACCAGTGAAATTCTACGGTACGGACGGGGCGGAAGTCAGAGGCAATCAGTGCACGATATGCTTCCAAAATCGTGACACTTCCTGACCCATCGTCTGAATAAGAATATTTATGAGTGTACGAATAATCGATATTGATCGTGTCCCAAACAGACCATCAGCACCTGCAGAGTTTCATGTTAGCTTCGAAGGAACGAAGGTAGATATATTTGTACCTGGAGCTGGTAGGAAGGGCCACATATTGGTGCTAAAAACGAGTTCTTTGTTGAATGTAAGCCTAACGTAGCCTAAACAGACCTACCTGTCCTGGTGAGCTCCAATCACCACGACACTATCATCACTCTTCGACGATCCTTGAATACGGAGGATCTATAGAGCGTTGAATAGGATACTGAACTAAGGTACGAAGTATCTTACAATGGAGTTTTGGCCCCAAGAATGAGGAAACTCCTTCGCGGTGATTATCTCGCGGAGCGATTTCGAGGCATATTTGGCTGTGATCTGTGATCTGTTAATACAGACACGTATCGTCGATATTTTTCCGGCTCACTTCTCCAATTGTAGATAGAAGCCATTGTTGACTTTGTTTGCCAGTCTAACAGAGGTATAAGTCGTAATGAGCAGGGCAAATGAGCAGATATATATACATCGCTGCGGTAATCTGATTAAAAAAATAAGCAAACATGACATGGTTCGACAGAAGTAACACCAACATCTAGTACGGAAGCTGGTGAATTTCTCCAAATTCTTTCGCATCTGATTAGCACTCAAAGTCTTCAAAATTGGGTTAACGATTTCGGTAGCATTGGGCTTCGGAAAGACCGCTGACAGCATGAAATTAGCTTGGGGTAACGCGTAAAAGAAAGTGCACACATTTGCTTTGTATCCTTGCAGAAGCGGAGGATCCGAGATCTTGTGCTTCAGTACTGTGGGTCTGTGAGGATGGCAAAATAGGACAAGGGGGGGAGTATTTACATGTCAAAGAACTTGATGCCTTGAGCTTTGGCGCGAATCTAGACATAGTCAATTAATGCTGAGACGGTCTTCTGGGAGCCTACCCATACCTTCTCTAGTTCTGTCATCCAAACCGGCTCTCGGCCGTCCATTTGAACAAGACGGCGGGCATTCAGGTCAAGGTCAAAGCCCGGATACGATGCTAATGCATCCCCATTGAGTGGAATTTGTTCGCTAAAGATCAGAGGGGTCGCATGGACCAAAGAGACAAAGGAAATGAGCAGCGAGAAGGCCTTCATGGTGGGCGAGGAGGAACAAGTGACGTACCGCCTGTTACCAACGAACACGCCGCCAAAGTCGTCACTACCATTGAGTGACTCCCGAATAGGCAACTTACACGTGATGCATCAACTTTTCGGCTGTTGGTTGAGATGCTCTCTTCACCATACAATGTCCAAGGCAGGTCCCAAAGCCCGAGCACAGATCGTGGTATGTACGCGTCATTCAGTTCTGAGTTGTGTTTTATGACCTCTATATCTTTCAGCGCCTTCTCATTCCGGCAGGTAAAGCTGCCCCGACTCCTCCGGTCGGTCCTGCTCTCGGAGCGCGTGGTGTAAAGTCTATGGACTTTTGCAAAGAGTTTAATGCCAGGACAGCACATGTAGAACCTGGGGTACCTACGCCAACACTTATCACAGTACAGCCCGACCGCACATTCACCTTTGTCACAAAAACTCCTCCCACTTCGTATTTTCTCAAAAAAGCTGCTGGAATCGAGAAAGGGACGGGCCGTCCAGGTCATGAAGTCACCGGCACAATCAGCCTAAAGCACGTGTACGAGATCGCAAAAATCAAGGCGACGGACGAGCACATGAAGATGATACCCTTGGAATCAATCGCAAGAATGATTGTGGGTAGTGCGAGGAGTTTGGGAGTCCAAGTTATTCCGTGATCGGACTTGTATCGTGCGTGCACGCATCCTAATCGACGTTTCTCGTAGATTTCTGATTACTTTCATAGATAATTCTTCTTCTGACATTATACGTCTGTCGATTCTATACCATAATGAATACTTCAGATATACTCGTAATTGTCGAAAGCATCTGGACCCGTTAAGCGTGGCTTGGTCATTGGGACAGAGAACAAATGCCGAGCTGCAGAGAGTCGCGACGATACGAAATCAGGTTCGTTGGCGAAATTAAACTTCTAAGCTGATCGACGCTTTGGAGAATCTGGTAACCCCAGTACCAGATATTCCGACCCATCTTCCTGACATTCGATGCCAAGTCCCGATACCATCGCTTGAGCACCAAACTTATACCCCGCACATCCTCAAACCTTACCATGAATCCGGCATTAAACCAGAAAACCTTCGACATGCATGTCTTATCTTATGTGCCTTTTTGCCGGTGACAATATGACCGACACGATGAAGACATGCTTTCCTGAACTCCGGATACAGATTACACGTTTATGTCCTTCCCTCACCTCAAAATATTTTCATGATTTCTGACTTGCCTAAACCAGGTTGCCTCGTGGGATTTACCAAAATCTATCACGGATTATGCAGTCCCTCGCTACTGGATTTTTATGTTATGAATGGCATTCTCTCTCGGGATCCCTCCGATTCTAAAAGCCGCCTTGCGACGATTCTTGAAAAGGAAGACAAACGATCTATAGATCATATTGGTTCTGAAGAGTGCCCACAGGTAGCCAATAGAAGTCCATAACCATTGGATTCTAACGCGTGTTCGATCAAAGGAATAAGGATCCAGTGCACTCTACCACCGGAACCTCGCTCCACTATTCGAGATTGACAGCGTTTTTCGAACCTTTAACTTCCACCTCGACACGTTGAAACAGACTTCATTTTATTTTCTGTGCCAACCACCACGTTCCCGATCGGCTCATGGTGGATCATCTGGCCATAAGAAAATGGAGCGATTGAGAGGTAACCACCGCCTGCCTTCAGGTATAAAATCAACGATAGACCGGAGGTCATTCTTCCAGAGCAAACCGCTTTCTCCTCGTCTTCAATCGCCAAACCTATTCCCCCTTCATCTATCTCACAAATGGCCGCTTCATCTAACGACGTGCTCTCTTGGACAAATGTTGACAGCAGAGAAAGCTCTCTGTTCAATTCATGGGGTGTTGTTTACAGATTCCAGGTCCGTATATCGTGGTCAATGACCCTGGCCATTGGCGACGAGCTCATCGAGCTTTTTTCTTGGCAGACTACTGTGACTCAGAACGGACAAACTCTCACTACCATGTGGCGCGCTCTACGGCCTAACAAAGAAGACCGAATCGCGAAACTCGAATGGGCTCCCAACGGTGGCCTCGGACGCGTCCTTATGGGCAAGGTCAGTGAACTTTTTTTTTGGCTGTCGTGATGGCCTGCTACTTACTTTTAGTCAACTTTCACAGCAATCGTTGCGTATGTCAGATTTGGCGCGTCCGGACCCAAATATCTATGTTCGCCTTTTTCCTTTGACTTAAACTTCATCCGGTTCATTGTTCTCATCGTCGAATTTATAGAACGCTCGTAGCTTTACTGGGCCCGACGGACTTCAGTATCTGTGGCGGCCCAGTACCACTAGTGTCGACACCGTAGTAAGTATTCGGTTAGATTATGTCTTCTCGAGACTCACATTTGCTTCCAGCTTCAGGACCCTAATGGTGTCATTATCGCCTTTTTCCGACCAACTCGGCAAACCCGCTACCAGATTGGCGATGTGTATGGCGAACTCCACTTTATCCGAACTGCTGGTTTGGGCACAGTCGTAAGTTGATTGTATCATGGCTAATACAGGTAATTTACTAAATTGAATGTCTACAGATGCACCCTCCGATGATGGATATGGTGACCCTGACCGCTATGCTCTACAGGTTCTGCACTACGTGGAACTTGTAGTCAACAATTCGCTTACGGCCATGTGGATTTCGGCCACTCACTTTTTACTGTACTATACTGCATTGTCCTGTATGATACCCGCAAATGTTAAATATTTACTTCTCAATGACGACATGTTTCTGTCGCGCAGAATTTAAACGTGAAAGCTTGAGATAAAATGGCAGCTACATAACGGCACGATCTTATCCATCAATCTGTGAGAGTGCGATGGTGTGAATGGCGTGCAGATAATCGATGTTAGAGAGGTCATTAAGCGATCCCAAGAGCATCTGGTCCTGGACAAGCATGAAGCGAGGCGAACGGCTAACGAGACGCCGCTGAAATACGGACAACACGATGCAAACTTTCTCAAGTTCTAACAGGTACATTGTATAGAAGCAGAGGTCACCCGACCCATTCCATATCATAATCTGGCCTTTCCAACAGACAGATCCCCCTCTTCTGCTGACACACCATCGAGGACCTCGTCGACTGTTCGAATCACCCATTCGGTCCCTTCATCACTTGCTAGCCATTTATCTTCCTCGGTCAAATTCTCGTTATTGCGAGCCTTGAGAAGACCGAACGTATGGCTTATAAGCTGGGGGACGACGCCGGTCTCCGCGCGGAGAGTGGCGATACCGACGACGGACCCCATGGCACGACTGAGATTGCCTTGATCAGGATCTTCCAGATTGTTCGCGTCGGAATAGGATTTTATCCCACCGGGAAGTGGACTAAGAACTGAGCCATAGCACTGGATAATAAACGCTGCATGGGGAAGGTGGTATGTCAGCCTTAGATCGACCAGGAGGTATGCAGAAAGCAATCAGATAAAATTGACATCGAGCAAGTAAGAGCATGAAGGGAAGCGAGCCGGCTGTGCGGGAGGTTTTTCGTTTTCTTTTGGCACGCCAAGATTGGAGAGAATATGCCAAATTCTAGAGAAAACGTGTAAGACTTACATATGAAATCTGGGTGGTAAGAACCCAGCTTATCATGGAGTTTATCTGCATGAGGCGCGTAGATGTTATTCCACAGGGCCTTTCCGCGAGTCACTATCGATTCAATATTATCTGTCGTCGCCGTCCTAAAAGCATGGGAAAGGGACAGGCGGACAGAACCAATATCAAGGGATCGAAGCAGGGGATATAAATAATGAAGGTCAATGGTGTGCTTCAAGAATCATTGTCCAATAATTTACGCACCTCCTCGATTGCGTTCTTAAGGCTGCCTTAACCTCATCATCGAGGGCTTCGTGCAAGGCGGCTAGGGAAAGAATAACCTGAGAAAAAAGCATGCAACGCCATCCAGCAAGACAGAATACAGTTAGATGCGTCCTCCTCGTGTTGATAGGGAGAGACTGTACTATCTCACCCGCGGAACACCAACGAAGATGACGCTCTTCAAAGCGGATTCGCGCATGAGCGCAGCCTTGTTCACAGCACTAGGGATATCCAACGCATTTTGTTTGCCGGATTCCTCCAATGTGGACCTGGTGGCGAAGCGATAGAGATGGCCCACTGCTGAAGGCCGGTTGGCTGTCAAGAGCGAACAGGTCTAGAAGGCGGAAAAAGCCCCAATAACAAACGCGTCAGGAAAAAGGTGGCCTCCACAATCGAAAAAGTAGGGAGCATATGGGGAATAGGAGCTTGAGCGCTCGCCCTCGCGCGTCCAATGGAACACATACCGTGGCCACCAGCCATCCCGTTTCTGCTTTCTTGGCCGATGCATCCCGGAACGTGTTCGTGAATACTCGGTTCAACTGGGCGAGAGGAGGACTCGGCAACGCGTTCGGGCTGCGGAGGGTCAATAGGTGTTTGATCGCGGGGGTCAGCTTCACGTTCGCCATGTCGGGTTCAATTTGTCTTTCGAGGATGGTCGTCCGCGTCCGGATGGGGGCTGCGAGGAGAAATGGATCTTACTTGGAGGAAAAGCGCGGATTTTAGCGTGGGGTCTTACTATCAGCCATGTTTCCCAACTGCGAGCTCAGAAAACCAGAGTATTCTGCCGCGCAGTCGGCATGGCCCTCGCTGATGCCAAAACATATGCCATACCACGAGTCGCGTCGCGTCTGCCCACTCTCCAGTACAAGATCCCGGGTAATACACGTTTTCTGCAAGATTCCACCGCCCGGGATTTCGCTGTGAGAACAATGATAAAATAGAGTCCAAGTCAAATGACAGACTTAACGTCAATCTTCTTGGCCCGCTTTGGCGGGAGCCGACGCTGGCATTGTACCCATCGTATGTTGCATTGTTCTGCCCGTACCAAACTCCAGGAAATCTATTTCAGCGTTGGCCTGGGTCAAACCTTATAATCCAGGGGAATGAACTTAAAAGTGAACGATGAGTACCGTAATTGTGTCTCTTCTTGGAGACCACGCTGCAAGAAGCCGGTCTCAGTTACCCCTAAACAATGCGGGGCTGCGTACGAGCGAGATGCGAAACTGTCGCCTTCCAACGAATGATAAAGTATAGGTGTCCTAACAGTGGGACTATAATAAGCGCCTGTAACACAGAATATTAAATGGGCGCCAGAGGGTTAATAGAACAATGCGGTCATCGTTTCATTTGCCTGACTCGAGACTGTCACTCAGTCCGTGAGGGCCATTTAATCACTTGTAAAGGGTATCAAATATTGGGAGAGGTGAGATTAAAACAACATGAATCCAAATGCAAAAAAAATAAGTCAAACCAATCATTAAACGACGAGGGTCAATGTAAAGATCCTTATATGAACAGTTGCGAAACGAGAGTCAGTGTTCCATGATGCTGAGGCTGTCAACGAGGTGTTCCAAATAGATTGTGCTAGATAATAGAATTTGAACTGTTGATGCGCAGCATTACATCGTGAAACATCGATAACCGGTAACGATCTAAGCAAAGAGAACACAGATAGGCAAATGGGACCAGCAAGTGACTGGCACTTGGATTAGGTGTCATGGGATTACGTCGGGGGTATCATGGGTGGGGTTAAAAGCCGCGTAAATGAAAAGCGTTTTTATGCCCGCTTAACCGCTGAGGTATTGCCATCCAAGACTGGTGGGTTGGTTGTCGGGACCCATCAGCTGCTCAAGGACATTAACGTTGCCCATATCGTGCATGAAGCCTAGAAGCAAGGGGGTTTAATAATCGAAGCCGAAACAGTAAACACGCTCAGCCAGACGCACCGAAAGCGAAGTATTGCTCGACATAGTCGGCGCTATCCATGAACCCAGTGACCTTTGCCATGAAAGAGCTGCTTTGAGCTGCATCGCATTGCGAGCCACCACCAAAGTTCTATAACAAATAAATGAGGAGCTGAGCAAAACAGGGGTTGACTAGTGCCTACCTGGCAAGCAAATTCGGTGACCCAGATAGGGCGGCCGAAGGTGGTGTGGAAGTCCTTGACGTATGCGATGAACGCGTCTGCGTCAGTACCATACCAGTGAACAGCAATACGGTCAATCTGATATATTACCACGTTAGCTACGCCAAGCGTGATATAGTTTAGACTACATACGTGGCAACCAGAGCACTGGTCAATAAAGCTCTGCAACCAGGGCTTTCCAGAGCTTCCGGAAGTGACAGCGGGGGAGACAAGATTGTATCCTTTGCTCTTCAGGGGCTCGAGATACTGCTTCCAAAGCGATGCACCGGTGCCTGGATCAATGTTAGCTTGGCCAGAATGATCAGGCCTATGTGGTGGGTTAGAACATTTGGTATTGAGGGAAAGAACGGAAGAGCTCGCACTCGTTCATTCCCAATGCCCAGCGGGCGTAGCCGGCAACGACGAGACGCTTGAAATCACTGGCTTGCTTGGCACCCCAGAACATGGGGGCGAACTCGAGACCAAGGGCGTCCGAGCCGGCAGGTTTCCAGGGACTCCAGGAGTAGATGCTGAGGACGAATGAGAAAAGCGGAAACGGGGATAGAAGGACAAGTAAACATACGTGGAGACCTTCTTGGTTACAAAATTTTTCAAGGGCACAGAGTCACCGTTGGGCCAACCCAAACCGGCCTTGCCTCCGCCAGCGCTGCCAACGGGAGCAGGAGCTGGGGTGGAGGAAGCCTTGGGGGTGGAGGAAGAGGCCTTGTGGGTAGACGAGGCCTTATGGGTGGTGGGTGCAGGGGCGACGGAAGTGGAGAGGGCGAGGGTGGGGGTGGTGGAGTGGACTACGGCGACAGAGGAAGAAGAGGGCCGGGGCTTGCAGCGCCTGGACTCTGCGCGCTTCTTCTTGGCGATGAGCTGGTGGTGTCCAAGATGGCGGGCATGGTTGGGAGACGTGTCTAGAGAGAGCGCGTTGGCGGGGGTCGCGCCAAAGGAACAGGCGAGGATGGCGAGGGACGAAAGGGCGAGGAGGTTGAGGAGTCTGGCGGCCATTTGTGGGTGGCCGGGAATCGTGAAGGAGCGAAGGAAAAAGGAATGTAGGACCAACAGACAGCAGCTGGGGCGCAGAGAGGAACGGTTGCCCTTCCCAACACACCCATTTTCATTATAAACTCACCGGCCTCTGCCGACCGGCGCGCGCACGGACCTGGCCATTGTTGCCCGTCCCCAGCGCCGCGCCCGCGCCGGACATGACATATCAATCAACCTCCATGACGACTGGCCAAATGAGGCGAGTTGATGTGTGTTTGGGCGAGTGCTACATAAAGCAAAGACGCTCGCCGCAAGTCTTCTTTTTCTCCAACCTTCAAGTTTGATACCAAGAAACCGGTTCCCGTCCATCCACCGAAAAAACACCAGTCCACCAAGTTCATCACCATGTCTGACGCCCAAGCCGCCCCTGTCACCGAGAACGGCGTGCATCCAGTCGCGCAAGAGAAAGTCGAGGAAGCGCCCGGCCACAAAGTATGCTCGGTCACTCTTTCATTTTCCCTCTTCTCCTTGCTTATTTCTTCTCTCTTAACAAGGTTTTTGTCGGTAACCTTGCATACGCGACCACGGATGAAGGGCTGAAGGCTCTCTTTGCGCCTTTCGCGAGCGACATGTACGTGGCAGGCACTGCACAGCCTCATCCTCTCTTTCATCCTTTTGTCCTCATATTTTTCTTTCTTTTTTGCCCAGCCTGTCCGCCCAGGTTATCCAGCGTCCCATTCCTCGCGGCGGCAACACCATCCGCTCCGCTGGCTACGGGTTCGTCGCTCTTTCTACCGCAGAGGCAGCTCAAAATGCCATCGACACCCTCGACAAGAAAGAGCTCGATGGTCGCGAAGTAATTGTTCAGCTGGCCAAGCCTTCTGAGCAGAAGGAAAAGGAAAAGAAGGAGAAGAAGGCGAAGAGGAGACCCGGCAGGCGTGGCAGCAAGGCTGTCCCCGGTGAAGTTTCAGAGGCCGAAGCCAACGGCGATGCTCCCCAGACCGAAGCCATCCCTGCTCCCGAGTCTGACGACGCGGCTAAGCCCAAGAAGAAAAAGAAATCCAAGGCTGCCGTACGCCCCTGCGTTTTTTTTAACATTTGCCATCATGATGCTGATCTGATCTTTTGATCCAGCGCAAGGCTAAGAAAGCTGCTGCCGCTGCCGCCGCTGTCGATGGTGCGGTAGCTGACGAGACTCCTGCCGCCCCTGCCACCGAAGGTGATGCCCCTGCTGCTGAGGGTTATGCCAAGAAGCCTCGTGCCCGCAAGCCCAGGACCCCTCGCCCACCCCGTCCCGCTGGCGAAGACCCTGCTGGCGAACCCTCCACCACCATGCTCTTTGTTGCCAACCTTGGATTCAGCGTTGATGATGCTGGTCTTTCCGCCCTCTTCACTGAGGCCGGTATCAATGTCGTCAGCGCTCGCATTGTTCGGAGGCGCTGGGGTCAGCCCAGGAAAAGCAAAGGTTACGGTTTTGTTGATGTTGGTAACGAGGAGGAACAGAAGAAAGCCATCGCTGCTTTGGAGGGCAAGGAGGTCGGCGGACGTGCTATTGCTGTCAAAGTTGCCGTCAACACTCCCCACGAAGAAACAGGTGATGAAGCTACCCCCGCTGCTGCTGACGGTGCTGCTGCTCCTGCTGCTACCACTGCTTAATGATATTGCCCATGACTAATGCCTTGACGATCTCCTATGGTACACCCCCCACATTACATGCCCTTTATTCTCACCTTCTTTTCCAATCGTGTGATATGTGTCTTTGATAGCTGTTCTTGTTATTCGTTGCACTTGTCCACTTGTTACGGTCTGGTTCCGTTTTGTTCACCCTTGTTCATCCCCGTACTGCGATTGTGTTTTGATTCCAATGCCATCGCTGCAGTTTTACTCTTTTTTTCCAATAAGCTTTGTCTGAAAATGCCTGCCAGTGACAAGCGCGCGCGTGCATGCTCATGTTTCCCACAAAGAGTTGCGAGATGTTGATGATTGTTTGCTAAACCATGTCTGCAGATGATGATGACGACGACTATCTCTCTGAAAAGTTTCTGGTAAACACATCTACAGCACCATCAAAGCCAACCACCTATTCACAGATACGCAAAGAAGCCCAGAAGAAAGCACAATTGAAGAATGAACAGAATAGGCATAAAAGCCGGCGGCAGCTCGAGCTTGAAGCTCGCGAGGAAGGCCTTAGCAAGTCACTCTTCGAGCGCGCAAAGGAAGAGGAAGCGTCTGGAACAGGCTCTGGGAACAAGGCGCTCTCCATCATGATGAAGATGGGTTTCAAACCTGGGCAGTCTCTTGGAAACACTGGCGACCACGACGCTCCCGGTCCCCCGATCAAGACTCCACCCCTTGCTAGCGACGAACACGAATCCCTCTCAACTGTATTGTCAGGCGGCTCTCAGTCTAGTGCACCCACTCCTTCAGAATCCCGGACGAAACACAAAACGGAGCCGTTGCCATTGCAAGAATGGGAAGGTGAGTCTGGCCAATATGTTCATCTATTTTTGGTGGGCACCAGCACCCATCACGGTCGTCGTTCCGCAGTGGCTGATTTCAAGATATTTTATCCACAATAGGACGGAAGGGCATTGGGTTAGGAAAACGCGCGCGTTCGCCCAGCGCTGCGGAACGTCTGACTAAGATGGCGAAGATGGCCAAGGACATGGACCATCGCGATTTCCGCGATCGCGCCAGAGATGAATACAAGAATCGACAGGCAGAAGGCAGATTGGGTGCGTGGCCTTTCCCCCACATCATCTGGATCTGTACTCCATTCTCGTCAGAGATACGTATAATAACCTTATTTCTTGTTTCCTATTTTATTTAGTGCCAGCCCAGAGCACTTGCATGACTTTGGACGAGCAAATGGGGAAATCGGTGAGCATGAGATATTGCCCTCTGTTTTATCGTTTGTTGTTGCTCTGGGGAATTCCAACAGAAAATATTAATTCTTTGTTGTCTAGTTCAGTGTTCTCTGGCTCAATCCCAACAACCTCGATACTTTTCCGCCTGGACTGCTAGAAGCGTTAACGCTTCATAGCAATAATCTTGCCGTAATTCCTGAGCGTCAAGGAGACTCAATACAAAGCCGCCTACGAAAACAGATGCAAGCTGATGCGCTGCAACCCATCACCGACGATTTAGATTTACCAGAAGACCACGCAGAGCAGATGAAGTCATCGCTAGCCGCTGAGGATCAATTCTCCCCAGAGGTTCTGGAAGAAGCCACACAGTTCCTACGTCTCCAGGTTCGCAAATCTTTAATTGGATCGGGAGATGATGCCGTTTTCATTGACTTCTTTCCCTCTTCTTCAAGGCACAGGATCGCCTGCATCTCGTGCTCTCATATCTACGCGATAAGCACGCGTACTGTTTTTGGTGCGGCGTCACCTACGAGAGCGAGGAAGAGCTGCAGCAGCAATGCCCGGGGCCTGAGGAAGATGACCACGACTGATCGCGTCTCCGAAACCTTCGGATTTGTTCTGATTCGGTGGGCGGCTATCCCGTTGCTATATGCATCCATAATTCCCATTTTCTGTATTCCGTTGTGAATCCGATTCCATTGCGGGGTTACCGTGCCTACGTACGTACGTAGTAAGCGGGTACATGAAAATGGGTAATGCCTATTTATGATGGTGGACAGTGTTCCTGGTGGGACAAAAAGCTATGTTCGAGAAGGAATGAAGAAGTACCAGATGCTAACAAAGGGTATGATAAACGAGTGCGGTAGAAATTAAGAGACAAAAGCTAACGATCCTAGAATGTAAAGAGCGTGGGGTGTGGATGCCGAATTTTGACTGACGTCGGATAGGTACAAGTCCAGAAAAGTAGGGCCAATGCATATGTAATCTAATGGTACACAGAAATGTAGAAAGAAAGAAACAAGAGCTACACGGTTTCCTGGGCTACTTTTAAGCAGTGGGATCGAAAATCTATTTTCGCCGAGGATGCTCTTTGGGCCGAGATGGGGCGGAAATCCTTGTTCCAATGCGCCTGCTACGAACAAAACGGTAATAATCTGTACCGTCGATAATGTCGGAAAGCGATTTCACGGCGATTGTAGGCGAGGAGGATCTCGAATCAGACATGTCAAGGTCTGAGGAAGGGGTATATGGGAAGGACTCTGAGCTCGCAGAATGCGGGAAGAGTACAGGAAGTGTGGGTATAGTGAACGGCATCTGCTCCGGCGATGAGGACTCGTATCCACTGTCACGGCTAAAGGTGGGTGATGTTGGTGATGTGCCAGGCGTTTTGCGGCGCACATAAGTGGAGATGGGAGTGTCCGCAGCGAGGTCGCTCGATGAGCCGTATGCATGTACAGAAGGTTTGTTGCGGTAGCGTCTTGGACGAGATGTTGTCGGACGATTAGGTAGGAAGAACGTCTGAGCGGAGACGTAAAATATTAAATTAAAATAGAATGACATAGGTAGCCAGGAACACATACTGCACTCAGGGGAGAAGATTCAAAATCGGAAGAAGATGACACAGAAGATAAACTGTCCCGCCGTTTGGTAAAGGACTGTTTCAATGCATGAGACATCTTCCTTGACAACAGTTTCTAAAATTTAGATTCAGACATACCACTGCAGCAGAATAGGGCGAATATCGCGAGACCCGATGCTTGGTCGCCTCCTTCAAGCTGAGAGACGGGCTGGAACTAGATCGCATAGGTGGAAGC
Organism: Pholiota conissans; assembly: GCA_015484465.1. Lineage (NCBI taxonomy): Eukaryota > Fungi > Basidiomycota > Agaricomycetes > Agaricales > Strophariaceae > Pholiota > Pholiota conissans. The sequence continues at coordinate 171,281 of MU155148.1, forward strand.
TCCAGATGATTCTCGGTCGAGCAAGGCGATCCTGGGGTAGAAATTGGGGTAGGTGAAGGAGATCTCTCTACGGCGGGAGCAGCTGAAGATTGCTCCAAGCCCAAAGAAGCCATGAGTTCGACGAAGGAAGGCAGAGAGGCCATTCTGTGTGAGAGGATATTAAAAAGAAAGTGAAGAATAGCAATGAACGGACTGAGGGAAGGCAACGAGCAACCTTGAAAACTACCAAGCGAAAATGTGCCCATCTATAAAGGCATCCCTTTCACCTTAGATACAACCCACGGTTATGTTGTCAAGCGAAGAGGTTGTTACAATTATCACGGCGTGCGGGCTACACCTATCGTCGCAAAGACGAAAATGGTGACCAGTATCAATAATGGTCGGCAAGGTGATGCATCTTTCTGCATTCGGAACAACCAGAAGAGAAAATAGACCCATTTCGTTCCTTCCAAGAGTGTGGGGGCATGACAGACCATGGTTGCTGGCGCCGGTGGCCTTCGGACTGTCGTCAGACACAGAAAAATGGTCAATCGCGGGATACAATAGTAAAAGGCATGCTGACTTGGGAGGCGAAACAAAAAGTTCCGGTGGCAGTACTACATATCGAGTTACACCGGCTGCTTGTTACAAAAACCTTTCTTGTAAAGGGCGGTTTCCAACAACGTCAAGTCTGAAAGGCTTCAGCACTTGTTACCCTGCCCTCGACAAAGGTAGCATGTACGAGGTTCCCACCGGACCCGAACAGCCGCCGTCCAACAACGCAGAAACACAAATATATTTCGTAGATGTGGATACTGACTTGGGATCAGCTGTATATCACTGCCCAAACGAACGCGAGGCATTTTCTGATCGAGGAGACAACAGTAACAAGCGATTTACAACTCTTGTCAAGTCAAGTCTGCAACAAAATGATGGTCAGTACGCATTCAGAGCTCGCGCGATTTCCGAAAACCATGGTGGAGTCGCTACCGACCAGGCATAGAGTAGCATTTTCGAGCATGCAATCGGTTACTACACCTCTACAGGACATCATTTCAGCGTTGGAGGTTTTTGTATGACATTTGGTCGCAACACCAAAGGAATGTTCAAGCTTGTCAGTGGCACCGAGCGCTGACAAATATTCATTGCCGCGAAATGTGCCCGCACAGCCACCAGTACTTTTTCCAACAACACTCACCATATACCATCATCCATGAATTCGCAACAAGGTACTCAACCCAACGGCGGGGGACAGCAGCCGTTATACATGCAACCTCCACGAGAGGCAATGGAATACCTTTGTGCAGGTGCATATCAAGCGTTCTCTGGTCCGTAGCAGTAATCGTGATTCTCCTTGCTTTCCCAGATTGCGGTGCCAAAAACGAAATCAAACCACGAGAACCTATCCGGTGTAGAGAGTGCGGGCATCGTATCATGTATAAGAAGAGGACAAAGCGGAGTGCGTATCTTTGACCATGAAATGCGTTGTAAAGGTCTCACAGACAGCAATAGTGGTGCAATTTGAAGCACGGTGATACCCAGTCTATCCCATCTTTCCTGGATCCCTTCCCTGTCGACATATCCTCAAAATGTATCATATCTGTACCATTCTAATATCATTGCCGCGATTAGATCAAAGTGAAGGTGGATGTTTTGACCTGTGACCAGCGCCGAGGCCGCATCGACCAAACACTGATCCCGGCTGTAACTTGTTTTTCTGTTCTGGGACTACCTACCAACCACTCTACAGTGAATTCGAGATTACTGTCTATCAAGCTCTGACTTGAATCCCACGCGCCCAGCCATTTGGAATATGGATGAGGGTTTTTTTAATGCTTTGGACAACCCAATCGAGCGTTACACAAGGCTTTTTTCTTTCCTGGACCTTGACCACTTTTTGGAACAGAATGTTCGGATGCCGGGAGAGATTTTGGTGAGCACTGAGCAGTTGGATTTCATTTCACGCAGTCGCAGCTTATTACTATGTTGGACTGCAGACTGGAAGTAGTTTGGAAGCAGTGCATAGAATTGTTCAGCTCAGCTCGTGGTGTTGTTCTTTTATTCTATGGCGACTTCATATATTCAAGTTGTCATTTGAGCTTCTGCTTCCTTCCATTTTTTTGTGTTCGTCAAACCTTCAAGCTTCAAGCTTCAAGGCTTATTCCGTTCCTCAATATGCTACAAGCGCGTCCTGTCGGTCTCAATTGATGTGTTTATTACTCTAAGATTTCAGAATTTATATTGGTTTTCTCCGAGTATATTTCATTGGCTATGTAACAATAAACCCGGTCGTCTGGTCTGTACTCCGTAGAGGCAGGCATGTAGATAAGATGAGGTATCTGATAAAATACGTAGGTAAAAGCTGTGCAGGTTGTTGATATTGCAGTTTATTTGTCCTTGGCAGCCGATGACATGCGTAGGCAATTGTGCCTTCGTAATATAAACACTCCTTCGTAATACCTCTCACTCAATTGCCCAGATTCTAAAACATGCCCAGCGGACAGGAACCACGGTTTAGAGAGCGCAGCGAATCCAACGACTTCGAGGAAGGTATTCACTGGCTAACATAGCCTATCTTTTGCTGATTCTATCGTGTCTAGGAATCTGACTTCGAGTCGCGCGCAGGAGACAATAATCCACCAGGAAAGCCTGGTCGGAAGAAAAACCCGAAGTGAGCCCCTCTGTCCCTTTCGGTCTTCAGCGTAATCAACCTCGTCATATCTAGCTCTCAGGCTGCCCGCCGGGACCAAAATCGTATTGCCCAAAGAGAATTCCGCTTGAGAAAGCAGCAAAGGGTCAGTTTGCATAGTGCTCCCTTGTTCCGATCAATCGGAAACTCACCAGCTGGCGTTCTTTCCTTTCATTCAGATACGCGATTTAGAGGCTCGCGTTGAAATCCTCTCTGGTGGCAAAGATGAAGCCTTGGGAGAGATGCGAAACATGCTCAAAGGTCAGCTTCGTGCTGTCACGAAGTCTGAATATCTATTCTTAATTGCGAACTATATAGATTTGATGGCAGAAAATCAAACTCTGCGCAATCTTCTAAGGAGCTTAGCGTCTTTTATAGGAGATGGTGCCGGCGGCCTGCTCCCAAAACTCGGCTGGGATCTGGGTGACTTCAATGATTTCATTAACAAGTCAGAGACAGACACTGCTTGGGAAGGGTATCATCGTCGAAAGAAACAACAGTCGGCGGAAGCTGAAGGCTCAAACGCAACCTCTTCCATCTCCCAAAAGAGAGCTGCTGAAGACGATCATTCTGGTTCTCGCTCCAAAAAGCAGCGCGGCGACGAAAACGATGCGAAGGACAACCAGAATGGATTCTCAATGTTGGTATCAATGCCTTCTGGAATTCAACCCTCGTCCATGTACCCTCCGCCCCCTCGAACGGAACGAAACGGCATGTTTTCTGATCTGCTACGGTCAAATGGATCCCCGATGTTTATGCAATCACCTGGCACAAGTGGTTCACCTCAGTACAATGGCGGTGGAAGCTCGAACATAGAAGGTTATCAGCCAAACTACTTGCCTGGCGTCAACATCAACATAGACCAACGAGTTTCGTCTTCGTCGTATGAGTCTCCATCTTCCAGTTCTCTCCCTCAGCAACGAGTCCAGGAATCGGCTGATGGTGCTGCTTCTGACGAGATAGAAACAGACGACGACCCTAAGAAAAATGAGGCCTACAAACTGATTCAGTATGTCTCATTCCATCATAAGCCTAAATTGACCATTTCTGATATCTATGATGATCTAGTTATCATCTAGAAAACTACAAACGGAATTCGTCATACTGTCTGCCTGCTTCATTACGACCCACCATTGTGCAAAGGCATGTCTTATAATCATTTTCTCTTTCGCGATGCTAATATATTCGGTAGGACTATCCCTCACGGTATTTGGCGTAACTCAAGACAAACCTGCTGTGATAACTGACTTCCTTCATCGCCATCAGAAAGTGTTGTCGATGTCGTTCTACATCCAGAACTAAGAGACCGAATGATATTGCTGCGACGTAAGGAACATCTACGTTGTTTTGTCTACCTTACGCTTATATTCTTTACAGAGCGCTTTGAACTCGCTGACTGCATGATGGACCTTCGCCAATCGGTAATTATCCATGGAGACGATGTTTTGGCGCACAGCAACTGGGAAGTAGGCGAAAAATTCATTCGTAAATACAGGTAAGCAGATTGCATCGTTGTTTCTGTTGTGTGTTGAACATGCTTCCTTTAGTTTCCTCATTGATGCGCCAGTTTTGAGGATCACGAATAGGTGGAGGAGAGAAAGAGGAGAACCTGAATTGGTTTTGCCAGACGATAGAGCAGGCCTCGTGTAAGGCCAAAGAATCCACGGGGACATTTTTATGCTCCTTATTTATAGTGGCATGAAAGATTATATATTATATAGGTTATCTGCTCAGTGTCATTCGTATCGATAGTTATCAAAGATGTAATTTACAGCGTACCTGAATCACCAAGAGGCCTTGTTGACACCGGGAAGCTCACCCGCCAATGCTTTGAGACGGAATTGGAACTGTGAAAGCGAGTCAATAATATAAAGGACGTAGCTGCTGCCAACACATACTCTTGACAGACCAAACTCTGAAATAACACCGCGACCCCTCCCGGACTCGACACAACGATTCTTGACTGTAGTTGGGCGTGTATACCTCCCGAATGTGTTTAGTTGCAGTTGAGCGTGGTGACGAACTTGGGGAGACAGTGTCTCGTTTCGGGCGACAAACAAGTATGCTCTTCGCGCAATCTCGTTGGCACGAACGCCGTGTCGAGCCTTGATGTCGCGTATTACTCTGGCGCTGGGCATGATGATGGTGAAGGTGTTTTGTAACGATGTCGAAGCAGCAAATCACCGCTGTAAATAGGTGCAAACACGGTGTGAATCGGAAACCAACGTCAGAACTTCAACGCTCTTCTTCTCCATCATCTACACCAGTGCCCAAGTGGGTTACGAAAACACGACGAGGGTTATAGCTGCCCATAGATATGGATATATGCTAGGTATGCTATATTTCTCTATTAATAAGAAAATCTTGTTCACATTCCTCAGACAGAGAATGTCCATCTACAAAATTCTTCGTCTGACCCAACGTCGTTCATTCGTCTCGTCCCTCTTCGGGTTCACTTTCCTGGCCGCCTGCTTAACGGTTTCAGCTTCAAATATTCTGCCATGTCCTGTCCGACCAGATCGAACACGCTTCTCCGATAGCGACCCACAAGCACCTGTGATGCAGAGCGGAGACGTGAAAGTGGTGAAGCGCCCGCGAAGATGGATCCAAGAAAAAGCCTATAACGAGCGGTGAAAAAATTCTCTGATTCTGTCGTATTCGTCCAACAACATTCTTCGCATCGACAACATTACTCGTACTCGATACCCAAGTCGAATCACGCAGGATAAATGGTCGAAACGTTTTCCAAATGTTTATGGAGGTTTATGTAGAAATACATTAACTATTGTACAACGCAATTAATTGCGTTCTCTGTCGCTGCTTCCTGCATTCCCTCGATTTTGAGAATTCCGTGCCTGCTCTGCTGCCGGAGTTCCTCTATCTCAAAACTTTAGTGCTTGAGTAAAAATCAAGACTGTTAAAAACATACGGTAATGCACTCTCTTGAATCGGTAGACAGAAAAGGAATCCTACAAAACCAATTGCAGCTTGACAAATAAAAACGACGCGTAAGGCGTCTGCATATGAGTCCACAGCAGCTTTTCGTAGGTGTGGCTCTAGATTGGGTATAATTTGGGCGGTGTGGCTTTGGAATGAGAAGTCAGTCTGATTTTACATCGCACAATTCTCAACAAGAGGGATCACCGTATAGCATAAATGATCTAAGAAATATATGTTATTGTACCATTGTTATGGTTGAAATATTGAAAGCGTTCCTTACCTCAGCCGCGTCCGGGCCTTGTATTCGTTGTCGCAGTTTTTGGAGTAGGACCGCTTGTAGGACAGCTCCGCTTAAGCTAACGCCAAGGACTTGCCCCGTGGTTCTGAAAAGGTAAGTAACTAGAATAAGAAGCGTTAAATTAAAAGCCATACTTTATTTCCAGGAGGACCACGTACTTCCAATAGCTACAGACATGTCTTCCTTATAGACATTGGCAATTATCGCCTGGTAAAACGGGATTGAGATGGTATTTACGAGAGATCAATGTAGCCAGAAGCCCACAATTAATGTGCTCGTGATAAAGCTCGCCATTCCAAAGCCCTGGGGTATGAGATCGACCCATAGATGGAATGTGGAGGAGTTTTCGTTCCAAAGAGCCGCAAGTATACTCGCGAGAATACTCATACCGCAAGACACCAAAGTGAGCGTGTAGAGTTTCCCCGTTCGGCGCATTAACCTAGAAATAAGTTGGACCGGAGCTCGCAAGAATTCCAAGGATCCAGAGTATTACCGACACTCACCAGCCAGCGAAAACACTACCAGTGGAGATAGCAACCTAGAACCGATCAATACGAAGGTGCTCGACATAGAGCGGCTGAGAAAGCTCACGGAATGCGGCAACAAGTGGAGACCTTGGGAATGAGCGCATATGAGTTTTGAGTGACGATGAATAACTTTCTAATAAAACATACCAGCCACTGCTGACGAGGTAAGTCGGACTGCAGAAAAATACTACAACCTTCGTAAATTCAAATCACTGTGGTTTATAATTGTGAACACTCACCAGAGGAGCGTTATAAAGCTAGAGAACGGTTTAGCTTATCTAAAGTTTGACAATGACAATCGATGAGAACTACGGACCATGGAAAACGCAGCCATACTGCCGAGAAGATTAGAAATTGAAACCGCCAGAGGTGTGCGTTGCGTTATAAGTCGTAAAGGCATGACAGGGTATGGTGCCCAATATTTTTCAACCAACACAAAAAGGAACGTAAAAATAATGCTTCCAGCGAAAAGTCCGACGATGAACGGGTCCGACCATGCCATCTCTTCTGTAGACTTTAAGCTAAATCCGAGAAGAAGACATCCAACCGCTCCGACAAGGGTTATGGAACCAAGGAAGTCGATACGACGTAATTTGTCCGACAACATTTGATCCTGCACCTCGTGTGGAAGCTGAATGTTAACCTTTGTCGCAACCACGATGAAACTGAACATCAGCACCGGTGCCTATGTTAAAATTAGCATTAAGGACTACCTCGATGACACGAATGACACACACCTGCATGTAGAAAGCACTGCGCCTAAACATAGCAGCTTTAGAGTTGGCCATTGTTCGATAACGAGTAAACATACCATCCAAACATGTCGTTCACCCAGCCACCCAAGGGTCCACCCATGCCGGCGCCTAGGCCGAACAATCTACAACACTCGTTTAGCCGCGCTGTTTGACACCATCTGCCAAACCTACATGTTCGCCATGCCTTGATATAGCCCTCGTTGTTTCCTGGATAATTTTCAGCACCATGAATTCTGACCCGACCCAACAGAACTTCTTACAACGGGATCAGGTCGGTCACGGCTATACTGGAGACTGCGAAGAGACATCGGTCACGATTTCATTGAAGCATTTACAATTGTCGTCTGATGTTTACCTGTCATAACACTAGAAAGCATGTTCAATTAGACGGGGTAAGGCCGGAATGGGAATATAAAGAACAAATGTTGACGAAAGTTGAACTGACCCTCCACCTCCCATACCCGCTACAGCACGGGCGGCAATAAGCATATTCATAGACGGGGCCATGCCGCAGGCTATTGTGCCGAAACCTTCCATTTTCAACAATTAATCTGTGGGCGCTTTGCCTAAATCGGTATGGACTCACCAAAGAGTGTCAGCGCCAATAACATGGCTCCTTTCCGCCCAAGGATGTCAGCTAGTCGTCCTAATTTGGTGGGTTATTCCATTGGTTCTTATGACGGAATGACGTTCAACTGACCATATAAAGGTGTGAAGCAGCATACTGATAGCAGATACGAAGTACCAATATACGACGCTTGATTAGAAGCCTTAAACTCGCTCCCAATCGGCGTTAGCAGAGTAGCAACAACAGTTCCTAAAACATGAAGTATTTAAAGAAGGCAAGCGTATGATGGGTATGAGCGCGTACCATCAAAAGCGCCCAACAAAACAGCGGACCATAGCCCTACGAGGATCCAGCGAACATCTGCCTTGGAGAAGTTGTTCAGAGGTGGCGAATATGGTTCCTGTGGACTGGAAGGGGAGGAGGGCGTTGGGGCGTTGACGTCATCAGTAGAGTGGTAGGAAGGAGGCCTCTCGTCAGAGAGCAGCGGTCGCGTCTCTATAGAAGGAAGCCTGCGCTCTGCAGACATCGATGGGTATTCAGAGAATCCGGTGCGCTGGAGACTTCAGCTTTATAGCTTCCTGGGGTCGACGCGTACTCGCTTTCCGTCCCCTGCCGTGACAATTGCAACTGGAAAATGCTGAAGAAAGGGTGAATCAACTTTCTTCAAGAGCTACGAAAGTCCGGTGGGGTGGAACTAAACGAACAATCCATAGATACAGATTTTTGAGGCTTTTCGCATGTCGACTGCAGATCTGCTCAGCTGTGGTCATTTTCCGTATTCATCGGTCGCTTACCCGGCCGCGGACTGATACCGGCCGAATCCCGACATATTCGGTAGAGACTGTAGGAAACCTCTGCGCTGTTTGACATTCTCTCTCTCCGGGTTACTTGCCTTTTCAATCTGAGCTGTGGCCCAAAACGAAAACATGTACTCAAAGCTGGAAAGACGTCATCAGTCCTGATCGACAGTCCCTCCAGTGAAATAAAGCTGACCTATTCTAAAATCAAGACCTCCTCTTTTTTGTGGCGTCTATAAACTATCGCCGTAAAGCCCTGCTTTCATCAATTTCAATTGATGCGCAAAATGTATGTCCGGATTTGCCTTTTTTCACGGTTGCTTACTTGAACATTTCTAGTTTGCAGGGATACTGGTCGGTAGTGGGTATATCAACCTTTTCTAAGTCTCCGATAATCCGCGTCGCAATTGAGGTCATAAGATTTTTCAATCCATTCCTAACATCGTTATACACGGGGAGAAAGGGCCAAAACGACATTCATGAGAAAATTGCCGGGAATGAGGGCGCGTGTTTATCTAAAGAAAACCTGAGCGCGCCGAAGCCTGAGGTTAATCCCTAAATGCGAGGACGATCGTTAGCTTGCGTGATCGAAAATGTCCTGAACGTTCTCGAAAGGGAGAGAAAGTAAATGCATTGTATTAAATTTAAATTTCTGCTTGGGAAATCGTGGATTTATGGCGGATGATTGGCAACAAGGTGTTGATAACAAACCTCGAAGAGTGTAGAAGCAGGCCAGAGTTGATCTTGCTAATCAGAATCTGTCCCAATTCTGTGGGGTCATGAGCAGGGATGCTTTAAAACGAGGGCCTTCTATTAGAGAAGACCAGATGGATCCTGGATCCGTGTTAACGTTGGAACAAGTTGAGAGATGACATACTGCAATGACTATTTAAGAAACAGCTCCGTCCGAACTCCGGAAAATGTTGGCCGAGAAAAAATTCCCTTTCGGCGAGGACGTAGTCTTCGAAGAAAGGTAAGCATATTGGTCATGAAATGTATGGGCAGGCCAATGCGCACGTTGAGACGAAACCAACCGATTGTATGCAATGATCCAAGAGTACCGGGCCAGAGTTTTCTAGAAGTGAAAAGGTGTGCGATGGACGAGAAATAATTGCATGGGGTTTGAGGCCAATCCCCTCTTGAGAAAAGCGGGCTAGGAGTTGACAATATCAAGCGAAGGATTCCTAAGCGTGGTGGTACTAATTGGAGATCCTATTAGATCCTTGCTGACTAGTTTCCGAGAAAGTCGAATCGAATCCCTTTGCAGGATCTTTCAGCGATATTCTCGACGATCTCGGAGTGCCAGTGAATCCATTCGGCAAAGTTCTCTCCTGTGACCCAATATCTGGCGTCACTGGAGAGAGAGAACGAGGTCTCTTGATGCATAGATAACGGAGCCTCATGACAGTGCGGGAAGGTACGAACGGATTTACCAGCCAGTGTGGGGAGACCCAGACACAGATTGAGTATTTCACACAGCGAAAATGAATCATGGTATCAGGCGATGAGTGTGTAATCCAGCGATGATGTAGGAAACTAGCAGAAACGAGTCAGTTCTCCGGCGGGCGGAGTTTTTCGTATTTCCTTGTCAAGAAGGCGATGCGGCGCTGCCGCACGTCGGAGTCTCGATAACTGACATAGCGCGCAGTATTTCTGATGGATTATTTTCTTTGCGGGTGGATTGGCTTTGCAAAAAGGTCCCTGAGAATGGAGGGGGTATGCTATAAAAGCCTGCATGGGTTGGGTGGTAAGCTGCGGACAACTTGTTTCAGTTCTTCGAACATCGACTGTAAAAGATTTTTTTCACCTCTTCGCGCTGAGTCACTGGAGTGCGTCGATGATGCGCAACGCTTGGGGGTGGGTGCGCGTGTCGCGTTGCCTGGGGTGGCAGTCGCGTAGAAAGGAACGCATGACTGACGCAGACTTTTTTAACGCACAACAGCGATCTTCGACAGCGCTGGCTGTCGGAAAACAGCTGTTCGATCATGTGCCGGGACAAACTGCCAGCGATACGACTTGGGTCTCTGTTCAGGTATGTTTTGAGTACCAGGAGGTATCTTATCGAGGGAGGTCCAGGATGCGCAGGGATGACGCACTCACCGTCTTTTTCCAGAGTCCGCGAAGCTCTGGTCTCGCCGCCAGGCACATCGCGGCTGTTATACGATTTAATTGAAGAAGTGAGAAGCTGGATATGCTTTGAAGAAGATTTGTGACTAGACAGTGTTTATCTCTTTAAAGCGGAAATGAAAGGGAAGGTCATGCAGGAGAGACCAATTATCCTGGGTACATAAGCGCTAGAGCAGTGGATTTTTCCACGGTGAACCTGCGGGCAAGACGAGGTCGCCCGGGGTGGGCATTCGGTGGACACTCGGGAACGTCGTGGGCAGCGATGGCGACAGAGATTTAGCGACTCACCAGAAGGGGCTGTTGGGATCAGAGTTGGCTGTAGACTGGGACGCGATGACAAAAAAGAACAGGAACGCGATCTTACATAAGAAACTGTGAAAGATGGCTTATAATTATGGTGCTTCTGGCCGTTGTCCCTGATCCTCTGTCTTCCCTCGTCGTCCACCACGACGTCCAGGTCATCCGCCTCCGCCATGCCCCATGCCCCCTCCGCCGCCCCGTCGTTGCCCCACACTCCCACCGCAACTTCCTCGGCCGCCTCTCACCAGTCTCCCCGAACCCAGTCTGCGTGGAAATCTGTATTTCGCTTTCCCAACGCTTCCTTCAAGAAGCTCTCAGTGCCCCCGTCTCCTTCGTTATTCGAGTCGCCACTAATATCGACCCCCACCCACGGCTCTGTATCACAAACCCCTCTCGCTTCAACTGCGTCTCTAGCGCCTGCTTCCTACCTGACAAGTTCAGACCAGCGGTCGTCCTATAATTCATCCAGCACACAGTCCAGCGAGTCCAATCTCAACCAGGCTCCTCGCGGCGGCCTCTACCACTCGCCACCCAGTGCTTATTCACCATACTATTCGCAGACAAAGTCCTCAGACGGTCTTTCGGGTGCCCCACCTCCACGATCACGACAGCACACCAAGTCTGAAAGGGCGCGCCCCAACATCTCGCGTCTTCAGCCCTCAACGGTGCCCCCTCTCCCCATAACCGCCGACGGTACCCAGCCGACATATCCCCAGACACCGCCAGTGCCACAGCGATCACGCACGAACGGCCCCCTAAGCCCAAAGTCTGTCGGCGCGAGCGCCTCGCGGTTCATCCGGCGCGTAGCCTCAGCTCCCAACGCGAAAGGACTGTTCTCGATGGGCTCGCGGTCAGGCGCGACGACGAAGAATGGTCTGCTGGCACCGGCTGACACTGTGCCCCCTCTGCCGCCCCTAGTGTCTAGTTCATCAGACCAGGGGCAGGAATCCTCGTTGGAAACAGTTTCATCAGGGTCATCTAGGGGCCGGATGTCCCGGCTGCTGGCCCCTCCATCGACGGCACCGCTGAACAACGTCGCCAACCAGCATGGTTTACCTCAAGTACCGGGCAAGATTGCCTTCCGGCGAACGTACTCGAGCAACTCCATCAAGGTCCGGCAGGTAAGAAATACACACCAACTTGTGGTGGTTTTTGAGATAGCGTCTTATACGTTTGTGCTCTGTTAGGTGGAAGTGGGGCCGTCGAGTTTTTCAAAGGTCAAGATGCTAGGCAAGGGGGACGTGGGCAGGGTGTATCTCGTACGGGAGAAGAAAACGTCGAAGCTTTACGCAATGAAAGGTAGCGTCAATCTCACTTTGGCTCTGGGTTTCAACCATCTATCTCCCCCTTGTCTTTCTACCTTTTGCCTGTCTTCCTCCCTCCCCCACCCCTTTGTGGCGCGCCAAACACTAATTAACTGCATGATCCGCATTCTTGTTGCTTTTTCATAGTTTTATCCAAGAAAGAAATGATCGAACGGAAAAAAATCAAGCGCGCATTGACGGAGCAAGAGATATTGGCGACAGCAAACCACCCATTCATCGTTACTCTACACCATTCGTTTCAATCGGAAGGGTATCTGTACTTCTGTATGGAATACTGCATGGGAGGGGAGTTCTTTCGGGCGCTACAGACACGACCCGGAAAGTGCCTCCCCGAAGATGGTTCGCGGTTTTATGCCGCGGAGGTCGTGGCTGCGTTGGAATACCTTCATCTCATGGGATTTATCTATCGCGATCTGAAGCCTGAAAGTGCGTCGGTCGTCTTTGCTTTTCTTTATCTGATGATGGCGCATATTAATTGTATTTGTAGATATTCTCCTTCACCAATCAGGTCACATAATGTTGTCGGATTTCGACCTTGCGAAACAGTCTACAGATCCCAGTGGGATGCCGACGATGGTGCATTCTGAGCACAATGGGGTGAGTCGCAGTACGCAGTCTTCATTTTAGTGCAAGTCTTGAACGTTTTTTTCAAGATCCCACTTGTCGATACAATGACATGTACAGCAAACTTCCGGACTAATTCCTTCGTTGGAACAGAAGGTAAAAGTTTTGTGGTTATTTCGATCGGAAAGGCTACTTGGTCTGATGTTGTTAATAAAAGAGTACATCGCACCGGAAGTCATCGCTGCGCAAGGCCACACGGCAGCTGTGGACTGGTGGACTTTGGGTATCCTCATTTATGAGATGATTGTACGTGCACAAAAGCCTATCGCACTGCAAGAGATATTGACGTACGCAACTGATTTTATTACTGGTGGTGTTGATGGGTGGTATAGTACGCAACGACACCATTTAAGGGGAATGAACGTAATGAGACATTTCATAATATCCGCTATCAGGCAGTGCACTTCCGGGACACGCCCAAAATCTCATCGTGAGTGGAGGTGGACTATGATGCGCGGAGTTTTTGATGGCCGCGCATCAGAGCAACTGAGAGCGGAAATGGGAATGCTAACGGAGTTTACAGTGCGGGCAAGGACTGCATGGCGCGGCTGCTGGACAAGTCGGAGCGGACGCGGCTGGGCAGCAAGAGCGGTGCGAGCGAGGTGAAGCAACACAAGTGGTTTGCAAAAATCAACTGGGGCTTGCTGCGTAACAGCCGACCGCCGATTGTGCCTTCAATGTCGAATGGACAAGACGCAGTGAATTTCCGACATCTGAAGGAATCGAACTCGCTGCATCTGGAGGAGCAGAGGGAGGGGGAGGGAGTGGGGATGGAGGACCTGTTTGGGCAGTTTTCGAGCGTGACGCTTCACTATGACGGAGACAGCTGACGGGGATAGCCGGGGTATCTAGATCTAGCAGACGGAGGCAAAGGAATTGTTGATATGACAATGCATGTGCTCGTCTTTGTTTGGCCTCGGCGCCTCGGGTATCTGAGATTGGATACAAGAATAGCCCTCCACCTCGACCCTGCCAAATAAAGCGCGTTACGTACTTCGGAACTCTCCCTTTCTCCACCGTCCCCATTGAAATACGCCCAACGCCTTTGCCAGACGCCAATGGCAGACCTCTACCCGCCAACCTACTCCCAACGCTCCTACCCAAATCTCTACATGTCCGCCGCCTCCTCCAACAACTCCGACGATGACCAGCCGCCCCCGTCTCCTGCCAAATCCGTCGACCACCAGCCCCCCAAGTCCGACCCCAAACCACAGGCCACCTTCCTCACGAAACTCTACAGGTAATGTGCCCTGCCTCATCCGTCCGTGTCGCGTCTAATCCTCCCAGTCTCCTCGAGCGTCCCGAGAACCAGCACATGATTCGCTGGGACCCCGCCGGCGAGCACATCATCGTCGAGCGTCCAGAGCAGCTCGCCCTCCATGTCCTGCCCAGCATATACCGCCAGTCCCGCTTCGCCAGCTTCTCGCGTCAGCTCAATGTCCGTATTTCTTTTGCCCATCGTCCCTACCCTGCTCACTCCTCCCAAGATCTACGGCTTCATGCGCAAGGTCAACCTGCGCAACGTCGATCCAGCCATAGATGATCCCGATGCAAGCACCTGGTGTCCGTCCTCTTTCCTCCCTCTCTTCAATCCCCGTCTTATTTTTAATGCCCACAGCACATCCCACTCTTAACCGCCACTCGCCGGCCGAAGTCGTCGCAAATTTTAAGCGTCGCGTTCCACCCCGTCTCCCCAAGCCCAGGAAACGCGATGTCCAGGAGCAAGTTTCCATGCCCCCGTCAAGATCTGCCATTGGAATGGGTCCAGTCCCTCTCATTGTCCCTTCTTCCGTCTCCCACCCTTCCCATAAACTCGTAAGCGGCGCTATGGGTCGTGCCCGTGGTTTTTCTGCACCTGGATCCTTCACTCCTCTCAGCCAGGGATCCGCCGGAGGTGGTAACACCAACGGCAATGGCTGGGGCTCAAACTATCGCTCCGCTCTTCCGCCTCTCATGGTGCCCTCCGATCCCCCCCAGTCGCTTTCCCAGCAAAACAGCATGTACAGTCACTCGCCACACACCCTCCATCCAATCACCCCCTCCGACGATCCTCCTAGCTCCAGTTTCCATCCCATGTCAACTTATTCCAGCTCCACTCGCGACATGGTCGTCCCATCGTCCCAAACTTACTCTACATACCCCGAACAAAACAACTGGTCTTACCACAGCAACTCTTCCAGCCACAATAGCAGCCTCTCGTCCCTGTTGAACCCCAGTAACAATGGTTATTCCCGCCCGACACCAACGATCAATACGTCATACGGATCGCCGTTTTCGTCTATGCCAATGCAGGGAGAGCACAGCGCGTCGTCGTTATCTCCGGACAGTCGACCGACGACAGGCTACTCTATGTCTTCAGTTTCCTCCATGCCATACCAGGATGATTATTCGCGGCCCAGCTCCAGTCACCACCGTCCCATTTCACCGTCTCGTCCGACGTCCTCAAAAGGGCCTTACAACAACTCGGGATCTTTACGCGTCGGACGCGCCCGACGACACAGTCAAGCTATAAGCCCATACCCAAGCCCATATGATCACAGTGAGCAACAGCGACCGTCGACGTCGCCCCAGCCGCCTCTGGATTCTGACCATCACAACCCGCACAATGTGCACCAATCTGCGGGTGGTGCCGGTGGGCTGCCGCGCGTTCGCAGTATGATCCAGCTTCCGTCGGTGGATCCGTACAACTTCGCAAACTCTCAGGCAGAATTCGCTTACTCAGCCATTCCTGGCCAAGGATCGATGGAGTCGTCTCTCAACAATGGCGACGGCGTAAACGGGTGGGGCGTCGGGCATTCTCCTCAGCACGGGCGGAATGTACGACCGTCGACATCAACGTCTTCAATTTCTGCTGCCTCGCACACCTCATCATCGCAGGCTAATACCCCCCCTGTTCCCGAAAACTACAATGGCGAGACCGATATAAACCGATGTAAGTCCCCGTTCTGACTTATTTTTGTTTGCGCTTTACAATCTGTTGGATTCCGCATCCATCATCATGCTCGACTCGCTATCTGTCAGGAGCCATTATTTTGGCGTTTGCATGCACGCACGCAGAGAATCGGGACGTGTTACCACTCCCATCTCATTCCGTGTGTTGTGATGATAGATTGTTTCCTTTGGCAAACAAGCCATCATCTGTGACTGCTCCCATCCGCTCCCCCGGATGGCCCGATCGACTGTCGATCGATTTTTGTTTGGGCATATCCCCGGAGGTATTTCGCCATCTCCCCGATTCGATAAGAAATACCTTCCTTGTTTGGACATCTCTATTTTTCGTTTTTGGGTCCAATTTTTTCTTTTCTTTTTTCATCCTATCATTCCTACGAGTACTCTCATTTACTGATCGCAGTTTCTTATTCCTTGCCAGTTTCGCCCGACTTTGGGTTCGTTCCGATGAATGAGCATTTGCCACATCACTACAACAAGGTGGCTGGAGACCTATAGCGGGGTCTGCTTATAGACATACACCCCCCTGGTCCCTCCTGTACGCGCATAGAGTGGTCCAGAACTGCTTCATCGTTTTGCCTGGGTGTTTTCGCTTCTGTCTTTTTGCTGCCTTCGTGCTCTGAAGTTGTTGTTTTCATTCTCTCTCGATTTCAGCTCTATTACATATCACCCTCCAACTCATGTGTCTTGCCTCCTTGGGAGATCTGCCTACTTCTTTCTTCTCACTTCTTTTTGCTTCTTTAAAAAACTTGATTGGCTTTTTTTTTTTGATTCGCATTTTCTTTCCATCCTTCATATCGGGATACCCACGGCAGGCAGGCGGCCTTCAACGAGCGTCGCGCGACGCTCAAATGAGCGTATCTGCGCCTACGCACGCTACGAAATCATACCTTGGAATTGCTCATTTTTTGTACTTGCACTGCACACGCACAACAAACCAATACAATCTGCTCACTCTCTCTCGCACTTCATCGCACACCACGCCCTCGTCGTACCCTCCCGTATTCGTCCGTCACGTTTCCTCTGCAATCATGTTCATATCCCGCTATGCATCGCGCAAAATTCATTTGATGTATCTCATGGACAAGCTAACTCACAAAAGGCGCACTGTCGTCGTTCTTCGTCGCTGGCGTTCATTCATCATTCATTTTACAATGTCGCTCTTTCACCCTTCCCCCTTTTTTTGTTGTTGCTGCTGTCGTCTCTATCTCTCCTCGTTCGTGCTGCTGTTATGTATGTATGTATGTATGTATACATGTATGTATCATTATCCAGCCCAGAAATCAACTGAAAAACGTTACCATCTCCATATGCGCGCAGCGCGCGTGGCTCGTTGCATACTTGCACAGTTCATAGAATGAAAATTAAGCTTCATAACATTTCACGCACACCCACCCAGTCACTGCAAATTATTGGCTGCATTCTCGAAAACAGGGTCCCCCTAGGGTCCGTCCCACTGCCACTGTTCTATATTTATTATTTTTGGCTTTTCAGGTGATTTGTGTATTTTAGGCAGAACTTTCCCCGAAAGCGACGCGAAGGACGAAATTTACCGCCGGTCCGAAATTCCTGCATGGTCCATGAGAAATTCAAAAAGTTCCTCCTGTTTTAGGTCCAAGTCATCGGCCGTTGGAAGTAAGTATACTTTAGGTGAGCCGTCCTCCTTTGTTAGCTAACGTTAGTGTACTAGCTCCATTTAGATAGGACGGATTAATAATTCAATGGCCTCTTTATTTTGGTTTTTCCTCGGTTTTTGGGATCATGAGGTTTTACTTGGACATGGAGGTCCTCTTTTTTTTGCTCTTACGTTTCGCTCCGTTTTCGATGGCGTTTTGGGGTGTAGGGTGTATTGAAAGGCGGGGGGAATGGCCAATATACGCTACAGGAAATGTGTATCTTCGTAGGTGTAGCAGTGATTGACGCGCGCACGCGCTCACGCTCGGCCGAAGAGGTGCTCCTAAAAAGGACACTTGCGCCATTGTGCTAGTCTGCAGTGATCTCTTTTGAAAGGTCGGTTTATAGACTGGTTCGAATATGTCGGTCTATCTCTAATATCTCAAGAGCGAAAGAGCAGACAGGTGGTGCGTGTGCTACACACCGCAAAAAACCCGTTAACTTGACCAGGTGTACAGAAATACTACATAGATTGCCGCATAGTGTATGTAACGGTTCAAAAAAGACTAGCTCCTTATCATTATACCAAGGTCCACCCACCCAACACATGCGCTTGAATTGAACACGTAGCCTATAGGTAAAAATAATTTAGTTTGCTCTACCGCTCCACCCCACCTACCCACCTCAAGCACCTCCCCAGTGATCATTATCCAGCCAACCAGTAAATCACCCACTGGACTGGTGCGATCGTTCGCACTTGACCTTTCTGCCTACTGGGCGCGTGATTGATAATCTGAGGTAACGACACGGGTAAAGTACAGGCTTGGGTGGCAAAATCGTAATGAACGAAACATTAAAAATATTAAGTGAGGGGAGTCACTATCGTCTTCATGAATTATTCCGCCGCCGGTGCCACCGCTGGTCAATGACAAAGACTTTGGGTTAGACTATACTCGCGAGCGCGGTGAGGAGTTCATAAAGTGGCATGGACGACAACGTTGATCAAGCGCCCGTGCGTGCCGTAGCGCAACAATTGGAGCCGCATGTGGGGCGACCCTGAATACAACAAAAAAGCCTCCCGCGCTGCGCGCATTGCATTCATCGCCGCGCAGAGTGGACAATGACGAGGCTCGACTTGCTCGAGAGTGCTCCCTCCAACTCGTCGCAAAATCGCGATCTGCTCCCGCGCATGCGAGCTCCTCTCTTTGGCGCGAATATTTTAACTCCTTGCCATATCCTCGGCGCTAATGCAGGGTTGACGATTGAGCGCAATTAGCTTACTATGCATTGGTGTATGCATTTTATATACGCGTCACGCAACCATGGGCCCATACGAAATGCGAAATTGCGAAATTGCGAAATTGCCAATTCGTCCTCCTCCACCCGTTGCGCACGATGCGTTTGTTTAAATGCGATCGCGCGCGTCCGGTGGTATCCATGACTGGCGTTGATATAAGCTGGAATTACACTTTTAGCTTGCCATGCATGCTTGTACATGCTTGTTGGGTCGGCGACAGCAGCCAGCATGAATGGTAGAGGCGTAGGTAGGGAGTCATGCTAGCCGTGTAAGCCTATTATAATGCCCTTCCTGTACAATGTAATCAGCCGGGTTTCCAAGAGAAAAGAGAAATCTGAAAGAGGGCGCTTGTTGCGGTTCCTAAGGCGGCTTATCCGCCCATGCATACGCGTTCAACGGTTGCATCTTTGGACACATCTGTGCTTTGTACCATCCGATCTCGAGTCCGACAAGATAGATGTGCGCACTGACAGCTCGCGCCATGGCAAAAACGTTGGTAGAACGTGAATCCGAGGCCTCATGCCAGAGCCAGGCAAGCGCGACTGCAAGAGGCGCTCCAGACCATCGCGTCTGTCCACTTATCTACACGGGTGTGTACATACTAAAGCAGCTATTTGCGCGTCGCATTTGCCCACCAAAAGCATCTACTTATCCACGAGACGACGCGTATCTGATATCGGCCAAAAAAAAAATTAATGATTTGAGAAGGCTCGAGGTCGAGACGTAAGCTTCTGAGAAGAATATTACGCGTTACGTGCTCGGGCGATCTGGGGGAGTTTGGCGTTATTATTCAGGTTGGCCAGGACAAGGGCCGCGCGTGCAGGGTGGGCCACGGAGGACGCAGCGGCGCCGATGCGCCTCACACCCACGTCGTCCACTCGATTAAACTATAGGCGCGCATGGACGAACTCATCACTGGCACCCGCGCGAGGGAGGGCGCCAGTGTCACATGCAGCCCGCGTCCGCGTCGGGTTTATTGAGTACCCATATAAATAATAATAATATACGAAATCCGAAAGAAAAAAACAGCAATTTGCTCCCATCCCGCCGAAAAGGGAAGTAAATAGCCGCAAACGGGAGAGGTTCGCCTAGATAGATAGATAGATCGATCACGGTCCGATCGGTGTGGTTGATGGCCATGCGAGATTTCCAACAGAACTTCTGATCGGAAAGAAGCTCCTCCCCAAATGCCCACGCCCACGCAGAACTTTCTTTTCACTCTCTCAAAATTATAAACTCCGCGAGCGTTTATTTACTCTCCTACGCCGACGCACGCACGCACGCTCGTCAGTCAATGGCTCACCGGGTGCGCAGATGCACATTGCACAGATACAGCTGAGCTTCACTCGCGCTCCTATTTTATTCAATCGCACTGTACTGCTGGCACCATTCGTCAGGTGGTTGGATTATTTGTCTCATTGAGTCAAGACCCAATAGGCTCCACACCGACCGCCAACTTGGTTGCAGCGGTGATCGTGGTTCATCTGTATTTGGGGGCCATCCACTATATCGAGGCGGGGGCCCCACGCCCATCAAGTCAATCATTCTATCTAGAAAAAAATTTCGAGGGCATTATCATCAACATTGATCATCTAATCATCAGACTCAAATAGAACTGTGTCTACATACGCAGAAACGCTCCTGTCTGCAGGCAGTCTGACGACGCCCGAACGCTGTTCAAACGTCCACGAGTCTAACCACCCACATTCACAATCCTTTCAAAAGTCAAAGTAGCTTATTGCTGATTGTTTAAATACAAGTACACAGAGTTCTCCCACTAGGCTACGCAAATAGTTATCGAATAGTAGCTACGTTTTCTTCTCTAAGCTGCCTGTCACAATCAATCAATCGAAAGATACGAGAAAAGCGAATGCGGAGAGGGAGGTGGAGATAAAGACGACAGCAAATGCGAGAACAAAAATAAAAGATAGCTATAGCCTAGCGTGCATAATAGGGATTAAAAACAAGTCCGATCGCCGAGGTAGGTAATAGGTAAGGACCGTGTGGGTAAGGTAAAACCAGAGTAATAAGGTGTCGGTGCAAAACTCGGACCAAAGGAAAGCGCAGTGTGGGTACTGGCATCGGTGCGATTGCATGTAAATGGGTGTGGATGGAGTCGGTCTGTTGACTCTTTGCCAACTGTCGAAAGTATATACAATGTGTGGGGCGTTGGGGTCCGAGGTATAGAAGCGATATGAAAAAGAAAAAGTCGTTTGCGAAGAATAGTCATCATCATCTACTTCCCCGGTACGGTATTTCCGACATGGGGCGGTCCCTCGACGGAAGTGCAGACTCCGTATCGCTATCGCTAGAAAGGAAGGCGATGGTCTCTTCAGTTTCCCGGGCGGTGACAGGGTAGTCGTCCAGTTCATCGTCGACGGCCCGACGGGCGACAACTGACAGATAAACAAGGATCAATACACACAGAAGAATACCCAGGATTGTCCAGAGACGGCTCATCATATCCGCTCCTTTATCGACGCGAGAAGCGTCGGGGTCCATGTGGTAATCCCTGAAGGAGTGTATAGAGGCACCGACACTAGTGTGAATGATGACTTTGAAGAGCGAAAGGGCGGTGCATACAGTGTATGTATGGAGAGTGAGGGTGGGGGAGGCTGCGAGAAGGCAGTTCATGACATTGTAAGGGTATGGCGCGAGGCGAATGAGGAAGAGGAGCTTTGGGCGCTTCTCGATGGCGCGTACGACGCGCTTGATGGTGGCGTAGGACTGGAGCCAGCGTTCGATAGAATCGCGGAAGAGAGAGCGAGAGATGATAAATACAACGAGCGCACCGAAAAGAGCCGCGAAATAAGAAATGATAGCGCCCGTCCATGGGCCAAACGTATATCCGGATAAAATAATGAGTGTAGAGTACAGAGGTATGGGAGCTGTACGGGATCAATAGCATTATGAGAAAGGCAGGAGACTGAGTAAGAGACGACAGAGGATGATGACATACGAATTGTTGTGAGGAAAATGAGAAAGAAGAGAACGGCGTGGCCATACTGCTCGTCAGCGCGCAACCAGAGGGACAATTCATCGAGGTCTATACGTGGGAGAAAAGAATTGGAGAGATTAATATATGACGAAATACTTGGAGCTGATCGACGAAAAAGGACATACAAGTGAATAGCTCCGTGCGATAGAGGGCGAAGACGACAACAAAAGCTAGGCTCGTGATCGCGTACATGATCAGCGGTAGCCATGGCCTGAGGGTTGCCAGCAGGCGCGAATTGGAGCGGGGATGGGGAAGCGGGGGGTAGGATGAACGCGAACGTGTGTGGGACTGAGGCTGACGAAAGAAAGTAGAAGAGGACGGAGCCGAGGCGGGATATTGGCGGGCGGTGTCAGGGGAAAAGCTGTATGGGGTCCACTGGGCGCTGGCCTGTGCGGGGTCTGGAAACGGTGGGTGGACGGGGAGGGCGGGGGGGCGCTTTTTGTGGTGATCGGCGTGCTTCTCGTCGTACTCGTCTGCATCCTGAGCGAGACGGACGTAGTTGAAGGCGCGGGGGTTGGGACGCGGGGGGGACGCGAGGGAGATGAGGTCGGGGGCGGGGGCGGGGGACTCCATGTTCTCGCGGTGGACCAGCCTACGGGTGAGTAGCAGGAGAAAGGGAGGTGGTGTATGCCCGCAAGAAAAGGGGTCCTATGTCCGCTAATCCACCTGTCACACGTCAACACGTCACACCCACCACCTCCGCAGCACCCATCTTGTTCCTTTGGTGAGCGTCTCGACATACATATTGACATTATTTATGCGACACGTTCGTGATATCTGGGTCTCCACCGACCGTTTCTCGTTCACTTGCTTGCTTGGCGCGTCCATGCCAGTATCTTTGTCTCGTCGCGTCACATCAGCGCACATTTTCCAACATTGTATACTATTCGCTCTCATTACCCAGCTGACCTTGTCACGCATAGGTTGTCTCCCGAACATCTCCACCCATGTTGTCTGCCCGTTTTCCCCAGGCCACTCGCTTTACTGCCCTCTCTCGCACCCGGGGGCGGCTATCGTACACCACCGAGGCGCCTCCAACCTCAAAGTCCGCCCATTCCTCCCTCTACTCGGACACCTTTCCAGCAATGATCCCCGTATTCTTACTGGGGTCCGCTGTTTATCTCGTGCGTACATGTGCTTTTTGCCACACGCCGCACATGTCTGACCGACCCAACCATTCCCTTCACAGGGTCTGCAATTGACGCAATTGAACTTGTCGCACGAAAAGCACATGGAGGAGGCTTTGGCGCGTGTCAAAACTCTTGAGGCCGAAGTTGATGCGCTGCAGCAGCAGAGAGCTGCCCAATTGCAATCATCCACGGTGGGGCCCTCATCCACATCGATGTCGCTGCAACAAAATGGGAATACTTCCCGTTGGAGATGGTGGTGATCTGTCATGTCAAATAATACACAAAACAAGCAGCCGGGCTTGATGATTAACGTTGTAGTCTACCTTAAATAGATGTGGAATAATTGCTCTCTCTTTCTCGAAAGCATGACGCAAACGCTAGCAAATGGTATAGGACGCACCAAGAAATACTCAGAACAAGATTGTAAGCAAAATGAGGGTATGGAAATTACGCAATACGTTTTGCGAAAATGCTGTACAGCAGAAGAAACCTATGACGACGATGTCAACAAACCCTTGAGAAGAGCAGCCTTATGCCGATCATATAGCTTAGCGGAGCTGTAAGAATTAGGCAATAAGCGTCGAGACACAATTAACAGAGACTTCGATCAAGAGCGCGTACCTCAGAATCGCAGATGAAAGTCCCGTAAATGCCTTGACAGTGTTGCGACCACGACGAATCTTGAAAAGTTCGTAGGCTGTGGGAAAAGAACAACATGTTAAAAACACCTAGCCTCATTGCTTGACTGAATCAAGCCGATCGAGAGAACACTAACAAACGAAGATCAGGTCCATAAGAAGCTTCGCCCGGGTTACTTGCAACCAGTAATCCTGGTTCCTCAGCCTCGACAACTCCTTTTCGTCAATCTTCGTGCTCTTCGGCTTGGATGCCGCAGTGGCGCCTGTCATGGACTCAGTATATAAACGACCCTCCACTGTGCGAAGACAGATCATAAGTAAGGTACGCCAAGAAATTTGATCATATGCACCTTCTGATTGCAGACCACCGATCATTTGGCGCTCGACGCCATTCTCGACGAGACCAACCAGTGTGCTTAAAAACCAACACCAGTCGGAGAAGCGCCCAGCATGCTCGCCCACCCTCTTGCCGAGCAACCCTAACCGCGACCAGGTGTAGATATCGTCCGAGATGGCATTCGCGAGTTCCAGCAATACTGGCGGAGGAGCGTATAATAGTGTCTGTAGAAATGGCTTCTGAACCTTCTTCGCCTTTTCTGTTGATACCTCTGCAGAAAAGGGCACCGACTGCTGCGCCAAGATTTGTGTTAGGGGATGCAGCCAATTGAAGAGCAATAACAATTTCCTATGTGATGGAGAATTAAAATCACGCGCGAAACCGCAGTTAGGTTCATTAAGATATACCGTGCAAAAGAGAAACCGTCCGCGGTCGATGTTAGACGCTTGACAATGTTTTGCTCCCATGGAGGACGTGTTGGACGGCGCAGAAGACGAGTGGATGTCAGTGAAAGGTGGAAAGCAAGACCGAGCCGGATAGAATATTGCATCAGTTTCTAGGGTCGAAGAATTGCATGAGCGCTTTCATCGCAAACAGGTTCAACAGGACACGACACATACAAAAGCTTTATCTCGTCCATTGCTCGTCACAACCATCTCCCGCCAGACCTCCTCCTTGCGCACCCTTTTCTCCAGCAGCTTAACTCTGTCCTCCTCAGGATCAATTTCAATATCGTCCACGTCAACTTCGATTTTCTCTTCAACATGAACTTTCTCGTTGTACACACTCGCTGAAAAATTATGTGAGCTGCTTGCGTGCATGGATGTGCGCGGGGTACGAGGAGGATGCGAAGAGAGCGGATTTATTTGGAAAGAGCCTGTGTCAAACGGTGGGGTATAGAATTGGTCTCCGAGGGATTCGTCCTGCCTATGAGACATGGAATGGTCGGGAAAGGATATCGAAGACATGGTATAGACGAAAGCTGGTCAGAGTCTGCAGCTGCGTGCGCCGAGTGGTGAGTGGCTGCAGGAATAATGGGTAATGGTTATGATGACTGCAGTATTCGCGCAGGGGGTGTCGTAAACACGTGATGAGGGCAAATACAAAGCCAAGCAACCGAAACGCGTCGCCATCGACTTGGAGGCGCTCCTCCTATCCAACGAATCCTTGCTTTTTCCTCTGCACCATGTCTTACGCATCAGGCCTACGCTCACCGCCGCCGCCACCTCGCTCCCCCGCGCCATCTCCGCGCCCAAAATTCGACTCTGACCTGTTGAAAGCATACATGAAGAAACTGCTCTCGTCGACTCTGCAGACCAGCACCTGGCCCGAGCCGAAAGAGCGCGAGAAGGTCAAGGCTTGGATGAAGGAAATCGGAGAGAGAGTTAAGGAAAGGATGCTCGAGATCCAACCACGGGGCTTGTGAGTAACACACGCATCCGCTCGCTCCATGCTCTTCGCATGAGGTCCGGGTATACTCATCCCTCAACACCATATGCTCACGCCCTTTTCTGTCGCGCTTTTACAGTAAATATGTTGTATTGACACAAATTAACGAAAATCGGGGCCAGGGTGGCAGGTGGGCTTCCCCCCTACGCTTGTTTCGTTCCCAGTATCTGCCCATTCGATCTGACCAGACCTTTGTGCTTGCCTTCAGAGCGGACATCGTATGTCACTGGGAGGACAGTGACGTTGTCGCCCAAGAAATGTATTATAATGTACGTTATACCTCCCTTGCTAAAGATAGACGGCCAGACGGAGTGCGCGCGCTTTCCCTTTTCTTTCTGACATCTTTCCTCTAGGACTCTCTGATCTGTATATGTATAGCACTTGCCATTGCCTGATCACTCTCTGCTCACCAAGAATACCCATACCTGTGCTTGCGGAAATACCCATTTTTCTTTCTATTCGTTCTGCTGTCCAAAGTATTAACGGTTCTTGAGCTATATCTTAGTGTCTCAAGTGTTTGTTCCCATCTGCGAACAACTTACATGGCTGCAATCTGGATCTTCTGCCGTAGAGCCGCCGCGGTTCACACTCGAAGATCAGAAGCCAAGTAATCTTCCGATGAGGCTCAACGTTGAGAACTGATCCTGCTCTATTTGGTCGATCCTCAACACAAGACCACCAAATGAGATTTGGTGTAGGAAACTAAAAACTTCTACGCAGAATGAACCTGTTCCGTTCAAGCCATCAAGCGACGATGATAGAGCGATTGTGATTTTGGTGGCTAAACTGCTGGTATCAGATCTGGGTATTTTCTCTACGCCGTGCACAATTTCGCATGGAGAGCTTCTAACTATATTTTTCTTTACCCGCCCATTTAATCAATGAAGACCGGTATCACTGGCTGATTCTAGGTTATCTAAACATTTTCCGCGGATTCGCACCATGCGACCGGTGGGCTGGGATAAGTCTTCTCTTTCAAAGAGTTATTTAGTCAACTGGTAAGTCAGCACATTCTATTTTTACATGAAGTTAATGCCTATCTAACTCCTGTTCTGTTCTTCTGAAGATGACAAAAACTCCCAACACCATTGAGATAACCTTTGCGGTACAGATATATCTTGCAACACGGCGACTTGCGGTGCTATTTTCTGCAGGTCTCGCTGTTACAGGCGGATAAACTGCTCCGCTACAGGTGTTATTATCGTCCTTTGGCGTTGTCAAATTCCATGACTAGTTTAGTAGCTTTTCTCGTGCGTCTATTTTTTTTCGTTCTCGGTCATTGGCGAAGCTGACATTTACAGACTGTGGATACTCAGCTCAGTCATCACCGCTCTCAGATTTGCCTTCGCATCTCGGCGAAACTTTGGAGTTAGAGAACAACCAAACTAATACGGCTTCTCTGGGAGAGAATGCGTCGTTCTTATTCACAAGCTTTGAATACCAGTCAGTCTGAGGTTGTGCGAGTGGTCCTTCGATCTTCTGATCTGCAGAACTTTACCCCTGCACGCGTGATGCCTGACTAGGTGTCTCAAGGGTGCTTCTCTGAACACCGCCACCAGCATTGTGGCACGTCCTTCGCAAGAACCCTCCAAGGAAGACGATGTGCCGGGTCGTTGCCAGCTTTAGCCATATATGCTGACGGATGGTCCCGTGCATTTCAACGGCGGATCGGACGGTGACATTAGGCAGAAACGCCGTCGCTCTTCATTACACGGGAGCATAACTTAGATGTTGCATCGCATCAACCCATTTATGTGTGAGTGTATGCTGCAGTTTATGCGATTTGGCCATCTTATGTCCAACATGACGGACCGTCGGAGAATCTGGAATAAACCAAGTGACCATGGTAAGGAAGACACGGATTGACCCATTAGTAGTATCACTATTCAGCATGCGGTCTCTATCAGTTTGCGGGTGACCGACGTCTCGAGACTCGGACGGACGGACAGTGAGTACTTTGATCTGCATTATTATTTTCGTTGCGCAACTGAATTGTATATACTTACTCTTTAACGTTGAGGTCATGTTCATTGGTGAATTCGGGGTGGCAGTCGTGAGGCATTAGAGATTTAAAGAAAGGTCCGTGCTGAGGAATTTATTCGACCGGTATTTCTGACTCAGTAAACTTATTTCTATTTTTTTAGTCTCTCAGGCGATAGTGGACACAATCGGTTGCACTATTTGAGCTGCTAGGCAGCCTAAGCTTCCGTTGATGGGCCAGGGATGCAAATCTCTCCACTGGCAGTACATATGTGAAAGCCCCAATGATGTGTGTTGCTGCAGGATGACACATTCTTGATATATCTTAGCGTGTATCATGTGGGGCAGCAGTACAGAAACAGAGGCAGGATTGAGTATTGTTGTATGTATCAGACCATGATATGCATAGTTCGGCAGCAAACCGACATACTGTGATGCTCCACATTTAACTGGGGGCATTTCATGCACGTAATAGACAGTCTCTTGTTTCAAAATGGTATGGCACAACACCTTGATTGGCTGCTGGATACTTTTACTGCTAAATATACAACAGGGTGCATGCGCTGTTAAGGTATTGTGTCCTCAGATCAGAGATGTGGATCAACTCGAAAACATCACTCTAACAAAACAATTGATCAGTGTTACTATAAAGTCACATGGATGGTGACTAAATGAGTGTGAACCTAGGGTTAGGGTTAGGAGGACGGAACGACAAAGA
Source organism: Pholiota conissans (assembly GCA_015484465.1). Classification (NCBI taxonomy): domain Eukaryota; kingdom Fungi; phylum Basidiomycota; class Agaricomycetes; order Agaricales; family Strophariaceae; genus Pholiota; species Pholiota conissans. The sequence continues at coordinate 199,320 of MU155148.1, forward strand.
AAAAGCCCGCCCAGCCAGAGTGGCCGGAGCGGGACAGGAAAATATTGAGACGGTGCATGACCCTAGGGCCATACAAACCGCGGACGCCCTCTGGGGACAAGGTCGCCGTGCTATGGAGGACTTCCACAGCCCACAAACCCAGGTACTTGAAGGGATTTATGCCATCAAGGTAAGTATGGTTTGTTCGAATGCCCGCCCCCTCCTTATATACCCCCGGCAATATGCACGGACCACCGTCGCTGGTCGGTGCCCACGTGATATCAACAAAGCGCTTCCGCCTCTCTCATCCTGCCACACCGCTATTCAGAATGACACAGCTTGGAATATGCCCATTCAAAGGAATTAACTATATCTTGAAGCCAGATCTTTCGGACTCTGACTTAGGAGTGGTTCTCTTATGCCTCTATACCTGAATCTCGCGAAAGTAGGGCGCTTGCTCGCTGCCGCACCTTAGGTGTCAGCATAATCTCCACGTTGAGAACTTCCGATTTACGGACTTTGGTGGGTTTTCAGCTTCTTCGCCTTCTTGACATGTTGCTTCCATTGTCCTAGGATTGTCGATTACAGACACTATGTATGCCTCGATGGCCTTGGTGTTGATCTTCATGCTTCGAATGGAGAAGACTGTCGTAAACTTTCGTCATTTGGGCCAACATCTCTAACTATCACAATAGCTTGCTATTCAATATATTCATCATCTCTCCGGCAATTCGTAACCGCACTTTCTGGACTCTGGCACTGTCTTGAACCGGCGGCCATGTTATTCTCTTTGCATTTGCCAATGAATGGGGGTCATCTGAGGGCCTAGCTATGCGACTATTGTTGGATCGCAACGGGGTGTGTGGAACTTCGGTCCGCAATCTCCAATACGTGGAACTGATATGCAGATACTCACAGGTGTCGTGATAGGGCTCTTTTTCCTCTAATACAGAAAGTTACCTAGCGTTAGCCGGCACTGTGTACCATTTCAATTTAGGTCGTCGAAAACACTCGATGGAATTTTCCATCCCGTTAACCTCGAATTAAATCCCCAACGATGATAAAAATAACATCATCGGCTGACCTTGGGGGCTTAAAATACCTCCTGGTGCAAGAGAGGAAAGACCCAGGCAAAACAAGCTAGCAGCTTAAAACTCCTCATGGACTTCTTAACTAATGTGGATGATTCCTAACAGAATGCGCGGCTCTTTCATTTCGGGCAACGCTCCTCGCAGGTGCCCCAAGTTGGTCCGAGAGCTCATAATTTTATATCTGCGCTTTGAATCAATTTCCCGTCGGAATATCTTCATCGTCCGTGTGCCGCGGTAATTTGATTCATTCCTATAGGCAACATGTTTATCCAGCACTTTCTCTTTCTATTGATTTACCTCCCTGAGCACTACATCTCCTACTTTGGAAATCGGAGTAGCTCATGCGGCGTTTTTTGAATACTGCAGACAAGCATACCAAGTCGCAGCCGCATCCCAGGTCTAACAATATGTGCGAATATCAAGGCCACGCAAGGTACATTTTTATTTTGAAATACTTATTGTCATTAAGTATGTGCTCGCCATTCTTGACTTGTTTCTGACGGTCAATATGTTAATTTCCGATCTGACGGCTGATTTTCTAGAAAACTCTTCAGGCACACCGTTTCGCACATTGGCTCTCTCGACATACCACTTGTCCTTAATTCGTCAAGTTGCAAAAACTTCGGTGTTGAATGACACTGATTGGACTAATATCCATAAATGAGGAGATCTGATCCTCTGCGAATCTGCTCGTTCGGAATGACCTTGGCCAAACTGGTATTCCATCGCAACTGACCTATGCCACAATCCATGATGTCCATCTTTTCACAAGCAGTAAGATGTGTTAACTATACCAAGTGTTTTCCTGCAGTATGTTGATCCTTTCTCATCAGCACGAAATAGATGTGATTATTCTGATGCCACACCGTCTGATCCTCAGTATACTATCTTTGCAGCCATACGTGGGACTTGCTCTCTTCAAATCTTCACATACATGATCAATGCCTGATCCCTTTTCTGGTCCAACATCACAGCAATACGGACATCTGCGCATCGGGCATCTCACTGATTATGGCCTATCTATTCATCACTTGATCTCAGCACACCTCATCTGTTATCCCCATCGACGCGTCCTCATGAACATCCTTGGACTGCATGAGACTTATTGGCTGTGTGTCAAGCCAGACACAAAACGCCCCAGTTGGTCCCACGTTTTGGAATTGGACTCTACGCTCCGATATGTGATTTGTCCACCGCCCCGCCTTGGTATTCCGGGCGGTCTCAATGAATCCGTATCGGGGCATGTGGTCAGACAACTCGATTCTAGGGCTTATTCTAGGCTCTTTAGTGCGGAGCCCATATCAAAGACCTCAAGTTTACTGACTCCAACAGCTATTTGTGATCTGAATTGGTATGTATCCAATCCAAAATTATGTGCGTAGCGGAAACCTACTGATGATCGAAGCGACATACGCACTATACAAACACCCATGCGCGACGTACTGCAGCCGCTGGTTTGCAGTGTTGTTTTAGTAAGTGCTTTGGTGTATCTTTATCATTTCTTGCTCTGGGCGTTTATTAATACAATGTTTTATCCAGAGTTCATACAATAAAGTCTCTCCAGTCTCTTTGTACACAGAGCACGAATCCTCCCTTCTGATATACATACATGTACGGCACTTAGGTGAAAAATGTCTGTGAACTGACCGGGCGGTCCTGCTTTGTTTTGGCTCAAACCTGTTTGGGCTGAAAGTTACAAAAATTTGCGCGCCATCTCCGAATCTCTGGAACAGATTTATACCATGAAGACTTCAATGACCAAGGAGCGCCACAGTCCATCAGCCTGTGCTCCCAATGGCGAGATTTCGAGATTACATTCATAGCTTTACCGTCTGGCGCTGGAATAGCACACACGCCCCCAAATCGTGGATGTCGTAAACGCAGTCGGAGTTTGTTCACGACTTGTGTGCGATTGTGCGATGTCTTTGGCTGGTGGCTTTTAATAATCTCACATTGGAACTATGTACGTCAAAATTCCCATTCAAACCAACGACAACAAAAGCGAACGGGGCGGTGTACAGACCCATTTTCCCGGACTCCCGCATTAACCGCGAGACATTCAGGACAACAGACTAATCGATGGCAAGTCGGCTCGGACGTGGAAGTTTCTAGTTGTTTTGGTTCATTCAACGGACCGTTAGTAAGGATAGTAAGGATCTGGTTTCTAACAACCTGGGGCCTGTATTAGCTTACCAGTCTATGACGTGGTATGTTATCAACTGGTCGGTTCATTCATCGGAGCAATCCTTCACAAACGGGTACACGTCGATGAGTCTTTTCAATTTCTTACTCTAGATCACAACTGTTGAGTCACTGTTCTGACCAATGTTCGCACTGATAGGCATGTGTCCAAAATATCTGGAGGTGAACATCTTCTCGTCTGCAATGCTCTGCCTACTGATCTCAGTTCCTTTCAGTGCCACAATTATGAACAGTACATATTGTTGCACAGCCGGCGAAAGCTAACACCGGCTAACGCTCTTAATAAAACAGTAAACCCCCATACATCAACTACCCAACATTAGATGATACAAATTGTCATTTCATTTCGCTGCTGTAATTGCGCGGAGCACTGCACTTCACTCTCACTGATTCCCACAGAGTGATCGATGCACCATCGATTCATCAGATGCGTCCAAGTGTGATATAGTGCTGTGCTAAACTAGTTGATTGAAGTGATCAAGAGGAGGACCAGAACATGCATATAGTATATAATAACGTTTTTTTTTGTTCAGTACGAGAATGTATATTCGGATTTGATTACAAGTTTTGTGCAAAATTTCTGCTTAACCTTTCATGGGGCAATGTTCAGAATAGATATACTCGGGCAGCCTGCCCCAACCCGAGTGCCGCTTTAAACCACTTCCAGAGCGTTTAATTTCCGAGATTCAGCACCGGGCGCCCTACTCCGCTTTTACAACACGCCTCGGACTTACGCAGGATCAACCCAAGCTAAGAAACACTCAGTATTTTCTCGGCGATAAACAGTCGTCCTACTGCGGTATCCGCGATGACAATGGTCATTTCAAGCATGCAAGCTGTCTAACCTTGGCTCGCTTACCGCAATCTGATGATAGATGTTAAGCGCCCGTCAATCCTGCCGCACTCGGCCGGCAGCTATTGTCTTTTTGATAGAGTTAAGCGGGCGGTGTCGGACAATCATATCTCTGGTATAACATCAAGAATGCAGTCAAATCAGAGTCAAAAGTAGAATTAAAGCACCATTCATCCAAGACGTTTGTCATTTTGAATGCATTGCAAGAGGAAATTCACACCGATAAGCGCCGAAAAATGCCCCTATCGACGACAAACAATTGAAGCACTGGTATGTTCAAAAATTTCCAGACTTTTCGGTCATTACCATTCCGCAATCAACATAACTATGCATTGTTACGTTTAATGCGCAGCAATGGAACGTTGAGTAGTTCAATTTCTATGCGTACTTCACAAGCTACTAGTCGTGGCAGATTCATTGCGAGGAATGTTGCTAGGACAGCCCAAGATCGAAAACATCGAGATCGCTAATGCATTTTTCTGGATCCACCCGATCTTGCGACATCGGTGGTGTAGGACGTACTTCCATGCTAGCCTCTGAATCATATGTAGAACCGTGTCGTTAGTTAGACACGCCACGATACGATTGGCGTGCAGCAACCATACACAAGATCAACACGACCCTCATGTCTCTACTGAGTCTCCACTATAAACTTGGGAAACATTTGGAGCGAATTGTATATTTCACAAGGACACACGATATAAATTTAAATAAATAGTGAAGTACTTTGATGCGGAGCCAGAGATAGCGTTAGCATAGAAATATTTGCGGTTTCGACTTTCAAAGGCAGTTCAATTACACCTTCAAAAGTGATTGCAGACCGAGTCTTACAAGAAACTCATTGGAGACTAAAAATAATCTTTCGTCTGTCCGTCTGATTAGCATCTAAACAAAAAGGTCTATGGATACAACAAAATGCATCGAGTGAAAGATGGTCCTCGATATACTACTATACAAATTGAAAGTATGTACCATGATATACCGAACGAACAATAATAAAAACAGGCGGAAACCAAGGGAAAAAAGAACGCGGTATTAAGGCAAAGCAGTCCTGCAGCCGCCCCCACCCAGATATGGACGTTGTTGAATTGAGTGGAAAGATGCACTCGTGTGTTCTGGATATATGTGCATATTATACGGCAGCGTTGCGGCAAAGGAAAAAAAAGAAAAGCGTGATGCACAGAGCAATAGAAGGGGAAAAAGATACAAAAGAGGGGGGAATACAAATGATGACAGACACATGGGCCGCAAGGGGATCTAGCGCCCGTGCGACAAACAAATTAATCAGACGTCGAAGATAATGTCACCAGCGTGTGCTTTCGTAGCAGGTGAGAGGCCTGACAATAAAGCTAGACGTTATACCCTCATCGGACTAGTCGGCAGTGGAGTGGGTCGATCGTCATCAACTCGAAGTCCTTCCATCCGTAATGGGCTCGGCATGGCTTTTGTCCCAACACGTCTCCGCCCGAGCAGCGTCGCGTTATCCATGTCAAGCTCAAAGGCTCTAGGACTGGACCTGTTTTTCGTCGATGGTTTGATTGTCTTCGCCTGAACAACCCTCCCTCGTCCTTGATCTCGAGGTCCCGCCCTGCCTTCCATCGCGGGGTTGTGCTGGGACGTTTGTTGATGCTGGCCGACGGGGGATACTGTCGCTTGAGAATTCGCAGTATTTTGTTGTTGCCATCTTGCGTGCTCCTCGTCGCTCTCCGCGTCACTGCGGCTCTCGAGGTCTTCCTCATCTTCATCGTCCTCATTTAGGCCGGTCAAAAATCCACGAACGCCCGCCCCGCCCCGCCCATTGTATTTCCGTCTTCTCGCTCCTTCTTCTTCCATTCGGTGTACAGCATAAGTGATGTCGAAGGCTTCTTTGAGTGTAGCAAGACCTGGACTTCGTCCTTCGTAACTGCGACGACCACGAGCAGCTGAAAGAAGGGGTGAATCCAAGGGTTGGTTTCCATAAATATAAGGTGTCGGAGGAGGAGGAGGGGCAGGAGCAGCATTGCACCAAGGATGTGCAAGGAATTCGTCGATCGTGTATCTCTGCGCAGGGTCGACACATAGCAGGTGTGTTATTAAATCCTTCGCTAAAAATCGTTGTGAGTAGGTAGAATAGAGTTAGAGTAACAGGTACGTTACCTGAGTGGCTGATGTCGTCCCACCATGGGCTAAGGAAGGTATAATAACCTTTCGCGACTTTCTCTGTGAGAACATTTATGCTCTCGTCGTAGAAAGGTGGGAAGCCGCAGAGCAGCGTGTATAAAACGCATCCTAGCGCCCACATGTCCACGCTCTTGCTGTATCGCTCATCCTTGACTATTTCCGGCGCCGTATAACCAACCGTGCCGCAAGGCGTCATGGTTTCCTCATTCCAAACAACTTTGCTCAGGCCAAAATCGGCAATTTTGACGCGTCCAATTCCGCCTCCTCCAACTCCAGGAATGAATTCTCCTTCATCTTCCTTCTCGTCATCATAGGGACGTTTTATGGGATTCTTGGAGGGAATTATATCGATACGGTCGAAAAGAAGGTTTTCTGGCTTGATATCTCGATGGACCACTCCGCGTTCTTCATGGAGATATCGGATGCCCTGCGCGACCTGCAAAATGACATGCCTGGAGAGGTTTTCGCTGAAATAGGTAAGCTTGACGATTTGATGGAAAAGTTCGCCACCAGGCATCACTGTCATGGAGTCGATGACATCAGAGGAGTACGACAAAGCCGAAAAAAAGGCTACGTACGCTCCATTACAAGGAAGAAGTGCTCATCAGATTCCGAAAAGGCGTACAGCTTCACGATGGATGGATGGGAAGTACCGCGCATGATTTGCACCTCTGCAGACAATCGTTATTATGAAGATATAAAGGAAATCACAGGTACACACCTTTGAGAACATTTGCACGCTATGGTAAGAGAAAAAAGGTCAGAGAGACAATATCAGATATCGAACAAATGCCGACATGGAAGATGAAAAAGGCACCTCTGTAACGCGTGGCTTTTTCTTGAACTGGGGGTTCAAGTGTTTATCGCCTTCCTATGTAGGGAGCACGCGTGTACAGGGCCGGATGAAAACAGCAGATAAAAAAGGGACAAATTGGTCAGTGGACTGACTCGCAGAATGGGAGGGGGAACTGTGCGATTGTATTCTGGACACACATACCTGAGATGCATTTAATTCGAACTTCCGCACAACCTTGACTACGGGAATAGTCTGAGTCTGGAAAAAGAGAATACAAGAGACTGGGAACTGACTGGCATAGGGTTTTGCTGTGCTGGTTTCTACTGCACGATATACATTGGAAAAAGCGCCGCTGGAACCAGAATTCAGATAAGCACAGATCGGTGGGCGACGGGGAAAGGGGAGACTGACTCTCCCATCTTGTCGGTAAGCTGGTAGGCTTCGAGGCCCTTGTAGACGGGCATAGTGGACTTGTTGCGACGTTCCTCCCGGACGATGAGCTCGACAGTAGGCTGCTGTTGACGTAAGCCATGTGGATCTGGGGTCTGGTTCTTGTGGTCATGCTGTTTCCCGTGCCGGATGAGATCTAGGGAGACAATGTTGGCCACGACGGGCGAGGCAGGGACAGAAGGGGACATACTTTTAAACGCGTCGACGAGTGGGGGCATTGTATTAAATTCTTGCTTATTTTCCTATTTTCCAATCCATGATATGCGTTCCACCTGGCCCACTGACGTCATACTTGTGACTCAGCTCATGACGCATATTTTTTCCGCGAATAGCAATTCTGTTCCACGCTTCCTGTGACGCACCGTTACGCTTCTTGTTCTCTATTCACCATGAGCGGACTCGCAGACGAACTACTCGCGGATCTTGAAGGCCTTTCGGGCGGAGAGGAGGAAGAGGAAGATGTCCAGCTGCCCGAGGCGTCTACCTTTGCGCCTGTTAACGGACTCAAGCGCAAGGCATTGGGCGCCGACCTCGATCTCGAACAAGATGAAGACGATGAGGACATGGAGGAGGGCGAAGGAAAGACCGCGAAAGGTGCCGACGGCAAGGAAATTGAGATAGGTGGCCTCGTACTCGAGGGAGGTGTGAAGCCTGCAGATGAACTCGACGCAGAGGACGTCCAACGCATGGAACTTGGTGGCATCGAGGATGTTAGCAAAATCGCCAAGCTGGAGGGAAGTAAGAGGATGAGCGAGGTCTTAAAGGTGTGTGTCTATCCTGTTCTCATAGTGTGTGTGCTGACTACGGTCTTTGACGTTCTAGGATATTGAAAAGTATCAGGCCAACCCAACTCCAAATGCACAAATGGCGCTGCCAGCCCATCTAAACCCAGAATACAACGTGATTGTGCAAGCCAACAATCTGTCCGTTGACGTTGACAACGAAATTCTTGTAGTTCATAAGGTTAGTATGCCTGACGTCGTCTATACCAAGTCCAACATTCATCTTTGTGCAGTTCATTCGCGACCATTATTACCCTAGATTCCCAGAGCTTGAACAACTTGTCACAGATCCTACCATGTACATCCGCTCCGTGCGCGCTCTTGCCAATACCGAGGTATACAGTACACGTTATCTTGAAATCTACCCTTACTCATGATAATTTTAGGAATTGGCCAAGGTTAATCTCCAAGGGGTCCTGCCACCTGCTGTCATCATGAGTGTCGTTGTTACCTCGACGACAACTTCCGGAAAGCCACTGTCAAACGCTGAATGGACTGCAGTCCAGCGTGCTTGCGACCTTGCGGATCGCCTGGAAGAAGCGCGTAAAAGGGTGTGTTTTTTCTGCTCCTGGTTTTTTTCTTCTCGAATGGTGCTGACTTTTCGCTCTGCAGATTTTCATGTATGTCAGCTCTCGAATGAACGTACTTGCACCCAACCTATCCGCTATTGTTGGTACTACCACAGCCGCTAAATTACTTGGAGTCGCTGGAGGGCTTTCAGGCCTTGCAAAAATGCCTTCATGTAATGTGCATGTGTGTATAGACCACCTGAGATATACCTCGTCCTCGAATTCATTATTTCATAGCTTTTAGGCGCACAAAAGAAGATCACAGCTGGATTTTCGACGGCGACACAAAAGCGACACACAGGATTTATCTTTCAGTCCGAACTTGTCACCACGACGCCGCCAGAATATCAACTCAAGATTCAACGGACGATTGGCGCAAAATGTGTACTCGCTGCTAGAATGGACTTGGAACGGTCAAAAAGAGATGGTGTGTTTCTCACCTCGTTTCGTGTCCGTCTGTACAAATTTACGTGGTGATTTTTTTCAGGCACATTTGGCGAGAGTCTTCGAGATAAAATTGAAAAGCGCATCGATAAGTTGGCTGCGCCTCCACCGTCGAAAGTCATCAAGGCTCTACCTATACCTGGCGATGGACCAAAAAAGCGTCGTGGTGGGAAACGGTATGTCTTTCCCTGAATGTCTATCGCAAACTTGGATTTCTGTCTCAATCCATTTTAGTGCACGCAAGGCGAAAGAGGCATACGCGCAGACAGAGCTGCGCAAACTGCAGAACCGCATGGCATTCGGCGAGGCAGAGGAGGAAGTCGGCGCATTTGACCAGACAAAGGGCTTGGGCATGATCGGTGCAGGCACAGGCAAGGTTCGCGCGGGGCTCGGCGAGGCCAAGAGTCGGGGTATGTTCAAATGGTTTTTTACTGCCTATCTGTCGTCTATTTATTGACGCGAATGTATAGCCAAAATGTCAAAGGCAAACAAACTACGGACAGCAGTGCTTACGCGTTCGGCGCAGCAATCGCAATCGTCACTGAGCTCGGGGACGACTACATCGCTGAGCGTCACTCCATCGCAAGGTTGGTCTTATCCATGACGTTACTACACAGCCACTTTGGTTCTCACTGCGGATTTACAGGCTTCGAGTTGACCAATCGCAATACAAGATTGCAACAGGTGAAAGAGGCTAACCAGAAATGGTTTTCGGGCGGGACGTTCTCATTCGTTGGGCAGAAGGGGGCTTGAGGTTATTTACGATTTTATGTTTCCTTGCATCTTTTTTTTTTTTGGCGTGAATAAACAGGATATCAACATGTATGTATTTTGCTGCACAATACTGTGCACGACAAAGAAACACGGTGTCAAGAAGACATTTGCGGTGGTATGCGTGTAAAGGTACTATAATACAGATGGCAAAACAATAAAAAAGGTGACTAATGTGGAGCTAGTAATTTTCAGCGATAACGGAGGCCGTGGGATGAGGTGGAACCGGAGAACCGGACGATGGGAAAACACATCATGTCTGACTTTGAGTTGTTGTTGTCTCCCCCGTCGATGAGTTCTGGGAAACGTCGATGAAGCCCGACTTCTTTGCTTGGGTTGCACGCTTGGAGCGGTAGTCACGGATAGCCGAACGAATGGCATCCTCAGCAAGCACTGTAACACGTTTCGTAAGGCCGCGTTCATGAATGAGGAAGTGAAAAGCAGAAACAAACATACTTGAGCAATGGAGTTTCACAGGCGGCAGACATAGTTCTTTGGCAATCTCAGTGTTCTTGATTTTGCCAGCCTCGTCCAATGACAGACCCATGACGCGCTCAGTCATATATGAACTTGACGCGATGGCGCTGCCACAACCGAATGTCTTGAACTTTACGTCTGAAATAATACCGTTCTCGTCGACGCGAATTTGAAGCTTCATGACATCGCCGCATCTGTAGAGGTCAAAATTAGAAAGGTCCGAACAATCCCGCGGGTGACTACGGCAATGACGGCGAGGTATATGCCCACCCGATGCTGTAGAAGTCGAAGGACTTACGCAGGGGCACCTACTAGGCCTGTGCCAACATCGATGTCGCCCTTGGGCAAAGAGCCAACCTGAGATGAGAGTTATCAGATAAAGAGCTCCACAGGTCCAGACTTCCGCAAAATGGGCCCAAACATACGTTTCTAGGCTTTTCGTAGTGAGAAATAACCTTCTCGTGGTAGGCGCGAGCAGCGGCGGGTCGAATGGCTGCGCGGAGGACAGCGGGACGAGGGGCAGCGAAGAGGGTGGATCGTAGGGCTGAATGGAACATGACGGGGGGAAGGTGGAAAAGAGAGAATGACCATCCGTTTAACTTGGCCCCTCGCTTTGTCATTCCTGCTTCCGCTCACACGCTCCCATTGGCTCCAGCCGTTCCAGCCAATCCCATCTAGAGCCAAACAGCGCCAAGCATGGCCCTCCAACCAGCAACCTGCAGACGCCCGTCTCCTCTCCCGCCATGTCGCGCTCCGCCGACAGTCTCCCTTCCACCGCACGGGCCATCGCCCTCCTCCTCTCCTCCGCCCCATCCGTTCAGGATGCTCAGCCAGGCGTCCTCCACCAACTCCTCGAGTTTGCCCACAGATACACTTCCCAGGTGATTACCGACGCGAGTGTTTATGCCGAGCATGCTGGCCGCGGAGGCAAGATCGAAATGGACGACGTCACTCTTGCCGTCCAGGCGCGAGTAGGCTGGGAGTTCGGTGGACGCGTTCCCAAGGAGGTGCGTCGCGTGTCTTCGATTAGTCCTGTATGTACCAACTCGAGGGCCTTTTCAGTACATACTTTCTCTTGCAGAAGATGTAAATGCCATTCCACTGCCCCCGGTTCCAGAGGTCTTTGGCGTCCGACTGCCACCCGCTTCTGAATGTCTCTCCTCCATTGATTTCGATCTCATTCCCAATAAAGCTCCCCCGGGAGTCAAGCTATTCGACGAAGAAATCGAGGAAATCGAAGAGTCCGAATCCGAGGAAGAGGAGGAAGAGGACGTTGAAATGCAGAGCACACCAATGCACATCCAGGCTCGTGGAACACCGTCAACGACAGCTTCACAAGAACCCATGAGAGAAGAAGCACCGTTCCCTATCAGCGCTATTGCTACTCCGTCTGATATGGACATGCTAGGCACACCAGCGCAGGGAATGCGTATAGAAACGGAGGAGGGCAGTGACGTAGTAGATGATGACGAGGAGGGTCTCTTTGCGGGAGGCGAGGACGAAGAGGAAGAGAGCGATGCCATGGAGGAAGTTTCGACCGCCCTAGTGGAAACTACTAACGGTGTAAAGCGAAAATTGGTGGAAGAAGATGATTACGATTGATTCCTTTTTTTTTTTTTGGTTCGTCTTGTTCTGTTTCCGTTCTAAGTGGGCAATGTATCCTACTCATCCATATTATTTTAAGATTCTGCCACAATTGTTTTGCACATGTACAAACCACATGAAGCATAGGGAGTTCTTCAAATTCTTAACAGGTTCACCACGCTCTCCAACCACATTCAATCTAGTACGTGTGTCGTATATGACGTTTGCCTCAAGTGCGTTGGTAAACTTTGCTTCAAAAATAGACAAATTGATCTTATGACCTGCTGTCACAAGTAGGAGAAGCTGCGATATTTTTCGCCCATCATTGTATTATCGAACTCTAAGAAGCTGATGACACCCATGATAATGATTCACTGTTCATCCTTTCGTCTTCTCTGCGGCCCATGACTAAGTATAACGGACGGTTGAACACCATCCTTTTCTCCAGCTCCCTCTAACGGCCCGTAAATCTCTCCACTCGTGACTACAAAAGAATGTTATAGTGTTTGCCACCCGCTCCATGACATCCGCTTTCCGGTTATTACGACACATATGCACGTTCTGCCACCCCTAAGAAAGACTTCGGTGGCCAGCGCTCATCGCGGTAAAGTACAAACTTCTTTCTGTGCGCGAGGTTGAAGATCCTCCTGACTGGTTTCGCGTCATCCAACGGGCCTTGAACAAACGATATGCTACGTGGTCAAACGATATGCTACGTGGTTCAAATGGTATATAAAGCCTTTTTCGGCCTTTATGTTTTTCTGACCCGTCGTCCTTTCTGTAAGCTATGAAGCCGTATTTCAAAAGCCTTGTCATTGCTTGCTTTGTAGCCCGCGCATATGCTGGTATCACCTATTCCTTCCCGGACTGCTCCACAGCCCCACTCAAAGGGAATGTAGTCTGCGACATGACGAAAGACCCCGTCACTCGTGCTAAAGCTATTATTTCTCAATTTACCGTTGACGAACTGATGGCGAACACCGTCAATCTGTCCCCTGGCGTACCCAGATTAGGAATTCCCCAATATCAATGGTGGTCAGAAGCTCTGGTAAGTGACTGTAGTTTTCTATTTTTTTTTCTTCATCAAACAAACGATTCTAAACAATATTTTCATCATATAGCATGGCGTCGCTGGCAGTCCTGGCATTACCTTCGCGTCTGCGGGTCAGAATTTCAGTTTTGCCACGTCCTTTCCGCAACCTATCTCCATGGGTGCAGCCTTCGACGACGCACTCATAAAAGCGGTGGCGACAGTCATCAGCACCGAAGCGCGAGCATTCAACAACGCTGGCCGCGCAGGCATCGACTTCTTCACTCCAAACATCAACCCTTTCAAGGATCCACGCTGGGGCCGGGGACAGGAAACGCCCGGCGAGGATCCATTCCATATATCGCAATATGTATTCAACCTCATCCAAGGACTCCAGGGCGGCATCAACCCAGAGCAATTCAAGGTCATCGCGGATTGCAAACACTTCGCAGCATATGACTTGGAGAATTGGAATGGCAACAATCGCGTGTCGTTCAACGCGGTTGTGACGCCCCAGGACTTGAGCGAGTTCTACCTACCCCCATTCCAGAGCTGCGTCCGCGACGCAAAGGTCGCCTCCGTTATGTGCAGTTATAACTCCGTAAACGGCATCCCCTCATGCGCGAGTTCCTACCTTTTGCAGTCTATCCTGCGTGACCACTGGGATTTTGACGATGTCGGCCGATGGGTTACCTCCGACTGCGACGCGGTGGACAATATCTTTAGCACCCATCATTTTACGAGCGACTATCCACACGCCGTGGCCGACGCTTTGAAGGCAGGAACAGATATTGACTGTGGTACTGCCTATTCTCTCCATTTACCAGACGCGTTCAACCAGTCTTTGATCACGAGAACCGACTTGGAAAAAGCACTTGTCAGGCAATATTCGTCTCTGGTTCGGTGAGCTTCTTTCACTTCATACTGTGGCGATGTTTTCTGATTGGTATTGTTGATTATATAGTCTTGGCTATTTTGATTCTCCTACTACCCAACCTTTCCGCCAACTTGGATGGTCAGACGTAAACACGCCAGCCGCTCAAGCTCTTGCCTACCAGGCCGCAGTCGAAGGTATTGTCCTACTCAAAAATGATGGAACGCTACCATTCAAATCTTCGATCAAAAACATTGCCTTTATCGGCCCTTGGGCCAACGCGACGACCCAGATGCAAGGAAATTATCAAGGCACTGCGCCCTTCCTCATCAGTCCTTTCCAGGGTGCGCTCAACGCAGGCTTCAAAGCCACCTTTAACTTGGGCACTACTACGTCTGGCAATTCGACATCCGGATTTGCAGCTGCGCTGGCTGCGGCGAACTCTGCTGATGCTATCGTGTTCGCTGGAGGAATTGACGATACGGTGGAAAGTGAAGGGAACGATCGGACTGCGATCAGCTGGCCTGGTGTCCAACTTGACCTCATGGCGCAGCTAGCAGCGCTGGAGAAGCCTTTCGTGGTTATGCAATTCGGAGGAGGCCAAGTCGATAGTACAGCCCTCAAGAATAACACACTCGTTGAGTCCCTTTTGTTATCTCGGAGAGTTGGTTCCTTGACGTGATGTCATGACAGGTTAATTCGATCCTTTGGGCAGGATATCCGGGCCAAAGTGGCGGGGCTGCATTGGGTGATATTTTGAAAGGCAAGGCCTCTCCGGCAGGACGTCTCGGGACTACGCAGTACCCCGCGGACTACGTCAACCAAGTACCAATGACCGATATGACCATCCGCCCAAGCAGCACCAATCCTGGCCGAACATACATGTGGTATCAAGGGACGCCCGTTTTCGAATTCGGACATGGCCTTCATTTTACAAAGTTCACTCTCGATTGGCAAAAACAGCCTGCCACGAGATACCAAATTCCGAAAGTTTCATTCCATACGAAGAAGACTGTCGATCTCGACGAATTCGACACTTTCAACGTCGCCGTCAAAAACATTGGGAATGTTACTTCGGATTACGTCGCCCTGCTCTTCATCAGCGGATCGGGGGGTCCAGCGCCACTTCCCAACAAGCAGCTAGTCTCTTATACGCGCTTGCATTCGATTGCAGCAGGAAACCACGCTACAGCCGCACTGAAGGTTACGTTGGGATCCATCGCTCGGACGGACGCACAAGGAAACCAGTGGGTCTATCCCGGAACATACCGCATAACTGTCGACACGGGCGCCGAGATATCCCTTTCGCATCAATTTGAGTTGGTTGGAGCGCCAGCCCAGATTTCTAGTTGGCCGCAGGAGGCACCATCATCTTAAAATGTATGTCCTTCGAATGTCTGTTAACGAAAAGCAGATTGTTCAGGTGATCTTGACGATGGATAAGAATTCGTTTATTAATCGTGTAGTTCATGTGCAATGCATTCACAATAAGCGATTATAAAGAAGTAAATATGAATTCCGGGGTACTTGAGGAGGTGCTACCTGAATCGAACGCGAATGAAGAAAAAAAATCTGTTTCAGGACATAAAGAATGCGGGAGAAGTGGAGAAACGCACTTCTCATATGTCGCAAGATTTTGCGTGGCTCAATTCTCCATGCCAAGCAAGATAAGCAGCTCCAGAATCGGCCCATATTTGATACTGTACGACTTTTAATTCATCGTCGAAGTCCAATGTGTAGATGAAGATTTCATCCCATGACTGTTTCGTGCTCAGCCATGTAAAGGTTCCCTTTCCTTTAACGGAAACTTTCATACTTTCGGGATCCACGACATAATCGGAAAATGAAATGCTGTCGTATGACAAGAGAGATGAAATAAGTCGGAAATATTGCTGCGCTCCGGATATCCCAATGAACGATCGACCAAGAAAGGGAGCAAGGATGGGGAGGCCATGCTCGACAACAGACACTTCGTGGGTAGTTGAGAAAAGAGAAAGAATGGCGGCCAAATTTTTTTTTTCTGCGAAGGCATTGCAGAAAGTTTGGGAGGCTTGGGAAAGTTCTTTCCTTGTCGGAGTCATGATCATGGAGGTTTGGTAGAAAGCGCTCATCAGCCGTATCGAATTAGCTTTGGTGATGATGTCATTGCAATCATTCTTTGGGCAATATAATCAAAATAAAATAAACCTTGATTGTCTGTAGAATGAGCGATGCTGGAACGCACACCGCGGAAAATGCGACTTTTTTACGATTCTGAAATAGCAAGGAAAACGAGAAGGCCGGATCATGGCGTT
The DNA here is from genome assembly GCA_015484465.1 of Pholiota conissans. Classification (NCBI taxonomy): domain Eukaryota; kingdom Fungi; phylum Basidiomycota; class Agaricomycetes; order Agaricales; family Strophariaceae; genus Pholiota; species Pholiota conissans. The sequence continues at coordinate 215,676 of MU155148.1, forward strand.
GTGCACTGTTCAAACTGTTTGTCTTCACATACTGCAGTAGTAACTGCGCCGTTCACATGTTGTAGTAAACACCCGTCCCTGGTCCGCATGTAAACCACCCCTTTCACGCGTGGAAGTTGTGTCCAATACTAAATGCCATATATCAGTTGCGTACAGTTGAAACTGACTCTGAAAACCCATCTGAATGAAACAAAAAGCAAATTGTAATCATCACTCAGTGGCAGCTAAAAGAATACATGAGATTTTGAGAGTTGGAAGAACGAATGACTATTTCATTATATTGGTATTCGACATTACGGTCGATTCATTCATGAATTTATATATGAAAAGTACCCTGAACCCCGCACTATATTTGAATGGCATACAGTAATCTGAAACGCTCCTTGAATGCGGACAGAGAGCTCCGAATGCATATTTAAGCATAAAATCAGGTTTGAGGAATGAAAGCTCGGCTTGGATCAATATGGTATCCATCCGTACGAAGCTCAAGACCACGTACCCCAAGAGACTGGCAAGTTGATTTGAAGTTGATATAAATACATAAAGAATTCTGAGAGATAGCGAACCGAATGTCGTTGGGCTAGCCAAAGTTCCAGGAAGATTGTCACTTCCATTATTAATACACCGTGCTCAAATTCCTTGCTGAGGCTGAGTACTTAGAGGAAGAGTCGAAGCGAAATGGGCATGGCGGTCAAGGAAAATGCGCCGACTGGTCGACCTTCCGAGTCCAGTGTGACAATCAATGTGCCAATCGGTCAGATGACTCGCGAGTAACGCGGTCGCGTTGTTTAAAGATGTTTAATTTTTGGCACTGCACTGTGCACAACTATGACACTGCTTTGCATAGCACCACCGCTCCGCACCGAAACGTGTATTCCAAGCCCTCGTTATACAATTATCTGGCAGCAGTGCAGCTTAGATCTGAGAGGATACGACGGCGGCATAAACCAGGAATGCAACCGACGCCTGTGTAATTTGCCTCACTGCTGGAGCGCTATAATGTTTGTCGCTTTTTCGCCAACACCTACACATGGTATCCTTGCGGCTTTCTTCCACTAGAAAAGCCAGACATAAGGTTTTCATCTCCGAAGTGCGAGGCTTGCCAGAATCCAGTACGGTGCCCCAATTGGAGAGAATGTCTTCGGAGCTGAGCGGAATAACTCAATGGTATCTCTGCACTTTTATACCTGTATGTTCATGTCATCGAGTTCTATGTGGGTTTTGTGTGACAAGTGGATATCGTCAGCTTCGAAAGACAACATTAGGACACATATGGTGGCGGATCTGTTCAAGGATGCCTACTTCGTGATGAAGGTTCACGTTCCAGCAGTACATTCTTATTGAGTCAGATGGGTGCACGAGGCATGAAGCAGATTATTATTGGTACATCCTCGTTGCTAATGCTCGACTGCGTATAAAGGGGACCGTCTCTCCTCTATCTTGCAAAACTTTCCCGTCTTCTTACCACTACCACACACTTCGCAATGGCATATAGCGCAGGATATGAAACATACGACCCATACCTTTCTAGGTCTCTCTCGCGCCGCCAGTCTATTGGTTACCCTGGTACCCCGTATCCTCATCAAGTTTATCCGGACGGAATGCCTGGAATGGCTGGGACCGATGTAAGTCGAGGGTATACGTGCGCGGCTGGATACATGTTCTGACCTATAGCAGTACCAAGCTCAATATCCAATCTATGGCCCTCCAAGCAGCGCCGTTGTTCCAAGGGCGATGAGTCACCGACTCACTAGTCAAGGTAACCAGTATACCTATAAACGGCGTTCTTATCTTAAGATACTGACCTTTACTTGTCAGCAGGTTACGACTACGAGGATCCTTACTACGATGGCCGCCAGATGTCAATGTCATTGGGACATTCTAATTCGATGATTATGCCGCGGACCCGTCGTCATTCGACCGTCTCTTTCGTCGCTCCTCCCGCCATTGACCCATACCGTAGCCCAAGTGCTATTCACCTTAAATTTAAGAGAAAGGGCTCCTTCTCCACTGGCATTGGTCTTGATGAAGCCCAACAGAGAATTCGCCTCTCAGGGCATGACGCATACTCCTTTCACGATCTACACGCAGACAGCCGCGGACGGATTCACTTGAGAATCAAGGTGCGTCTGTCTTTGTTACCAGCGTCTTCCGCTCTGAAATCTTTGTATCAATTATAGTGGGCTGGGTATTCGTCTCTAACATATGAAATTCCTCTGGATGGCTATGATGGACGCATCAATCTGGAGACTCTCGCCCGACGAGTCTCAAGGGCATGTGTACACTACCTCCAGGTATGATCCAGCGGTAATGAAGCAAATAATTTCCTTACTAACATATAGCCTCTCTAGGCAAATGTTATCCCTATTCTTTGGGATCGTGTGGTGCTGCATCACTTGGAAGAAGTTTCATATGGTGTTTGGCAACCCATGCTTTCCACTCGTTGACCAAGTGGCCTGCGGGCGTTGTTGTATACCCTCATTCGCCTTTTCATAGGCTCAGAGGATAATCATTGAACCTTTCGCAAGGTTGACTTTTCAGTGGCATATCGTTTAAAATAACGATATCAAAGATTACATTTGAGTTTTTCAATGTACAGAAATTTGGGATTTGCTCTTCCTTTATGCCCCTTTTTCATTCCTTTCAATCTTGCTCATGTTCGATTTTCTCTTCGGATGCCCATATAAAGCGCTCACTCGTTATACATGTACAATATTACATTGTTCTTCATTTTTGTCCATAAATTATGGTGCTTATCTATACCTCTTCGCATATGTAGTGCGACTTCAATTCGTTTGTATTGCAAGGAATCCATATTTCACGCAAATACTTTACGTTCCATATGTTTGTGTCTACATAAATTGTTTACACTGGGACATTGAGACCGAGTTGAGTGAGAGGCCTAGCCGAATTTCGTTCTACCCAAGCCTAGACAAGGAATAGTTAGATCGACGATGAAAATAGATCTTCAATCGAACGCACTTTTACACTGGGCCATTCGTCCAACGTCTCAATTCCAGCGAACGCATGGATTCGCACCCTGCAAGATCAGATTGTTAGTATCGATATATTCGCAAAAATCCACAGAAATTATACCAGGGGAAGGCCTTTATATCGGCGATGCTATATTTTCCTTTTCCTGGACCTACAAGCCAGTCACGACCCTTCAGACGAATTTCAAGAACACCGTACAGGCGCTTCGTTTCATCGAGATAGCCTATGTGTGTACGAGTCAGCATTGATACTCTGAGTCCGCTAAATGTACGCACGCTTCTTAGCGTAGGGGATATCCTCCTGAGCGAATCGATTGAAGTGGTTGGCTAAATAAAACAAACCGTTCGTATTTGTTGACCCCCCTAATGATGACAAACGTACATTGGCCCTGCATAGGGCCTACACCACCATGCTTAGACAGTTCATGAGCACGTAATTATATTAGAGCAAAAAAGTTGAAGCTTACTGCAAAGAAGATCCATTGCAACAATTCACTGTGATAGTCGGGCTCTTTCTCTGGGTCAAACCAAAAGACATGGCCTTTGTCGTAGTGCTGAGCAAGATATAATAGAATTGCAGCAGTTTCGAAGACAGCGAAGTCATTTCGCGAGTGATCAACTAAAACAGGAATCCTTCCATTGGGGTTCAATTTAATAAACCATGGTTCCTAGCGATTGAAGCAAAGATTTCATGAAACGTAGCCCGAAATTTATATGTAGGACACACTTTTTGTACATTGGTCGAAATGACAATGTTGACCACTCTGCGTAGACCGATAGGTCAGCGAATCATCACCAACAGTGAGACGTGTCTTACTCGTAGTCAATCGAGGGGTTTACTGCTTTCAGTTCTTCAAGGTAGACTGAGACTTGGTGGCCATTCGGAGTCTTTCCGGTGTACAAAGTGAAGGGCTTAGTGGTGGTCGTAGCTGACATCGTCGGATAGTGGTGGGGGAAGTGTGATTATCTGTTGGACAGCACTCTGCTCTTGCAAAGATGCCTTAAATACATCACAAGGTCGACGAGTCTGACGCCATAGTCGCAACATACATGGGTGAGATGAGATCGGCATGAATAAGCACATGGATGAGTAATGTCATTACACAGAATCTGGCAGAAGCAAGCCCACGATAGACCGACGCTGTTAGGCCAGTTCCGCTTAAGTTAATCTATAACCTCGTGAGAATGGCACCCTTCAAGAATTGGAATGATCCCAGGACATGCCATTTGTCCTCGGCTGACCTCAGGCTGAACCCGAGTTTGCATGGGACATTCTACCAACATGAATCAGTAGTGACGCAATAATAACGGGAATAACATTACTTACTGACCTTGCCCCAATTGCCCGCTTGAAATGTGGTTTTACGTAGAGACTGGCATTCTTTCAGGAGTGCGTTGGCGTGATACCAAAGAATAATCAGATTATTTAAACAGTTCAAAGAGAGTGCTTCAACGTTCAAATTTCGGGGCTGCAACCAAGCTGCAACTTGAATTGTAGGTCACCTCGATTGGCAGGCAGAATCACGTAAGCCTGGACGCCCAAGAGTTCTCAGTTCGTGATATACTATTGATAACTTGAGCCGGCCATGTTCCCTCGAATTCTGGGATCCCTTCTTCGAACAACACCGACGATTGCTCCAGTGGCAAACAGAGGAGTTCTTTCTATCACTGGATCTCATTTTTCGGAATTCCTCAATGGCCTTGTCGCGACCTCTGTACGTGGGCCTTCTCGAAACCAATTTTCGACGATACTACATGCTCAGGCACGCATTCTATCTGCTTGTGGTCCATGCTTTTGTTGAAAATTATCCTCTCTTATAGGGTAGAGTTATGTACGATATATTTCTGTACGCGACAAGTAACGGATATCTACTGGAATTCGATACGCGTGAATCCAAAGCGACACCGCTTCTGTCGTATTTCAAACGCCATGTTCTTCGCTCAAAAGTGAAAATTCGGGATGCGACCGACGAGTTTGACGTATGGGCTGTCTGGGGCTCTGAAAATAACAGGAATTGGGAGACTGAGAGACAGTGGTTGCGTGCCCAAAGTGGGGCAATTGAACCCGACTGGTCTCAATGCGAAGAGTGGCCGTGGGGCACACAAGAGAACGTCATTCAGGATAGAAGAGCAGTTGGAATGGGTCGTCGATTGCTTGTGAAGAAGGGCGATAAACGTGAGGATAGTTTTTTTTTTTTTTTTTTGGCTCAAGCCCGTCTTTCTGAAGTGATATCATTTCGCTAGCCCAAGAAGCATCTACACATGACATTATGCCAACCGAAGAATACCTTCTTCACCGGATTTTAAATGGCGTTCCCGAAGGCACCACAGAAATTCAGCCAATGCAGGCGTTTCCTATGAATTCAAATCTCGATGTTATGGGTGGATGTAAGCCGTCAATGCAGAATTCCTTCGATTGCCTCTTAAGAAATATTCAGTGGACTTCAGAAAAGGCTGTTATGTTGGCCAAGAACTCACTGTACGCACGTATCATACAGGCGTAGTTCGAAAGCGAATAATGCCCGTCATTATCCACAGATGGGAAAATGAGTCTGTTACACCTTCCGTCTCAGATGCTGAGAGGATAATACTCATACTTTCACTTTTTTCTCTCTAGAGAATCGCTGCTTCACCTGTCGGATGGCGGAGATAGGCTGTTTGTTCCATATCCTTCTAAACATGCAGTATTTCTCATTTCGCATCATTTCTAGGACCCTTACTCAATTTGGAGAAGATATAAGATCTGAAAGCACAGATAATGACACTGGACTCAACACAGTGCTACGCTCACCCAAAGTAGGCAGACTTCTAAGTACACACGAGAGTGTGGGACTTGCTCTTGTCCAGACTGAATCTGCACTCGCTCAAAAACGCGGAGATTGCAAATTAAACTTGCAGACATTGAACGTAAACGGAGCCAAAGAATGCAAATTGGGTGTGACTCCATATTGGCCCGATTGGTGGCCTTTCGAGCGTTCAAGTAAACCTTGATGAAAACCATGGATTCATCTATTTCGAATTCAACATATCTACCTGTTTCATCACTGTAAATTACAACGCCATATGGGTCGAATTAATTATACAAGGGAAATTCCCTGCTCGTCCCATTGCTGGCTCATTGTTTGGATAGTGGTCAGTCTTCAGAATCGGGGCCACTAATAATCGCCTTGATGACGCCCTTTCCATCTTCACTTTTTCCGGCACGGGTGGCTTTGAATGCAGTGATAGCATTTTCAAATTTGAATCTAGAAGCATGTCAGTTGAGCTTCATGAGGTAGATATGACAAAAAGTGTATCACCGATGAGTGACAAGCGGCCTGAGGTCGATTTTTCCGTTGGCTACCAAAGAGATAGCAAGAGGATAGTCACCAGGCTGATAGAACGAAGTGAGGAAGCAGATGTGGACGAGAAGAATTGATCGTACGCCATATCGGAAAGAGCCCTTATAATTGAGCTCCTTGGTCATTAAAAGACCAAGGTTGAGTGTAACATTGGGGTTACCCATACCGACCTGAAAAAAAGAATAAATATGTAATATTGCAGTATACATGATAAATGCCTGCCTGTACAAAGGTTCCTCCAGCTTTGACGATGTAGAACCCTGTTGCAATAGAGACTTCGGCTCCGCTGGCATCGATGACAAGGTCGATGGAATTTTTGCCTCTATCCTCGATGACGAGCTCTTTCTTCATGTTCTCTGCATTTCTCCTGCTGTAGTCGACTTTACTTTCGCCATCGTTCGGTTTGATGGGCAAATATGTCTCTGTCGCCGCGTAATTCTTCGCGAAATCAAGACGTTGAGGAACGATATCGACGGCGATGATGCGGGATGCGCCGATGGCTTTCGCAACGGCCATGCAAAGGAGACCCACTGGACCGCATCCAAACACCGCAATGGTTTGGCTGGCGCGAAGACCTCCCAAATTAGAGACAGAGTGGACACCAACGGCAAGTGGCTCCATCTAGTAGCAGTTTTAATACTGCCTAGTATGGGAAAATTGAGACACGTTTCTCACCATCGCACCATCTTCAAGGGTCACATTTTCCGGCAGTGGGTAGGCCAGATCAGCCGGTAAACGATAATAGCGACCTAATGTCCCATCGTACGGGGGAGTGGCAGCGAAGACGATATCGGGACAAAGCTGATTATAAAAGTTGGGCTTGAGATAAAGTTCTGCACGCGTAATCGTGTCAACAATGAAAACTTACGTTATAGCGACCAGCTTTGCAGGATTCGCAAACACCTGATGCAGGAGATGTTAGAATTGAACGCATTCAAACGTCATTGGAAGCACTGACGGCACGTTGCTCCAGGCTCCATGGCTACTCGATCTCCGACCTTGAGATGCTTGACGTTAGGGCCAACTGAATAGTGTGGTTAAGATGGTAATCTAATAGCGATCTAGTTCAACATTTACCCTTCGCAATGATGCCAGAAGATTCATGTCCAAGGACCTATAGGAATCGAATCAGATTCCTCAAATGAATTTCAAAAATATAAGCTGTTCACCATAGGTTTCTCGACGACGAAGTCTCCAATACGGCCTTCGACGAGATAGTGGACCTTCACAAGCACAAGTCAACATCAAGAAGTGCGATCTCAAGAAAAACCAGTACATCTGAACCGCAGATACCTGAACAATTCATGAGTATACGGATTCATATCAAGAGGAATGATTTTACCTGTCTTTTTTACAGTTACTAGCACCTCACTTCCTTGGACTAGATAACGATGACCGCCATTAGTGTGGGGATTTGATCACCGTCTGCTTCAACGACTCACTCTCTGGGATGGGGCGCTGCTCGTAGACCACATCGTCGATGCCATTGAGAACGAAAGATGGATTATCTGACATCTGATGTGGATTGAGGTGGCGGTTTGGGGGGGATGTATAGAAGGCGCATTATGTGAAACCGTCGTTCTTAAAGTCATTTGAGCGAGTCGTCCAAGGAAAAGGATCTCGACGCGGTCCGGATGCCCCGGGAAGGGGATTACTCGGATTAATGACGGGTGCCTTCGCTTACTGCGTTCACCTCCTATCTTCTGGCCACAGTCATGATTATGTCCCAGCCTAAACCGCATCACCTATTATTTTTGCCCACAAGTCTCCTGTTTTTCTGGTTTGGACTAGGCTCGAAGAACGGTTATAGACAACGTCCCCCATGGAAGGCGCTTTCGTCTTACAAACTTTGCTACCACTCCTACCAACAACGTTTCAGCTGGCTTGAGACTTGCATTCATTCTTTCAAACGTTGCTATTCTAAAGACTCGAACCTTCAATTTCACTGTCAACATGGGCCGCATCGCTGCAACAGAGCTTATGCCTGACTTCACCGGCCGTATTCTAGACAACGGTCGCTTCGAGCTTCGGGAAGCCTTGGGTGCCGGGGCGTACGGGAAGGTTTATCGTGCTATGGAAGCCCCAAAATCGTCGTCGAACAAACCCAAATACTACGCCGTCAAATGCCTCAACAAACCTGCACCTGGTTCTCATACCGACGTTCTACAACAACGAGAATTCTCTCTCCACAAGCTTGTTTCTGGGCATCCGAATATCGTCACATTCCACGAAGCTTTCTCTGACGAGCACTTTGTTTATGTCGTCCTCGATCTTTGCCCTGGAGGCGACCTCTTCTCCGCCATCACCGAGAAACGTCTCTTCCACAACAATGGTCGGCTTATTAAGTCCACGTTCATACAGCTCATCGACGCCGTACAGCACTGTCATGACTTAGGGGTCTTCCATCGCGATATCAAACCCGAGAATGTTCTCTGTTCTTATGATGGCACCGATATCCGACTGGCCGATTTTGGGCTGTCCATTAAGAGCCCTCTGTGTCACGATTTCGGGTGTGGTAGCTCTTATTACATGAGTCCAGGCGAGTAGATTATTCTTTTGGGTCATTGCCTTCTCTTAATCTGTTTCCAGAGTGTATTGGGCGAGAAGTCAGAACCGGAAATTACTCGACTCGCCATAACGATGTCTGGGCTCTTGCCGTTATCTTGACGAATATGGTCACCGGAAGAAACCCTTGGCGATATGCTACCGGCGAAGACGACTGCTTTGCCGCCTTCATGAAGGATAACGACTTCCTCAAGCAGGCTTTACCTATTTCGTCGGGCGTCAACACCATCTTGAAGAAAGTCTTCGTCATCAATCCTCTGCGCCGCATGACTCTTCCAACTATGCGCAGAAAGATTCTCGAGCTCAACGCTTTCTTTATGGACGACAGAGATATTTCTGGCAAAGCCATCATTCCGGCAAAGGCCCATGCATCAACGGTCCGCTGTCCTCCTTCGAGCATTCTCCTCGTTTCTTCGAGCGAATCTACCAGCTCGGATGAGCAGTACGTCTTCCCAAGCCCAGTCGATCAGCATCCCGAGCTCGAAGCCAATCCTCATCTGAAGCTTCCTCACGCCAATGTTCTCCGTGCGAGCAACCTAGGTGACTTTATTATAGGGGGCACAGAGTCAACACATTCTCTCCGTGTGCCATCCTCTGCCCCATCCTCTGGACCGTCGTCTGCCTCGTCTGGTCTGGAGAGCAAAGGCCCTATCACGCCTGCGACTCATCCCGTTCATCCCGATCTCAGCGTTCCCGAGATTTTGGAGGATGAAGGTCTTGGCCCCCCGGCAGATAACCTCAATTTCATTGCGAAGATTCAAGCCCCGATCACCACCGTTAAGGCAAAAAGACCCAGGACGCATATTTTCCGTACAGCCCTCCAACGCATCAAAGCACTATCCGGATCGGGCAGTTCATGAAGACGATGCAGGCATCACCTTTTTCCTTGTTATTACTTTACCAAACATTCACACTCTTTCACCTGGCATCCTTCTTTCTCTCGTCCGCTCATCGCCAAGAAACTCACGCTATAAACAACGGTTCGTCTTCGACTTAGTTTATTGTTTCTTTCTACTAACTCCTATATTCGTACAGCCAGGAGAAGTGCTACGGCATTGATTATTGCGACGTTACTCCATCGCTGCGTCAACGTAGATGCGAATAGTCCAATCTTTCAGCTAATGAAACTATCGAGAAAACCCGCGATTGACACCAGGATTCGTCGGCCGAGGATTCTTGCTCGCCTCGCGCAAAAAATAATTAAATTAGTATCTATTTTGTATTCATCATGCTATTCTTAGTTTTAGAGCTCTTGTCATATCACTGCCACGTTAGTAACCGCTGGTTAGTATCTGCTTCAAAAAATAAAATAAAACTTGATATGTAGACTTTGGCATACACGGTTGAGAATGCATGAGCATGGAATCCAACACAATGCGAAGATTGATGGAGACTTGAGAAAAGAGGGGGATAATATCAGACCATATTGGAAAGGCGCCGAATCCCGGATAGGCGCAATCGTTGCAAATCGTGATCGATTTATCGATTATCCACGTGCAATCTCTCTTATAAGAGACGGTCTCACCAAATTTTTACCATTCCCTTCCCCTCCATCCCCCACATTCTCCGTACAAATCTATCCAGAATGGTTTCCTCCAGTGTCCTTGGCTTTCCCCGCATCGGTATGCCTTTCTCCCGACCCTGTGTTGCGTCTTGTCTGACGCATTTTTCCCAGGTGCCAACCGTGAGGTCAAGAAAGCCGTCGAGGCCTATTGGGCTGGCAAGATCTCTGCGGATGATCTTACCAAGGCTGCTGCCGACGTCAAGAAGACCAGCTGGACCAGCGTCAAAGCCCAGGGCGTCGACTTCGTTCCCAGGTGAGTCTCCGATCGTGTTGACTTTGTCGAATCGTTGCTAAACTTGAATATCTAGCGGTGAATTCTCCCTCTACGATCACGTCCTTGATCATTCCGCCGCGTTCAATGTCATCCCTAAGCGTTATGTTGGCCTTGGATTGACTCCTCTCGATGTCTACTTTGCCATGGGTCGTGGACGCCAGTCGGAGGGCGTTGATGTCCCTGCCTCCGAGATGAAGAAATGGTGCGACCAATTTTTTATCTTATCTGGCACGTCATGTCTAAGGATTATTCCATTAGGTTCGACTCTAACTACCACTTTGTCGTCCCTGAGTTCTCCGAGGAGACTGACTTCAAGTTGAACTTTAACAAGGCTGTTGAGGAATTCAAGGAAGCCCAGGCTGCCGGTGTCACTACCCGCCCTGTCGTCCTTGGTCCCATTTCTTTCCTCGTCCTCGGAAAGGCCAGCAAGAGCGCCAAGCCCGGCTTCCAGCCCATCACTTTGCTCCCCAAGCTCATTCCTGTCTACGAGACCCTTCTCGCTGATCTCAAGGCTGCTGGCGCCGAGTGGGTTCAGGTCGACGAGCCTATCCTTGTCCTCGACAAGGCTGCAACCCTCGAGACCCAATTCACCACGGCTTACACTGCCCTCGCCAAGGTCGCCCCTAAGATCCTCCTCACTACTTATTTCTCTCGCCTCGACTCCAACTTGAGCTACGTCGCGAAGCTCCCTGTTGCTGGTCTTCATATCGACCTTGACCGTGCTCCAGGTCAACTCGACGAGGTCCTCATCGCCATCAAGCCCACTAACATCATTCTTTCGCTCGGTGTTGTTTCCGGACGCAACATTTGGAAGACAGATTTTGCTGCTGCCATCAAGCTCGGGCAAAAGGCCATCGATGCTCTTGGCCAAGACCGTGTCGTTATCGCCACCTCCTCTTCCCTCCTACACACACCCGTCACTCTTGCTTCCGAGAACAAGTTGACGGCGGAGCAAAAAGATTGGTTCTCCTTCGCTCTCGAGAAGGCCGCCGAGGTTTCTACCATCGCTGCTGTTCTTTCTGGCTCCCAAGATGCTGCTGTCGCTGCCGCCCTTGAGGCCAACAAAGTTTCCATTTCCAAGCGTCGTGCTTTTGAGGCCAACTCCGACGACACTGTGCGCAAGCGTGTTGCCGCCATCACCCCCGACCAGCTCGAGCGCAAGAGCCCTTTCGCTGTTCGCAAGGAGATCCAGGCCAAGCATCTCAACCTTCCTAAATTCCCCACGACTACCATTGGTTCTTTCCCTGTAAGTAGCTTGACTAGCACTGACTTTGAGCGTTGCAGCCATACTAACCTGAAATTTATAGCAAACCAAGGAAATTCGACAGGCTCGTGCCAAGCTAGGCAAGGGTGAAATCACCGAGGAGCAGTACGAGGAATTCATCAAGAAGGAAATCGAGACTGTTGTTCGCTTCCAGGAGAAGATTGGTCTTGATCTTTTAGTTCATGGAGAGCCCGAGCGTAATGACATGGTTCAGTACTTCGGAGAGCAGCTCCAGGGCTTCGTCTTCACGCAGAACGCCTGGGTCCAAAGCTACGGTTCTCGTTACGTCCGCCCTCCCATCATTGTGTCCGATGTCAGCCGCCCCCACCCCATGACCGTCAAATGGAGCTCCTACGCTCAGAGCCTGACAAAGAAGCCCATGAAGGGAATGCTTACTGGCCCCGTCACTATCCTCAACTGGTCTTTCCCCCGTGCCGATGTCTCCAGGGAGCTGCAATCCAAGCAACTCGCTCTTGCTCTCCGCGACGAAGTCATAGATCTGGAGAAAGCTGGTATCAGTGCCATCCAGGTCGACGAGCCTGCTATCCGTGAAGGAGTAAGTTGTTGTCTTAAATATCTTGGCATATCGCAATTTGTTGACCGTTTTCTCAGTTGCCTCTCCGTCGCTCTGATTGGGATGCTTACCTCAAATGGGCCGTTGACTCTTTCAAGCTCTCCACCGCTGGTGTCACAGATCAGCTCCAGACTCACTCCCACTTCTGCTACTCTGACTTTGACGATATCTTCCCCTCTATCCAACGCCTTGACGCCGATGTCATCTCCATTGAAGCTTCCAAGAGCGATATGAAGCTCCTTGAGACCTTCAAGCAATACGGATACTCCAACCAGATCGGTCCTGGTGTCTATGATATCCACTCTCCTCGTGTTCCAGGATCTCAAGAGATCAAGGATCGTCTCAAGTCGATGCTTGACATTCTCCCCGACTCGCTCCTCTTCGTCAACCCCGTTCGTAGTATCTCATTCACGTTTCAAATTTTATATTCTGACTTTGTATTATCAATTAGGACTGCGGTCTCAAGACTCGTGGCTGGAAGGAGACTGAAGCCTCGCTCATCAATCTCGTTGAGGGTGCCAAGTGGGCTCGTGAGAACTACGCCTAATTGTCCTCTATCTTTCCGCTTCAACAGCGTTCGCGATCTGGTTAACTTATGGCAATTGACTCTATCCAGAGTTCAGTTTCCTTGACCGTTCCGTGCTTGTGGCGATATTATTCATGGCTGTGGCCATCACCCAAAGAGAGGAGGCATGATACTGCGTTATGGCCCGCGAAGTGCTTCAGTAGGAGGCAGGATCTTTGTGCGTGTTGTATCTGTAGTATTCGGATTTCAACAATCCTCATCTGGTATCACGATAACATCCTTTCATTGTTTCCGCGATCGATATTGCATGTACTGCAAATTTTGAATAGAATCTTGAAGTCATGCAAATACCTTGCGAACACAATAAGAATAACAATTTATAGTCTATGGGTGCCCACTGAATAATAGAAAATAAATACATGTATGTACTTTACAATAAGTAATGTCCTTCAGTTGAAGGGAAGTCCAAGCGAGAATAAATGCCAACCAAAGGGAAAGAAGCAGAGATGTCCCGTATGCTCCTTTTGTAAGTCTTTTCTGGATGCTGCGCCGTGTCACCGTGAAAAGTTGCTCCTCATAGGCGCCGGGGTCGCGCTGGATGCTAGTATCCGAACACATCCGCGTTGGCCCCTCGAAAGCTCAATGACATACTGACCACTCTATAATGACCAGGGCATGAAAGATTTTGTGGAGAATCTGAGGGCATCCGAAAGCCAAAGCTTCGTCGGACGAGTCAGAAGAGCTCCTCTGCTGTGTGTTGTGCCTGATACGGCAACGCGCAACGGCGCTTATTTGGAGATATGATGGTGGGTGGGGCGTTGCTCAGAGGCCTGCAAGCCATCTCCTGAAAGAAGATCTCGATTTGGTTGACAAAGTTGAGGAGAGTGTTGACGGCGCTGATGCATTTGAATTGATGGACGCATACGATGCGCGCTTGTTAGCGGGACGGATGATGAGTCCCAGCTCCGAATACATCTCGTGGGTCTCGCGAGAAGACGCAGCAGTGGAAGGGACGAAAAAATTGAAGGAGGGAGTAGCGGAGGCAGTGGTTTGGAAGACAGGGTATGAGCGGGCAGACATTTGTGAGAAGATACGACACGGAATGAGCAACTAATCAAAGTGCTTTCGGTGACGAAAGAGAGAGTTGGCGTAAAGTTGGAGTAAACTAGTGGGGTGAGCAGTCAGTGAATGAGATGCTGGAGTTCCACCCTCGCAAAGCTCCTCCTTTTAAGCCCAGGACTACAATGCCTTGAACGACAATGCCCCTTCACCGCACTACTGCAATCCACATAATTTGCAAGGCAAAATTACCAAATATGGCAGGTATTTGTCAATCGCACTTGCACAAACACCGTTGTCAAGGTAATTGTCTTGTAATTGTCCCTTTATTTGTACATCACTCGAATATTATGGCTACTGTTCACACCTCTCCAGGGTTCTTGTATCGACGGAGAGCTCTCTCTCTCGCCGCACTATGAGAGATGATCGGACGCGGATATCCCAACTTGTCCGCTAGAGCACCAGATGGATTGTGCAGATCTTCACTAGACCGTCAGAACGAATCGGAAGAAGCAACTGAGCAATGGCTATTTACCATGACCCCCTAGTTTGCTCAATTCCGGAACCCAATGTCTGATAAAATTCCCAGTTGGATCTGCCTAAATACGATGTAAGTCATGAAAATGAAAACTAAGCGCGAGCAGACTCGCCTTCAAGCTTTGAGAGTATGGATTGAATATCCGGAAATATGGGCATGGATCAACACCAGTGCTTGCACACCACTGCCATCCGCCATTATTAGATGCCAGGTCCCCATCAATCAGCTTTTCCATAAAGTACTGATGGAATACGAATCAGCCTCAGAATGTGCATATATGGAAATGTGGACGCACCCGCTCTCCAACTCTCCAATCAATCATGAGATCTTTGGTGAGATACATGGCCGTTATCATTCTCGCACGATTGTGAACCCAGCCCATTTCATTGATGCAACGCATTGCAGCATCGACAATGGGCACGCCAGTCATTCCGGCTTTCCATCTTTTGAGTATTTCACCGTCGTCGCTGCTATCTTCACAGTCTAGGTTCGAGTTTTGAAGGGACTGATGATTCTCCCAAACGACTTCCGCGAATTTTTCAAGATAAGGCCGGCCCATAGAGACACGCGGAAAGGAAACAAGGACGTTGACATAGAAATCGCGCCATGCCAATTCCTGGAGCCATCGCCCAACTCCAGACGTTCTGTCGCTTTCAACTTTATTCGATTTCAACAGAAGCATAGTCGCCCTAGCACAAGTTCGAGCCGAAATCACTCCTGAAGTCAAGTATGCACTGCGAAGTTGTCAATATCAGAAAGAAAACAACAATCTGCTTCCTTCTTAAATACCTGAGACGACTTGTAGTATCGCTGTCGGTCCTGTCTCTGTTCTCCCCGTATTTCAAAATCCTGCTGTACTTGATGGATTCCTCTGACTCTACAGAAAATGGAGAGATCGCCCCAACATGCGATGGATGTGATTTAGTTTCCAAGAACTTTTGTAGTATCTAAGTTGAACCGGAAGGCATTAGTCGAGTGCCCAATACAAACAAAACAAGAGAACGAACTCGTGAAGCCGCTTCTTCGCCTTCTGGCCATACTTCTCTCATCTTGCTTTGCTCACTAGCTTCCAGCTTGAACTCGTCCAGCGTTGGAATTGGTGTATCAAAAAGTGACGCAAGTGATCCCAAAGATCTAACGGATTCCCTATTAGGCTTCGGAATGGAGCAATCTTCAAGGTAACGAGGTATATTGGAGTTGAGTGTCGAGATCCAAGTCTTCTGATAGGGAGAATAAACCTAGTATTTTGGTGATGTCAGCGGATGATATACATAACATTCTGAATCAAATTACCGCATACGCTTTCCCTTGTTTGCTGACCAGGATACCTGGATCGACAAGACATTTGTCATGCTCGAGATGCACTTGAATGTTCTTTTTGTTCCCCAGCTTGAACACTTTGATGTCGCGTCGCAACTCATCGACTTCGTATTGGAAGTTTGCATAAAGATTTCGAGCGCAGTGTTTGTCGCAGAAGGATACGACAAACGAAGGTATATCTTGTCTTTGAGACTGAGAAATGACGTAAAATGGAATATGGAGTTCGGAAAATGCTTCCTGATGGTCATCGCATATTATTAACAGATGTATGAAGCTACGATCAATATGCTTTACCTTCAGCGCATGCAAATTGCGGAGGATAAAGTCGATCCTCCGGACACCTGTATCATGGGCGATGTAGTCTTGCGGGCTGATAACGAACAAAGCGATAAGAGCGAGTCCTGACATATGTGCTTGCTCTGAGGCGCGACTCAGAGCCCTATTGTCCCGGACTACAGATAATCAATGAAAAACTGCATATTGCAAATTCAAAGACTCACTCCTCAGATCGCCCATTCGCATCCAAAATACGACAGAGGCACCCTTCTCTTGCTGTGGCTTGACATTCTTAGATACAAGATCATTGAGTTGGGAAAAAGGTGTATTGGTGTCGACATTTGCTGCTACTGAGGCCGTTGCTATTTTGATTGGGTTGAAAGGCGCTACTTGCCGTACACGCTTGGTAGAAGTATGCTCAGACGCGTCTGGCGATGATATTTCGCGCTTCGCCATTGTACTGCTGTTAGAATCTTTCTAAGACGAAAAAGATATCGAGGGACGAGAAAAGTTTGAGATGCAATTCATAAACAGCGGGTAAGTTTATATAACCTGCGCACTGTGATGTTGCTTGCGCGATGATGGGAAACGATCGTAAAAGGAGAACCTAATGTGCGGACATGATGACATCATCATGATTCCGCTTCCGCCTCTAGCTGCTTCTGGTGTTCTGCTTCAGCTGCCTCTCGTTCCTCAGCCTCCACCACTTCGACATCAAGCGGGAACGTGAGAATAGCAGCGATTCCGGTCAATTGATTCAGTTCTGATCCATGTTATGAGAATATTGAACTAGTCATGAAAGGACAGCTACTCACGTTGGCCAGATTCATGCATGCTAGAGAAGATTACTACCTCGCCGCCCTTATTCTGCACTCCCTCAACCAGAGCGACATAGTTCTTCCTTCTGACTGGATCGCTTGATCTACAATAGGAATTCATTAGTTTTTATTGAGCCGGAAACGACCCACCAACCTGAATAGATCATCAGATATCAACAAAGTTCCTATTGCCCCTCGATCCCCCGCTAATCTGACATGATCGGGACCATACCAGGCTCTCATTTCATCAGTTCCCAGCATTTTAAAGAATCTAGCAAACCGTAAGCAACACAGGAAACGGAAACGGAATTTTACCCAACTTGTCGAGCGTGATTCCTTCTCGAGCATATTTGGTTTCTTTGAGTCGATTTGCGATCTTAAAAAAGCCTGATCAGTTGGGAGATACATGTTGGAAGAAGATGCGCACCTCTGGACTCTTGAGAACTTCCACCAGACTGTGCACATGTGGACTTGATACATGCACCTTGATACCCTTCTCCTTCATTGCCTTATGAAGTATTTTGTCCCCTCGATTTAAAGACTCGGTTAAGATGTAGTCATAAACGGCGTCTCTAACCCATCCCGGACTTGCAATAACAATGGCTTTAAGGGAAACATTTCCGTAGGGAATATGGCGAACGAAGGCATCGAGTAAGGCGGAGTAGAACTTGGCCATGCCCTTGTCATGTTGTGATGCTCCTGTCGTGGAAGATTTCCGAGGAATGGGTACAGTCAACCGGTGGGTAACCAAGGTCATATGTTCTGAAAGGAGGCAGAATGCAGCAACGCCTTCTCCACATACCACAGCGGCAACTTCTGCACCTCTTCCGGGTACAATAGCCTCCTCAACACGTCCCAAGGCAATGCTATCCCAGCCATCGTCTTTTTCTATGCGCACATCGCGAAATGCTTCTATGTCTAGAGTATGATAGGCGCCTAGTTTGACATGGGGATTTTCTGAAGTGACTGGCCCAACAATGTGAAGAACAGCTGATTGAGGATCATCTTGATCACCTCCACCAGTGCTGCTGCTGCCTTCTTGATTTGCCGGCGTTCCTGCGGGGGAAAAGACAACCTTCTTGACTTCCAGTGTCAGGGTCAGCCGGACACGATGGGACGCGGTTGATCCAGTGGACGATGTAGTGGTGATTCGCCTACAGATTATGATAGATGAACAATGGGGTATAACATGTAAAGGGACGTGCATACCGAACAGCAGGAGCGCGAACTCTATCCCCCTCCTGAATGAGATTATAAAGGTGCCACATATCTTCATCGTCTTCTGGGCGCAAGGTAACATGTCCCTAGATAACCTGTTAGGGATCAACCTACGAAAGACCGATAGTAAATACAGAGCCTTACTGCGCCATTTTTTTCAACGAATTTACTCATGAGTCTCATGTTGGGTTGTAAGAGTTAAGCACGGAAAGGATGGTTCGGATTGGAAGAGAGGAAAGCCACCTGCATTCGTGAATAATGATCAGACAATCTATTTTCGACTTCTCATAACTGTCACGGTGCCACCATCGCGTTTTCACTTTTATCATCCAACATAATCCGAACTTGATCTTCGTTATGACTAGGCGAGCGTTTTGCTATTTCAGCTTCTGCTACTTTTATGATTGGCACTAATAATTTCTACAGTAATTCTAAAGCTACATCCCTAGCCGCTCGCCTCGTCGAATCTAACAATCCCAATCGATCAAGACACGACTCTGATGATGATGACGATGCACTCTTCGCCGAATTAGAAGAAGAAATAGAGAACGACTCAAATGCAACGGTACGAGAACATGGGCTGCGGGTACTCAAGACAGAGTAAGGTACTTTCATTGGGATGATTATTCGCTATTCGTAGTGTAACTTATCGCATTACTCAGGATGGAACGCGTGAAGCATATGCAGGAGAACTATTACGGGACGTATAGTGAGATCTTGGACGAAAAGGAGGTGGTGCGAGTGAGTGCGTGAGTTCCAAGTTGCTCTCCTTCTCCACCTAGTTGCTAACATACGAACAATACAGACACGAACCACGTTGCGTGATTCACTTTTACCATTCTAAATTCCAAAGATGCGAGATTATGGACAAGCACCTCGCAGTTCGTCACGAAGAAATTTATCCTTTTCGTCCGTCTGATGTTTTGACATTCAGAAATTAGCACCAAAATACTCCAATACTCGGTTCGTCCGAGTTTTTGTGGAGAACATCCCGTGGCTTGTTGAAAAACTGGCTATCAAGGTCTTGCCTTGTGTTATCTGCTTTGTTGATGGAATTGCGAAGGATAGGTGCGATTAGGGCACAGCTCAAGCGCCGGGCAGTGGGTCTGACTCGAATTTCTATTAGGCTAATTGGGTTCGAAGAGCTGGGAAACGAAGATTCGTTCAATACTGCAGTCCTCGAATTACGCCTGGCACACTCGGGTACGTTTAATCTACCATCTAGGTTACAATCCGTCTTCTGAATGATCTAAAGGGGTTCTCCAAAAACAAAGTGGGACAGTGTTGGATCCTGTCTATAAGGTTGCCTATCGAAAACAGAGCGACGACAATGACGACCTATTTGATCTTTGACTACATACTTTATATATGCGCTTGCAGCGCGCTGGCTACAAGGTTGCTGTAGATACATGAAAATTAGTGCAGAAATAAATGGTGAATATATATAAAACATAAAGATAGCAAAAATGGAGGTCTGTTATCCAAGAAGCCGGAAACGTATAATTGTCCTTTGACCTGGTATAAATGGATGTGAATCATCGGGAACGTTGGCGATCTCGAGCTCGCATTGCATTTCCTTGGAAACAGTGGCGATCACAGTCTTGTTGTCGTATACCATTGCTTGCAGGACCGGCACCGGGTAATAACATACAAATCTAATAGCTATGCCTCCGCCCTCGAGAATAGATATTAGTCTCTTCGAACTGCAAAATTGAACATGCGTGAGATTTGGGATTGATGTGAGACGGCGAGATATTACTGACTTGAACTTGATACGGCCAATATGTTCAATTTCCCTCTTGTATTGTAAGGCTTGGATATCAATTTCATCTTTGCGCTTGATGAGGTCAAAGTCCAAGGCAACGACGGAAAATTCGCCATCCAAGGCAAACAGTGCCTTTGCATTCTTTACGTGCTTGAACAGAAAAAACACAGAATGCGCTCTGACGAATCCACTCAAACGATTTTTAAATTCCATTAGGAATGCCGAAAAACACTTGAACTGCGGATAAGGAGACGGTCTTTGGGGCTAACGGCGAAGTTCAGTGTTTAGATGTGAAGGCATAATTGGAAGTCTCACCTTTGCGATATACAGGCGTCTCTGTTCCAAAACTTTAACGCTTGAGCTGTCGCCAGTTCGATTCATCAGCCACACACGCCTTGCAATGCATTGTTTGCATTGCGATGCATTTATTCCCTCGACCAGCATGCCGCAATCAACGCTCGGGCATCTCCCAGGAAAGCGTGTCCCGCTTCGAAGAGGAAGATTGTTCTGTGGTAACAAATTATGTTACGCATATCACTAGGAGGGAGGAGAATTAAACGTACAATTGTGCTTTGAAACAAAGCACGTGGTATTTGACGAGTAGAGCCTTCCATGCCCTTCTTCAGGCGATCCTGCTTTTTCTTCTCTCGCTTCCGGAGACGGCATAAAGCACACATCTTCCAGCGATACTCTTCAACTGGGGGAATTATGTAGGTGCAACTACGAATATTACAAAGCCGAGCGCCTGGGACTAGGTCGACTAGGTCATCTTCTATCAGCCGGTCTTGTTTATGAAGTTCCTGCTCAAAAGTAATGAAGTGAGCCTTGAGGTAAATGATAATAAAACGATTCATGCCAAATCATACCCTTGCAAGGGGAGTGCCCATATTTTGGCTGTCCAGGAGTTCTTGATCCAATCGAATATGTCTACCCTGGATGTTTTGACGTTTGCGTTGGTAGTCCCGACTTTGCGCACGGCACATCACACAAGATTTCCACCGGTATTTAGCTGCCAGTACCCGATTACATCGCGGTGACGCACATGTGCGAGAATATACCCCAGGGCGAGCAGGAATACGAATCTTCAGCCCGCTAGATTTCGAAGACGATGCCTGCATTCATATGCTTGCATCAACGGTTGTAGAACGGCGCCATATAACCAAAAACTCACAACGTTCACTTCGGATTCATCCAACGGCTCGCAAGAGGAATCTGAATCGGTTGAATTAACCGAATCTGAAAGCTCGGTTAAATCACTATCCCATCCCAATGCATGTTCTTGATCCTTGAGACAAGATGAAGAGATTGTCTGATCTGGACCCAGTGGGCAAAACCTGGAGATACTCCCCAAAGCCTGTCCTTGGGAAGAAGACAACTCGATGGTAGAGTTATTGACCGTAGGCTTGACAATCAGACGGACCTTTGGTGCCGATCTCTTCTGAGGGCTAGCGAGACCACTGAGCTGAGACCGGAGTTGGCTTTCGCTGGAAAGTTCGACTTCAGAGGGTAGACATACTTTTGCATCAACGGATGCAGTCAATTTTGCGATCTCATTACGAACGGGGGTGTGGCTAGAAGAAATGTGCGATTTGACATGCTCGACATCCTCCATGATGGTATCCGATATTTCATCAGCCCAAGTGACAGCTTTCTGTTTCCCTCTCCGTGTCGAAAATGCTTGTTCGGGTTTATCATCTCTTCTTAGTATCTCATTTGAGGTCGCTGCAGGATGACCATGTATAACCTGTGCGGATAGTTGTGCTCTTCTAGATTTCCAGTCGTTCCTGACACAATTCAAACAGCGAGTGGCGAACGAATCAGCGGATATAATGCCAGTACAATTTGGTGTGGAGCAGAGCTTAAGAGAACGAAATGGCTGAGAATTATGATGCATAAACAAGAGGCCAACATGTCTTTAAAGGGAACGGCTCACAATGGATTTGACATCCTTGAATAGAGGCTCGGTCGTCTTCTGCGCCTTGTCATGTGGAGGCTTTGGATGGGTAGTTTTGTCCGGGTGTGAAGGTTTTCGACGTTTCGTAGGACGATCAGGGGGCCTAGATAACAATCCATGTACTCGGTTCACAACATCCGTATAATTGTCCTTTTCGACGAGTTTGGTGTAACCTTCATTGAGGTTTGGACTCTATTGATATCAATTGAGATTGAGATTGAGATTTGTTTGCCACGATTCATAGGTCATAACGCACTGCGGGATAAGTAAATTCCAGGTTTTCGATATCTGTATCTCCATCGTCATCCTTATTACTTTGCCGTTCCTTTTGGATGATGAGCAACAGTACTTGGTAAACATAATGGGAGGGGGGTCATGAGTTGATCACGCACCATCAATGAATTTCCAGAGATATCGAGTTGTTGCGAACTTGAGAAAGGGCTAATGGAAGTTGGCTTGATGTTTTGCACATTGACCGGCGTTATCATATTAGTGAGCCTCATGCTTTTCGACTGGACGATGGTCATGTCATCGCGGCACGTTGGACATATACTGCCAAGATAATATCCTGGCATTAAACTGTTACACCGATCGCACTGTGTCATTCTGCCACGTTGTTCGCGAGTGGCCTCAGCTCGTTGGGTCTACATTGCGTCAGGATAGCTCCCACCTTCGTGAATATAACTGCGGCTTACCTCAATATTCCGGGGGATACGAGGAATTTCTGCAGCAAGACCATAACGGGTCAAGCCAATAATTTCGCCACGTGAATTGAAATGACAGGCAGGAGAATTGTTTGATTCTGGTGTAACAACATTTGAACCTCGAGATTTGGCTGAGGCCTGGTATGGGATTGCGAAGAAAGGTCTTTTGGATGGCGGGGTACGCGTTGTAGCAACATTTGAAGACGCGTTATGAAGTTGAGAAGGCACCAATGGTGTATCCTCCGTTACCTGCATTGAGATATTTATCTCTGCTCCATGGGTTGTATAGAGCGATTTTACCTGTTGTGAAGCCTGTTCGCCATATCTATATCGACACCTTATTGTGATATTAAAACAAGTTACTCACCGTCTGCTGTAAAAACCCTTCTTCAGACAAATCGGAACTCAGTTTCTTGCCCCCATTGCCCTCTAAACTAGCGGCTTGTCGAGTTCCTGCCGTCGATGAGCTATCTCGCGACCGCATCTTAGCTGTACATTGCTGACATAGATTGCCCTTGGAAGGTCCCAAGATTCTGCCGCAATGCTTCGCGGAGCATAAGATGGCACCGTTCGACGATGACGACGCCGGAGCCATCATAGTAGAAATACAACTCCTGTTCAGGTTGCAACATCAAACAAGCCATTTAGCCATCAAACACACTGAGATCTTTAAATCTGCGTGGGAGACACACCAGTAAAAATACCAGCTATGTTCTGAGGTGGTAAGCGGCGTGGTGTTTCAAAGTTTCAAAGAAGAGCTCGTGCATCTTGTTTAAAAAAATCCGATTTGGGGCAATCAATAGAAAATTTTGTAATCAGTTGCGACAGTCCAATTACGTTGTACGCCAAGAATGGACACATATGATTGCCATATTCGGACATTGCTTTGCGCAATCAACGTTGGCAGCATGTCCTTCCTTTTGCAGCAATCCGTATGAGGGCCGAACCGTTCAAACCGTGTACCCATATAACACTACATAAATTGAAAATATCATAGCACTCTCAGGCATTGAATTTCAACATGAGAAGATGTCGAAAGAATGTTCAAGATGTTCAACTACAGCGGAAAAAATGGAGTGAATATTTTTTCATCATGGTAGCTTACTTACGTTGTCTTGAAACCCCATGTACATAGATATATCTCCATATCCCTGAGAAATGTAACAAGGATATAGTGGTCATTTTATGGCTCTTCTAACGGATATCGTGAGATCCCACTGCTCCGAGTCACCATGGATGTCAAATAGATTTATACCGAGCATTCCTACTTCGTTAGCGAAGGCGACCTTCATTGCCAAGGACTCTGTGTCATCGTATGTAATGACCTGCTTAGAGAAAATGGATCGCAGGTATGGAGTGTCGGAACAACTGTCCCAAATTCTCTCAAAACCTCCATTTCCCACAAATCTGGGAATCGAGTCCGAGGAATTGGTCGACCTTACAAGAGCGCCTTGCTCGACGAGTTCCCGAAATTGCACTTGATGGTCGGATCCACCATCCGCACTGACGACTGTAACAAAATCATCGTTCAGGTCGTCTTTTCTGCTTCTCTCTGGCGATTCGGTTCTTGCCCGCAAATGTGTAGCAGTCGATGGATTTATGTAGCCATACGAGGGCAGCCCAAGAACAAGTTTGCTAGCAGGAAATTGTGCTGCAGTCCAAGCATTGTACGCTGCCACAGCATTCATACTAGGTTGAGTTGAATTGTTGCATGCATCATGGAGGGGAGCGTTTGGACCTGGATCAGACAAAGCTGTGACCAGATATGCTCAGCGACTGCAGTACGCATCAAGGAATTTAAAAACTTACAACCCCATGCGTCGTAATTCATTATCACAACCCAGTCGAGTACCGCGGCAAATTCTGATACGTCCACCATCGCATTGCCTTGATTGTCTACAAATGGTATGGTCTCAACAGCGGCGCTGATGCGGGCAGTGGTCGGGAGTGTCTGGCGTAGTAGTTTAAGGAATAAAAGAAAGTTGGCAGAATCCGAAGCACGGAAGTGATTCCCAGAATCTCCTCGTTTTCCAGGATATTCCCAGTCCAAGTCGATGCCATCTAATTCGAAAGATCGATATGTTGTGAGAACGCTTTTCACGAACTTCTTGCGATTTGTATTCGAAGCGACAGCTGATGAGAAGTGTCTTGCAGTTGGACTGATGAGCATTGTGAGAGTATCAAATGAACACGGTCCTTACTTGCTACCAGTCCATCCGCCAATACTCAGTTTAACCTTTCTCCCAGCCCCATGAGCCGCGGTGACTAACTCTTTCAGAAGTTGCGGTGCGGAGGCCTCATCCCAGGTTAATTCAAAATTTTCATTTGGAACGGCGAAAGCAAAATCTATCCAATCAAAGAGCATGAAATCAATCTGGCTTGGAGAAAAGGATGTCCCAAGCCAATCTGGATAGTATGCCATCACAAGAAGTTCAGCAGACCATTGGTCGGCACTTGAGACATCCCCGAATTGTGGAGGAGCAATAACATCCGATTGAGTAAAACCTTCAGTGGGGAAGGTCGTAATGGGTTGCGAAACGTCCGAGAACGGCCGTAGAAATTGCTTGGCGGGTCGTTCTGGTAAGGCTACGGTCTGTATGTCATTGGATTGAGTTGTCGGGATAGAGAGCTCAAACTGCATGTCATGTCGTCTCCATGTGTGTTGCATGAATCCATATGGAACTTCGTGGTGTGAAGCAAATACGGAGAGAAAGAGGCAGACTAAGGAGAGTATTGAAAACCGTTGAGTCGGACAAAATCGCATAGTAGAATCCACGAGAAAGAATCTGCTGGCAGCGCATCAATTGCAGTCGATATCCATGTTCGATCCTGCTGCCTTTATTTCATGATCAAGACTGGTCCGCATAATGATGAAACTCGGTGTACCTCTACGTACATCCGAGACAAGAAATAAGAAAACCAACAGAAGGCAAATACAGACACGGGATAAAAAGAAATGGCATGAATTGAGGCATAGTGGGTGACTATGAAGGACCTCAGCGGACAAAATTATTTCAACTTGGAAAACGTAGTTATTTGACCGTTTCAACCTCAAAACACGCCATTTTTGAACTTTTGGACTAATAATTTGGCCTTTTCAAGTGAACTTCTAATTTTGGCTTCATAATTGAATATTTTGATCCCATCCTCGTTGTTTCCACTTCAACTTCGGCATTTCAACTTCGAAGTTGGCACCTCAATTCCAACTTCACCAATCAATTCAGAGTAAACTTATATGCT
>MU155149.1:0-238976 GCA_015484465.1 Pholiota conissans
TTTTTTTTTTTTTTGGTGGAGCTTAAGGAGAGTGTCTGCTAACAGAAGTTAGGCTTACAGTCTCGAGCTTGGGAATTGCGAGGTAGTGCCTCACTGGGGGGGGGGAGTGTTGTAGAGAGCCGTTCATGAGTACCAACCGGGGGAAATGCTTTATGCACACCTTAGTGAGCCATTTGTCTTCCACATGCCAAAATTTGGTTCTATGACACAATATTAATACAAAAGGCGCAGCAAATACCTTACATATATTCGTGACGCAAAAAATTAGAGCAAGAACCAAGGATAAGCTAGAGCAAGGAAGCCCAGTAATGACTAAGCATTCCAAATAAGGAATCATCTAGTGATGTGACGCTGTTTCATTGACTGGTTTGGCCAGGTACGCCCACTTTTTTACCGATTGCATACTAGGGCAAGGCAGTTTATAATTCTCCTTCTTTTTAGCTGGCAGAATTGTAGCTTATATTTATACAAACAAGATTGTCTACTCAGAATATCTGGTGACCCAGAAATTCAAAAATCCGAAGCCGTCCAAATTTGATAGTAAGGCCTATGTAGGCCATTCGACAATTGCAAAATTGCACGCTTCAAATTTCCTATCATCAAAATTTTACGATCAAATACAAGGAATGTACAGAAGAGTCGTACAGAGTCGAAAGATGTCAAGAGCGTGAGAGGCTGTGTGCCAAATACTTAATCGATATACATCCAAGGGATTAACAAGCATGAACTCTTGAAAAGACATTGGCGAATGGAGGCGAATGGGTGGCCTTCATATCTCATCATCGGATATTTGGATCTCGTCGGAATTTATTGCTTGAGGAGGGGCCGCGGTGACTAGAGGTTCGGTAGGCACTGCCGCCTTCTTCGCAGCGACAAATGCAGGTCCATTCGTACCATCATACGCCTGCTTTTCAGCAGCCGCCATCGCATCCTGCGCCATCACTGTCTCCTCCACTTTCTTTGCTCCCTGCCTTACGCTAATAGTCTGAGCGGCAAGATAGCTCGCTTCCGTATTGAACTGCGCTTGCACGCTGCGTTTTATGCGCAGCATTTCTCTGAACGTGTCTTCAGATCCGGTTTCGATTTCAAACGTGTTCCACTCGCTCCAAAATTGGGGGTTCGTCCTGGGATCACAGAATTGTGACGCGTGTGCGTAGATTGCACGGGCTCTGTCGATTTCTCCCAGCTTGCGCTCCAGAGCGGCAAAGCGAAGACACATTTCAGCAGTTTGTTTATCAGGCAGGACTGAAAGCAAATAAAAATATCAAATATGGCAATAGAAATAGATGAATCTATTAGATACATACCTTCCAAGGAGCGCTCGTAGATCGGTCTCGTGGCCGGCAGACCAAAATTGGCCGTAGCTTTAGCAATGTAAATTGTGAACATCTACTTGGAATTAGTGTCTGTCATTAGTGAGATTGAATTGGGCCCAACGAACCTCGAACTTGTCCTCATCTGCGATGGCTTGAGTTGCACGTTCATAGATATCCATTGAACGCTTGGCGAGACCATAGTCTTCTTCTAGCTGGGCATACATGAGGAACAAAGGTTTGCAAGATTTCGGTGAGCATTTTTCGAGCGCTTGTTCAAACAAATCTCGAGCGCGTTCCAATTTGGTTCCGCCCTAGACGCGAATGAGGAAAGTCGGGATATGGTTAGAGAGTCACTCACATATCGTTTTGTGAATTTTGAAAGATATATATTCCATATCTCGAAAGATACGGGGAAAGTGAAGAGTTCGACGCCGCGTTCATACACCTGCAAAAACGTTAATAGGGAATAAAAAATGCCAATAAATAAATAAATAACCTTGAAGCTGTCCTCGAAATAATCATTCTCCTCCAAGAACGCAGCGTAATTGACGATGATTTGGGCGTTGGCGATCCGAAGTTCTAATATTTTGTCGTATGCTGCCTTCGTGGATTCAACCGTGCCGATGGACTCTTCGAGGTCAACATAGAACGACCAAAGTTTCAATGATTTGAAGAGTCGAGCTTGTACAGACAACGTCTTCAACATGAGCCATTTGAGAATTTGACATTAATGTGAGGTGTTTCAAAGAAGTTGGACTTACATGATCATGATAATTGACCTTCGTGTTTTTAGGGATAGCAGCCGCCCTCTGCATGACTCGAATAGCTTCGTCGTAATTTCTACATAGCTGTTGAGAGGAACAAAATAGAACATGCGTTTGAATTACACTCACTCGTGGCGAAGCTCCATTTCTGACCATTCACACCAAACTTCCGCAAGATCTTCAACGGCCTTGAAATTAACCTTGGTGCCTTTCTCAAGAATCTTCCGAGCGCTATCGAGATCCGGCTCCGCTTGCCCAGAAACGCCACCCTCTTCATAGAACTTAGCAAAGTTGACGTAGAGCCTATGCAGGTTGGCGGTCGCTTTGCGCGGAACGATAGTTTCCAACGCTCTTGTATACGTTTTCGCCACCTCTTCATCGTTATCACCCCATAGTGCGATGCGCTTTTCCCACTCCTGTACATCGTTAGGATTTCGTCGGATAAGAACGTCATTCAACAGGAAGGGGCGCCTATCAGTCAAAGCCTCGAATTCCTTCATTCGTTCATCCAACTCTTTCTCAGTTTCAGCCGCATCTTCCTCGTCCTCCTCGTTTTCCAAGCTTTGCATCAGCGCGCTGATGAGCGATTCGCCAAACTCGGCGTAACCATCGAATATTTGCGTGAAGTCGCGGATGGTTAACACATGCTTCATGCCTTGCTCGAAGAGTTCCTTCGCGCGGTCAAATTCGCCTCTCTTGATCCAATATGTCGCCAGTCCTGTCCATAAACGCCCAGCTTGATCTTTGTAGACATTGAGACCGTCGTTGCGAATGATGCTCTCAATATTAAGCTTCGTTGCATTCGCAGGATCCTCTTCATCGGGTAAAGGTGTCGTTGGTTTTCCATCAACAAGCACAAGCCCTGCCATTCGGATGAGTTGTCCGTTTGCAGATGCGCCGCCTGGCACGGACTCATCCGTGTTGGCAGCTTCAGCTTCGGTCTCTGCCTTCGAGATAGCAGCGTTAGACGCAATGGTCTCATCGATATCCAAGCCGACTTCTTCTGGATACTTCTCGACTACATCAATCCAATCCTCCAGCAGTTGATATGGACTTTTCCCTTCAGGACTCTGATATTCTCCACGCGCAGCCTTTCTTGCCAGGGACAACAACAGCTTTGCAGCTTCCAGAGGCCTGGGTGCCGAGTTTGTTGGTGAAAGCAGAAGGCCGGTGAAGCGTTCCGTTAAACTGGGATCCACGGCAAGATAGCGTCGGTAGACGCTGACAGTCGTCTCGCCACCTTTCCGTTCCGCCCAGAGAAGATACTGAGTCCAAATACGGGAATGTAAGGAGGGTGGAAGCGTGCGTAGTGCGCGGTCGAACGTGCGCCTGGCATGTGTATATGAAAGAACGGAAGGGCAACGGGGGTGGAAAAACATGGAAATATACATCAGCCATAAACGCGGAAGCTGCAATTCTGATCATTGACAACAGGACAAACGAACCAAGTTCGCGACATACCTTTGGTAGCCACATAAGCGCGCGTTCGAATACTGCAATCAGCGACCTCCATTCCTGCCACCCCACGACGGGATCCAAAGGGGTCTCCCATTCATCTAGATATTCCGCTGCTTCCTCCAATGCTTCCTTCATTTCGGGGAATTTCTTCTTTCCTCCGGCCCTTTTCTTGATGACAGGTTTACCAAGAACGTAAGACATACGGGCATTGAGGTAAGACTTCCATAGCTTGAATGAGTTGGGGAACTGCGCAAGTGCGGCTTCGTAGGTGTATGTGAGGCGTTGCAGAGCCAAGCGCGCGGAAGGTGACGCGAGCGGGCCAAGAATAGCGACGACGTCCTCGGGGGTTGGAGACGAGATGGCTTCATTTTTCGCCTGGGTAAAGGCACCCTCGCGTATTGTGTTGAGAGCGGTCCACCATGCGCGGAAGGAGGTAGGATTTCGCAGGAGGTCTTCTTCCCTGTGCAAATCAGCTGTCGTGATGAGGTCTGGATGTGTCGCGGGCGATGGGATGGGGAACGTCAAGGGAAAGAGAGAGGAGAGGTCCTCCAGCGACGTTCTCTTTTCTGCGACGGAAGGCATTTTGGTTGGCAACTAAGGTTGACTGTTCGCGTTCGCACCGAATAAGGCAACAGCTTTCGATGCAAATACACCAAAGCCACGGCCCGCAGCCGGATAGGGTCATTTAGCACCATCATAGCGATATTCAACGTTGCCCTTAAACCACTAGCCCCCTCAAGATGGTATGCATATCTGACTATCGATCCTATTTTCAGAGTCTTACCCGACCCAGCACAATGTCAAACGTTCTGCTCAATCGAATGAAGAGCGCGAGGCACGTCAGCGGCGTGAGCGTGCAAAGATAGGCGAATTCACAAAGCTCTCAGAAACCGTACTTTCCAAGGCATGATGACCCGTTTCAATCCGCTATCACTCACTTATACTAGGGTGATTAACAGAAGAAGCAACAAGACTGGTCTCAGGATGCGTTTACTCTAACTACACGGTTGCTGCAAGTCAACCCCGAATTCTACACCATCTGGAACTATCGACGGAACATTCTTACAAAAGGCATCTTCCACAACAGGTAAGGCAGCGGCTATATACTCAAGATGTCTGACAATCCGAATTAGTTCACCGGAAGCCATCAATCATATCCTAACTGATGAGTTGGCCATGACTATGTCCGCTTTAAAATCACATCCCAAGGTCTATTGGATATGGAATCATCGGAGATGGTGTCTTGAAAATATTCCAAATGGTCCCGGGAAACAGCAAGAAGCTGACTTTGTGGGATGGAAACAAATCGCTTGGAGCAAGGAGCTATTCGTGGTGGAGAAGATGCTTGATTCGGATGCAAGAAACTGTGAGTTATATATGATTTCATTTATATGCTTTTGTTCATGAGGAACCTTGAGCAGTCCAGGCGTGGGACTATAGGCGATATGTTCTTGCGGGCATGCCTACTCCCAGGCCAGAGTCCGCCGAATTGGTTTATACGTCCCGGAAGATCGAGGCGAACTTTTCGAACTTTTCTGCGTGGCATCAACGGTCGAAGACGTTGACTTCCTTATGGGAGCACGGAAAGCTGGACGAGGCAAAGTCAAGAGAGCAAGGTACCTGTATCCACGCCGTTCCTTGCGTATGACCTTGATTTAACACCTTGGCAGAATTCGAGTTGCTTAGGAATGCTATGTACACCGATCCAAACGATCAAAGCGTATGGATCTACCACCGTTGGCTCGTTGGTACAGGTACGTTACTCCCTTGATAATATAATTCATCAGGCCTAAGTGTAGTCTCCTTTTAGATGGGTCGGCAGAACTGCTGGAGAGGGAGATCGCAGCGATTCAAGAGCTACTGGATGAGCAACCTGACAGTAAATGTGCGTTTTAAATCCACTACATCAAGATCTTGTCACCTTCTGATGAATAGTTAGGGTGTGTGGAATCCATTATCCGCTACAAACACCTTCTCCTCAAGAAATCATCGAGCGCAGATGTGAAAGCCTTATCAGAGGAATGTCGAGGGCTATTGGGGCGACTTCAGGAAATAGACCCGTTACGACGTAGACGTTATCAGGATCTTGGTGAGTTCACAGTGTCGATTCCCCAGCGAAAATTAATTGCACTCTCAAGAACTTGAGCTGTGAAATCATGGAAACATGATGATATTGCTTTGTACATATTCATATAAGTAACATAAACTTCATTTCCTTATTATTTCCACGGAGTTGGGTCCGACAGTCGATCATTGGAAGATAAGATTAAGACTTGTATCTGCCAATCGGCGGAATGGGGACATTTAGCACTTGCATTCACCGGGCTTGCAGGCGCACCTAGAATACAGGCGTCAGACAAAAATAGATGGAGGAGGAGGCTATAGAACTGACGAAGCGCCGCAACCACAGGCAGTGCTTCCGCATCCTTGGGCGCTCTGGTTAGCAGGGGTGTTGATAATCTAGAAGATAAGAGGGTTCAGCATAGCAGGACAGAATGATGATGCAAATACTCAACATACAGCGATCATGGTTATTGATAGCGGTTTTATCTCGAGTTTGTAGGAGGTTGAGAGAAAGAAATAAGATACTTGCGGGGAGGACTTTATATCTCAATTATTTGCCGGTGTTTGGGTGGGGAAGTGGATCATGGGGAAGGATTACCGAAAAAGGAAACGGAGAGTGCCGAGCACGCCTGGGCCTCGTGTTTCTGGCGTGTTCAAGTTGAGTGCGTCAGGCCGCCTCTTGCTTTCATCCTGCTGCCGCCATGGACAACCGTGCAACGCTGCACGACACTCTTTTCTCCAGGAACTCTACCCCTCCCACCGCACCGCCCCAGCCCCAGCCCTTCCCCACTTCCCATATAAGCAACAACTCGTCCCCCAACCTCATCGACTCGCTTTTTCAAAACCTCTCCGCCTCCGCCCCCGCCCCCGTTGAGCATCAGCCCCCTGCTGCGCCCATCACTAACCCCGAGGCACACCCTGTTGATACTTATCATGAAACATCTGCAGGCGCGTCGGTCGTCTCCTTGCCGGAGGATACTGCCATCTCTCCCAACACAATCGCGGAACGTCAGAATTCCTTGCTATCGCTGATTGGTGCCCCTGCTGCTAATCGACCTCCGCCTATGCAGCAGCAACAGCAGCTCCAAATGCAACAACAAATGCAACCGTCAGTTCAGCAGCAATCACAACAACAGCTGCCTCAACAAGTACCTACACCTCCAGGCTCGTCGCAACGATCAAATGCGTCTCCACCACAAACCGAGACTCAGAAAATCCTGGAGCAGATGATTGGAGGAGGGTAAGCATTTCAGCAGCAAAAAACGATCTATATCGTATACGCCATCGTCATAATTTAATCCTGACGTCGTATTTAACTCCAGGACTTCTTCGCGGTCGACTACATATTCAGATTCGCAGAAAAACACGAGTCAGCAGCAGCCTGCTCCTTCTCCCCCATTCAGCCAACGTGAGGATTATCGTAATTTTGGCCAGTATGATCAGGGCAGCGACACCTCTCCGCGAACGCGTACTATCCCAAATCCCCATATTCCTCCCGCACCGCCTCAGCCTCAACAAATTCCGCCTCCTTCGCCTCGCAGATCCATGTTTGAATTTACTTCCGCTTTCGACCACCTTTCGTCGACTGCCGCTGCTGTCAAGAAAAAGCCAGTTCCTGTCGCCTCGTCTCAGCCCTCGAGTGGGAATGAAGATGGCGGATCTTGGAACCCTCCTCCTGATCCCAAGCGTCAATCCGTAGAAAATCTGCTGGAGAATCTTACGCGAGGACAACCCCAGGTCTCTCAACCACAACCGCCTGCCTACGAGTCATATTTAACCGGAAATGAGTTCACGCAGCAGCTGGAGCAAAGTCCTAGTCGGGCACCTCTACCTCCTATTCCAAGTGGAAAGCCGGTTGCTGTTCCTAATCGCACTTCGTCGCCGCGTGACTCATCTCCCAAGAATCAGACTTTGCATCGTCCTCAACCTCGTGCGGCTGATATCAATAACAATCAGCAGACGTCGTATACGACGGGAATGCCCTTTCTTCGACAGGAAAAGGATGGCTCTCCAGGGCCTCGAGGAAGTGGCGTCAGGCAAATCAAACAAACGCAAGCTCCAATGCAACCTCAACCACAGTCTATACTTCAGCAACAGCCACCAAAGTATCCCGCCATCAAGGCTCAACCAAGTCCTGTGTAAGTGATTAAACGATTTATCTATTTCTTAGTATCTTATCATTGTTTAGCCCTCAATCGCAAAACATCATCTTCGATGTTTCGCAGCCCTTGGACGAAATACAAGCAAGGGATGCTGTAAAGTGGACCCCAATTGCTCTCGTCAAGCAAGACTCTGTCTTTTTGCCCGGTACCACCATCGGCGCTACTCACTGGGTAGCGTATGCCATGACAAGAGGTACGCGCCCATCTTTGTTGCTTTAATACTTCTTGAAGTGCCTTGACTGATTGACTTTTAGGACGCGTTCGAGTTATATCTCGATCCAGCGGCGATCGCACGTTGCTACAACTTCCTCAAGTGTTCTCACAAACTGCGAGTGTCATTGACATGGCGGTTTACGGCAATCGACTGGCAGGAGTGACATCTGACGGTGGCTTTGTTGTTTGGGAGCTCCCAGAAATGATCACGGATGATGTTCCGTAAGTCTCAATGCAATTATTTTTATTCCTTATCACTTTATTCACTGAGGTGTTCGTTTTGCAGTGGCCGCGTCTTGCTATGCTTGCCGCCAACGGGTGACCCACATGATGCAATCCGAGCCGTCAAATGGCATTCCAAAGAGGCTGATATTCTAGCTATTGCTGCAGATGATAAAATCTATGTCATTGATTTGGCGAATACACATGCTCTTCATGGGCAGCCTCTTCCTCATTCGGATCTCCACCATATAGGACAACTTTTCAATGTCCATTCCGTAAGTCTTTCGGGTTGTCATCTTACAATAGACTCTAATCATCTTCATCGCAGCCCGTCGTTGCTTTCGATTTCGATGTGGATCACTATGCTCTGGCTACGATTTCCGAGGATTCTACACTTACTATCTGGAATATGCACGACAACATGCCATATACGGTGCACAAGATTCGCGGAGATGACGTACCCTCTTCGCTGTCGTTCGTTAATGGTGGGATTGTCATAGGTAGGAAGAATGGAACAGTGTTTCAACTCCTCTCTGCGACTTCCAAGGCCATTCTGTCGACCATCAGCTTTGTCAATGGAGTACAGGATGATCCTGACATGTTTGGTCATATAACCTATGACACCCGCATCCAAACGCTGTGGGTCGCTAACAGCCGTCGCGAAAGTTTAATTGCCCTCAAACTTCACATTGAACCTTCTTACTCAGGGAACGAGGAGAGTACACGTGGATATATTGAGCAGGTGGTGGAATTCACTGGCATCAAGCCCACAATCCACTTCGTGATTTTGACTGCCGACGCCGACCCTCATGGCGATGAGGCACACGCGGCTTGCGTCGCTGCGAAGATTTCCCCAGGTGAATTGGCGCTCGTTGGCTTCTCTGTGCATTCCACAGGTGTCGACCAAGTCCTCATCCGGAAGGAGTTGTTTGACAGCGCTCTCGTACACGCTGAGAGCAAATTTCCATTCGTTGATTCACAGTATCAGCAGCTGCTGGAAAATAAAGCTCGTCAGCTTATTCATCCTCCATTGCAGTCTGGTCCTCAGCCTCAGCCTTCTGGTGTGCAATTCGCTCCACCTCGTGTTCGAACACCACCCTCCGATGACGTCGAGAACGAGTACTCTGAGGGACAGCGTTCTATCACTGATCCAAAATCGAAAGGCCCCAAAAGTAAAAACGTCAATTGGAAAGAGGAGAACAACAAGGACAAGGACAAGACCCTCAAGGCAACCGACGCAGCGCTCATCAATGATTCGTCTCTAGGCCAGGCCTTGTCAAGGGAAATTAAAAAGACGGAAGAGAGTTTACACAGCCGCATTGGGAAACTCATTGGTAAAGAGATGGACAAACAACGTGAGCTTGTCATGGGACGATTCTTCTTTTGTGCTCATGTCCTCACACTCCTCTGTAGATCAACGCTTTGAGGAAACCCGTCTGCATGAACAAGCTGAAGACTTTGCCCGTCAGGAGAAGATTCTGAAGCTGATCTCAACGGAGTTGACGAGGAATACGACTCGTGTGGTGGAGATGGCTGTCAAGACAGAGATTCAGAACTCGGTGCTTCCCTCGCTCGAGAGCATTACCAGGAATGAGGTTAAGGCCAGTCTCAATGAGCATATTGGCCATGGCTTGGTCGAAACCATCAACAGGGTATGTGTTTGCATTATGTTTGGTAGTCATTGGTCGCTCACCTTGGTTGCTCAGAGCTTGCCAACAGAGATGGAAAAGCTTCTCCTGCGTCCAACTATTTCTAACCACTTCGCCAATATCTTGTCCACTGCGTTGACGCCGATGATTGAGCACCATATCAAGGAGATATTGACTACGACCTTCTTCCAATTCCACTCAAACCAGACGGCTGCTATGCATCAAGATTTGATGCGCGAGCTGAGGAACGAGCTATCCGTCATCAAGACGGAATTGGGTAAATTCCAGGCAGACACTGCAAGGGCGCAAGAGGTCGGTATATCATTTTTTCTGTGGTTAAATGAAGCTAAGGCCATTGTTTATTTAGGGAAATATCCGTGAATTGGAACACACTGTTCGAGCCTTATCCGACCAAGTCAAGTATCTCAGTATCAATAACCAGATACCGCACATCCAACCGTCTTCGCAACCTCAGCAAGGTCCTTCTTCAGGACCGCCCGTTCCTCAGCAGCAACAAGGGAACTTGAATGCTCCCCATTTGCGCCAGGGCAACCTTCCTCCCGTTGGCCCACCTGTTCCTGCTTATATGAACAATCATCCTTCCTTCCAGCAACAGGGTCCCCTTCCTCCTCAACACCAGCAGCCACAGCCAACGCATATTCAGCAACAACAGTGGTACAGCCCCATCGCCGCACCGCAGGCCTCCGTTCCTGCAACCTTGCCTCAACCACCTCCCGTCATTCCTCCGCAAGAGCGGACTCCACCTCTGAAGTCCGATCAATGGGATGAGAGTTATTTGAGTGTCCTTCATTCGCAAGATTCAAGCAAGCTTCGTGACCTTCTGGCAAGGACGAATGCAGAACTTGTTTTCCCGTTGAATGGAACGCCGCTCGTTTCTCAAGCCGTCATTTTGACTCTCATTCATCGAGTAAGTGTTATCATTTCTTTTGGAGTGACCGTCTCGTATGTTTATGGATTTTACTCTTTGAATTAGCTATCTGCGGTTGTCGGCGATACTCCACCCAACGATGAGAGCTTCAAGACATCCTTGTGGTGGCTGCAGCGTGTTGCTAGCCTTCTCCATCCGGAGGTGCGTTTCTTGATCTGAGTAGTTCTCGGGGTATTTACCTCTTTCGTTTGCAGGACAAGCTTATCGCCGACTTCATACCGCGCGTGATTCCGACGGTGCAACAATCGCTGAACACCACCAAGCAGCGTCTGGCAATCTTGCCTGGTGGTATAGGAACGATGGAGAGCGCACGCGCGCTTTCTGATATCCAAGACTCTCTCCGCCGCAAGATCGGCCAACAGTGAACAAAAAGCGGCTGATCTAGCCCATCTGCTTGTTCAGATTTTTTTGTGGTTTTATCGCCTTGGGAGTACTGTCATGATGTCGATACCAGTTTTCTCAAACTACGATTTTTTTCTTTCCTTTGCACGTACATATCTTGCTACGACTTGCTACGTTTCTTTTTCTGTTATGTTTCTGCTCGAGATCACCCGCTATATAGGTACAGTGTGTTGTTGTTGTATTCCCGTTTCATTCAAATATCTCCCCAAATTATGGGCTAGTTAGTAGCCCTACACTACTTGTTATCGCTTTCTCTGCTATTCAGCTCTCATTCAGGTTTTTGTTCAAATCCTGGAATGTCAACACGCTCTTCCCACGATTCAGACAGATGCCGGCCCGTTGTGTCTGCTAACATATCTATTTCTGCTTACCGACCACCGTGAGCGCGATGTGCACACAAGAAGGCTGCATATGGCGTGTCATTCTTAATCCTTTCCTCAACTTACGTGTATTCCGCTCAGCAGTATTACAATCCGCTTCGCAATAGTGATGAAAGACGGTGATACCGGTAAAACCTCAGCTTCCAAACAACTCAACCCACTTCCTTTTGACCCTTCAGACAATGGGGGCGAGCCGAGCAAATGGCAAAAGATCGCTATCGCTGTTCTCGTCCTTATCTGTGGCGGCGCTCTTTCTTTGTTGTCGTCACAGTATAACGGAATTCCTGGGAGTTATGGAGTGCAGGGAGCAGCTATGGATGATCCTCTTTCTCTAACTTCGTATGAACATCTTGCTGGACGTTGCGCATCTGTTCCTCCGATATCCGATTCTGAATTCCTATTTCGACAAGCCACTTTGGCGAAGATCCTTCATTCTACTGGAGCGTCAGCATATATTGCGGAGTCTGGTGCAAACACACAATTCTTCGGGAACTTCTCAAAAACTCAATGGTCCCTGTCCGAACGGCCTTTGCTATTGATCATCACCCCATTAACTTCAGCTGATGGTACCAATGAAATTCGCCCACGGATTACAGTTCTAACCCCCAAGGTAAGCAAGCTTAAACTGTAACTTCCTGTGTTGCAAGGTGTAATTGAACCAAAAATGAACATTCTTCGTTTAGTTTGAGGCTACGCGTGCCAAAATGCTCCCCATACCTGCCGCCGATGGCACTATTAATTACATTGAATGGGCGGAAGATGAAGACCCGTATTTGAAGGCATTAACTGCTCTTCCTTCTACGCCACAAGCCAAAATGCTCTTGGGTCGGAAGATCTTCGTCGACAACAGTATACGCAAGTTCATAGTTGATGGATTTTATCACGCATCGAATCCTGAACCGAGTTACAATGGCATACAAGATCACTTACCCACCGACTTCAAGAACAATGTTTCTCGGATGCCCATTCGAGTGTTTTCAGCTCCGTTGGAAATCACGCAGATGCGTGAACGAAAGTCCGAAACCGAGATTCAAATTCTCAAATGTGTGAACGAGGTGAGCGTCAATATCGACTACACTTTATTGGGAATACATTCCATCCTATCTGCCATCGGCCCTTCGACATTAAGCTATATGTGCACATCCTTGCACTATATCATTCCATGGGAGCTGGCGGTTTGGGGGAGCAATGTAAAATTTGACTGCAGATGGAGCTGTCTTCTTTGGTCGATGAGATTTATCTTCTATCATTTCTATCATGTCTATTGTATTAACAAGCGCGGTCATCCCAAAGCCCCTCACAGCTCCCCGCGATAATGCGTGTCTGGCTCACACAAGGACGGAAGTAGCAATTCTGTTGTTGCATTACTTGTCGGTGTCCGCACGGGGCCGTCACAGCGAATCTACAATCTCGGATGTGTCCTCATCACATCTCGTTCTTCCTTCCGAATATATGCGACACTGCGATTGGTATCTTTGATCAGTTTCATGTGTACTGACAATGCACCACTCTCCCACTGTCAGGTTACGCTGCTTGCTATTCGGGACGTACACAAAAAGCTTGTTCCTGGGATTCATGAATCCTACGCTCGGAGTATGATGTCCACTGCGCTCGGCGCCGCTGGGCTCAAAGACGGCGGATGCCTCACACTATTCGGAGGTGCATTCTCTTCTATTATTAACCTCTTTTTTGTAAATTTTTTCTCTTGTTCGAATTTGCCGTTTCATTTTGTGCGCCAAAGCTTTTTTCAGGCATTCCTAGTCCTTAACCTACTTTGTTAACGATATAAACATGCACATTCAGTCTTCCTCTGCGACGTGTCGTGATGCTCATTCACACTTCGTCATGGTTTCGATTGTTTATGGCAGTCTTTCAATCTGAATCTTGTCCACGCAATTCGATTTGCATCGGACATACATTTTTCAGTAGAATTTCAGCTTCGTTTCAAGCCAATAATACTAAAGCATGCACCTTTCCCCCACAGAGAACGCAGCGCTTCCCCATGGGAGCGGTACCGACCGCATCTTGAGTGTCAGCGATTTTGTGCTGTTCGACTGCACGGCTTCCTTGCACGGATATTATAGCGATATAACAAGGGTAGGCCAATCGTTCGCACGACGCTCTTGCTGTCCGCTACTTCATTCTCTTTGACTATACACCCTTTCCCTACGCAATTTCTACTTGCCTCCTCGTCTAAATTACTGCACAAACCAAATTAAGCTAATCTGTTGCCCTGTCTTCACTCAGACCATCGCCCTCTCTCGGACTGCACCGCTTAGCACAAAACAAGTAGACCTTTGGTACCGCGTACGCGCCGCCCAACTCGTTGCAGTAAATACGGCGCGCAACGGAATCCGCACAGCGGCGGTTGATGCAGCGGCGCGTGCCACACTGCGTGCCACACTGCGTGCTGGTGGCGGTTGGGACCGATATTTCACCCATCGCCTGGGTCATGGTACGTATTTGTGTCATTATTTTGCCAGACCACAAATTAAATAACTTGTGGTAGGCATTGGGCTGGAGGTGCACGAAGCGCCGTACCTTCGTGGAGGAAGTGACGACCTCATACAGATAGGGCACACCTTCTCGGACGAGCCTGGAGTGTATATCGAAGGCGAGGTAAGTTCCATCCTTTGTTAAACTTTCTTTCGCCGCATGTGTGCAGCCTTTTTCTTTTCAAATTTCTTCTTGCTTTCGATGTCTATTTAAACAATAAATACTAACGTGATTCCTCGCCTGCATATATAGGTCGGTGTCCGTCTTGAGGATTGCTTTTTCATTAATGCAGACGGCGTGGGCGAGTTTCTTACTGCAGGTGTCGGCGGGCTAAGCACTGCGCCTTGGCTGCCGTGATGACTATTGGTTGTATTCTACAGACCTGTAGATGGAATAAATTGTAATATCTTGAACACAGATTCAATCCCGATGCATTTAAAGTGATCGCGATTCACAGTTTTTTGAAATCCGAATGCATATGTAAGTACTAGTGTTCTCGCAACGTTTTGAAGTAGTTTCGAATTTATCATTCCCACATTCAGAATCCTCTTTTGAATCTGTTATGACTCGTGGAAGTGCAGTCGCTTGCCAATTGCAAGCCAGATTGTTACGTCCAGTAGCTCCAGTTTGAACTCAAGATTCCTTAAGTTCGTAGATTTAAAGAGTAAACGATTTCTGACTGAAATTCATCATGTGATGAACGACATACGACGTGCCTGTGCCGCCCGGATTTGGCACGACATAGCTTTCTTGTCAACTGCGTCCTAGCTGCAGCCTCGCCTCAGCCCTCTGCGACTTACGCTGCCGGCGCAGCTCTCGTCCTATTCAGCTTGCCTACCCCTGCTGCTTACCTCAACATCAACCTTTCGGCATCCTTTGTAGCACATCGACCCCCCAATATTACCATGGCGCCGGGCAAGGGATGGTTTAACCTAGAGGCTGGGACCAGTGTGATTCCAGATACGTCGTTCTTCGAGGGCGACTCAGCTTTCAAGTTCCTCAACCTATCCAAGACGACAAGGCTTTATGGATTTGGTGGCTGGTGCGTTGAATACTCTCCCTCTCAACGACACGGTGTAATGTCACCCGGCGCTTACATTCCGACTGCTCTAGTTTGCTTGCTGGCTTCGTACTCAGTTTGTTGGGCACAGTTGTGCTGACATTTGGAATGCTGGTCACGTTCGCTAGTGAGTCAGGAGAAAGTATGCTTGAATAGTCTTGATTTACTCGTTCACAGTTCTCTATATCTTGGGAACTATCATATCACTTGTTGGGACTGGCTTTCTCATTGGCGTAAGCATTATACCGTTGGATATTTCCATGTTTTTGGTTCACGTGTATTCTTCTCGCTCTTTTTTAGTTTTTTAAACAACTTAAACTTGCAAGTAGTACATTGGAGGTGCTCCCATTGTTTTCTGATTTTAATCCCCAGATGTTCAAACCCGTTCGTGTCGTCGCGAGTTTTATTTTTCTTGCTTCCATTGGCCTTGTGTTTGTTGGTGCATTTGTACTGAACAATGGGGTGAGCTTCAGTATATTCCTGCAAACAAATGTGACATCTAATTTTTGATCCCAGATTCTGTGTATTAGTAAGTTCACCCAAATGTAAGGACCATGGCTATCCCCACTAACTCGCCCTTTACAGTCTTCGTTATCATTGAGTTCTTGGCATTTACCTGGTACAATTTGTCTTATATCCCTTACGCTCGCGCTGCTGTAACGAAAATGATTGGCTTGGGCTAATGCGTAACCCAGCATAGTTTCAAATCATGAAAGGATGTTACCAATTAGTCCTCTACCGTCTGTATTTACAGAAATCACGCTCTGGCTATGAATTCAACGGCTGCCAATAATTATGTATACACTATTATCATTCTTCTCTTGAACCTAGAGGCTACAATTACAACATGGGTCTGTAATGGTGCAAGTATGCATATTGTCCTGTTCTCTCCATATAGTTGTTTCAACTTACCCCTTGTAGTTGTTCTTTTGCTCCCTGAGAGCATCCATGATTGCACTCTTGGGAGTGTCAGTGGTTGCCGACGCGGCTTTTCTGAAATCATATAATTGTCAGGTCAAGGGATATTTTAGAGGAATGTGTCGAAGCCACGAACAGCACTGCTTCGCTATCCAAACGCATGAACACATTCCACTCCTTTTCATCGCCGATGGTTGTCAGACCAGTTGTGATCTTGTTCTTCTTGGCAATGTCAGCAAGCCTCGCAATGGCGGCATTTGTGGGATCGATATGTTTCGCAAATGCCACATTCCCGGCGGTATACTCATGGCCATTGTAGACGATGGTCTCGTCCGGGAGCGATCCAATATAAGTTAGTGCGTCGATCATTTCTGATCCTACGCCCTCGAAGAAGCGGCCACAACCAGCTATGAAGAGCGTGTCGCCAGTGAACACACCGCCAGGTTGAGTCTTCTCAATGAGATCAGTTACGTAATAACATATCGAATCCTGCGTATGACAAGGGCTGGCTAGACACCTATGATCGTTGGCGGTTAATAAATGATATCGAGGAAGAGATCAATGCATTCACTTGATATGAATATTCCCCAAGTTAATCTCTGACTTGTCTTCGACCGGGTTGGTCAACGCTTGCACCTTCTCACTGCCGCCATAGATTGGCACGCCTGGATATCTCGCAGCCTGCGAAAGGCATAAGATTCAACAATGACCTAATTCGGAGAGGACCTACAAAATCCTACGATATGTATATTAGAAATGTAGATGGCAGTCATGGACACTGGACCTAATCACCTTATTCCCCCCACTGTGGTCGAAGTGGTGATGTGTGGTAAGGCCTGCAACTATCTGAACTCCGTGCGCCTGTGCCGCCGCCGAGACCTTAGCAACATCATACGGATCCACAGCGGCAGCAGTATTAGAGGGCTCGTCGATGAGGAGATAGGCGTAGTTGTCCTCGCGAACTGGGACTGGAACGACCTTCATGGTGCGGTACTGGGAAGGAATGTGGGGAAAGAGGCGGATATGACGACGGCAGATCATGAGCTTGCGGAAGCATTGCGCGAGATTTGTTAGGCCCTGCTTATGTCAGCGGCGATCAGAACTTACAATAGCGTTGTCATGGGTAGCTCTACTACTACCGCCCCCATGTTTCCCGTCTCTGCTACCTTCTAGCGGTGACCGTGCCGCTCATTGATTTCTGTTATTTATTTCGCACTATTGGGCACACTGTCTTTCAAGGAAATGTTTCTTAGAGATTGGAGCCGGGGCCGCTCTTTTGGGGGGATCTCTGTGGTAATTCTTCTCTGCATTGATATGACGCTGTCCTCATGATATCTAGTTCTCGCGAAAACCCCGTAGACGAGGAATAGCAAACGACCTCGACCCGGCTGCCTTCTGCAAACAATGTATGATATCATCAATATCTCAGCTAACCCGGTACTCACAGAATCTAGTTCCCGTATTTTGTCCTCCTACAAAACATAACCATACGACCAAGGAACCTGCTAAACCTACCAAGGAACCTGAACCAAACCCTCCTGCATCCCCGCCTGTGAAGACTACTCCAAACCCTCCTCCCACTACGGCAATGAGCACAGCGACCCAGGCGCCACCACCTCCGTCACCGCCGCCTCCTACTAGCAGCACTTCCTCTCCAACCCCAACGCCC
Organism: Pholiota conissans; assembly: GCA_015484465.1. Classification (NCBI taxonomy): domain Eukaryota; kingdom Fungi; phylum Basidiomycota; class Agaricomycetes; order Agaricales; family Strophariaceae; genus Pholiota; species Pholiota conissans. The sequence continues at coordinate 17,723 of MU155149.1, forward strand.
CAACCGACTGTGATCGCCACATTACAAGACACCTCCACGCCTTCTGCTGCCTCTACAGAAGCGAACCAGGCAACGCCAAGTCAGTCCTCTGCAGCTATATCTGTTTCCTCCGTAGAAGAATCGGATACTACTCGGACTGTTGTCTCCACTGACTCAAGCGGACATTTGACTACCAAAGATGTCGTCACCACTGTCCCAATCCCTTTTACCACTTCGAGTGGCATTCCATTAATCCGCACCACTGATTCTCTTGGGTCCACCGTCACCGTCCCTTACGGACCTGATCCCACCGATTCATCCTTGTCTAACAACTCCAATGACGGAACGAGCACCACTACGCCAGCGCAAATCAATGGTGCTGCCTCCAAAGATAGCAACGTAGGCGCAGTTGTTGGGGGGGTCCTGGGGGGGATAGCACTGCTTGTCCTTCTGATCATGGGCTTCTGCTATATTCGACGACGTAGAAGGGCCATCAGAACCGCACCATCCTCCGAATTCCTCAACCGCGGAAACTACCCATTCTCAGGAAGCGCGAATTTCCTGTTTCAGCACGCAGGGAGCTATGGATCGACTTCCGTCATTGATATCGTCTCTCCAACAAGAGAAGAGCCTGATCCTTTCAGTGCGCATAGCAGTGAGAAACTTGTACCTAACCATTGACGATACCCTTTTTTCTGTGCTGTTGTTACTTACTGTTTTTGTATTGCTTGAACAGCCGATCATCCAAATGTTCGATCGCTTGTTTGTTTGCCTGATGCGGTAGCATACCTTCCATTTGGGGGAATATGATCACGCTCTGTATCTTTCACAAATATATCCCCGGATTTTGCTGATATCAGATTGAGTCACCAGGTTTGCGGTCCGTAGTTGGGCGTTGGCTGATCTGCTGTTGGCTGAAAGATCTCCATCAAGCCTTTATATTCTCCGTCTTATGAACGTTGGGCTTTCTTCCCATTTTCGTCCCCCCTCCTCCCCCTTGCTCTCTATATCTGACACTACTCAGGATTCAATCTGCACATAAACCTGCGCTAAGTGACATACAACATGGGACCGGAAGAAAATGGACTGGGTCACAACTACCCATGCAATAGTGAGCCCAAACATTCAACTGACTAATGAGAGCTCTGTTCTTATGCAAATGTGTCGTTCTTCTGATAAGACGGACCACGTTTTCGTTGCGTGCATGGTTCCGAATTGCCAGGCAATGCCCCAACTCTATCTCCGCCATCTTCTAATGCAAATTCGACTCATATAACAAGCACGTCTCTCTCCGTTACCGGACAATTGACTGTGCCTGTACCATCAACACCTGCGCTCACATCTATCATGCTCCCCGGAACCCCGTCTACTAGCATGCCGGTGCCACCTATGACGATACCTGCAGCAAGTTTAAGTACAGTATTAGGGACAACGCCAGCTCCCCTACCAGAAACCAGCACAAACAATTTAGCGGGACAAAGTATGACCTTGAACGGTATTGGTATCATCGCGCAATCAGACTTATCCTCCTCTGAATCCATCTCCTCGGTCTTCAGTACAACTGCTGTGAGTACCTCTGGAACGGGAAGTATGCAAGCAGTGCAAAACAACAGCTCCAGTCATAATCATAAAAACACGGGCAAAATTGTGGGCGGTGTCATAGGAGGAATTGCCGCCCTCATTCTCTTGATTTTGGCCACCCATCACATTTGGCGTCGTCGCCAAACCAAACGAACGCCTCCTTCCGCAGAATTTATGGCTGGACGAACAAATCCGTTGTCTGGCGGCTCGCGACTCCTGCATCAATGCCTTGGGACGTCCGGGTTCAGCAACAGAGTCGCAGACGATGTGACTTTTCCGGTGATGAGGGAACGAATTTCCAACCCATTTAGCCCTCCAACCCAGACCGTTGCACTTCCGTATTAGAGAACAATACTAGAATCGGTGATTTTTGACAGTTATCCAACACTATGTATCACTTTACTGTACCCTGCCATCTGCATAGGGAATTTGCCGCATGTGAGTGTCGTGTATTATATATTAACAGCCATTGAGTATAAATATGTACTGTATCCTGCTGAAGTTGTATGAAGTAATGCTAAGTCCTTTAGATAGACCACCAGTCCAGATCAGCATCAAACATGAATCTTTAAGATGCCCGCACTTGTTCTTCTCTCAGCGGTCTGCTCGGGTCAAAAAGGAAATGCGTTGATGATCATTTCCAAGAATATGTGTCGTAAAAAGAGAAGCCCGTATAAATGATATGCAATTTGGATATACAAAATTATAATCGCGACAAAAGTACTATTTGAGGGTATCAATCCTTCAGAATCGCCTGGACAACGTTGGCAACTCTCAGCTGCCTCAAGTCCGTATAAGTCTGCGCGAATAAGGTGAGCAATCAATCGGGCGCGAAGGTGACCCTGTGAAACGCACCTGTCCACATCCAACAAAAATGATAGGTTGACCTGTGATATATGTCATCGAGAGCGCCGCACCAACCTTTGTACAGGATCAATCATATTGCCGTATGAATAATGCAGAAGTTAACAAACCTTGTCATCGACAGTGTCCCATTTAGTAACAAGCATACCGTCGATCCCGCGTCCCTTTCCAGCACCTGACGCGGATGAGAAATCTCGCAGCGCTCTGTCGAACTTTGTCAACTGGTCAACAGCTTCATTGCCGACGAGTGCTTCTCCAACAAAGATGATCTTGTCTGGGTTGTTTACAGAAACCAACTGATGAAAAAGAATGAGATAAAGTCCGACGAGACAGGCTAATGAATCTCTCTCATACCTTTGCAAGAGCGCGCATCAGTGGCTGTCAGAAAAAAAAATCAATGGGAGGACCTCCGGTTTTAGGACATGGCAAGCATACCTCATTATCTTGCATCCTACCCGCGGTGTCAATGAGAACGACATCGAAGTCATTTTCTCGGCCTTAAAAATAAATAAATTTGAGAGGCATCAAAAAAGAAGACCGACAAAAGCGGCAATATCAGTGACTTTACCATACTGAATAGCCTCTCGGGCAATAGCTGCAGCATCTTTGCCATATCCTCGCTCAAAAAGTTCAACGCGGCCTTTGCTATCCCCTGCTCCATTAACACCCAGCATACTCAAATTTCGGACGTGTACACGCAGTTGTTCAACAGCTCCACTCCTTGAAAAGAACAATTCAGTTTTGCTTGAATCACCAACTGATATAGATATAACGGACCTGAATGTATCGCATGCAGCTATGAGAACGCGCAGTCCATTCTGGATCAACCAGAAACAGACTTTCGAAAGGTTGGTGCTTTTCCCTACTCCATTGACGCCAACGAACGTGATACTGTATGGCATTCGTTGTTGATTGGATGGAAGTGGAGCCGACAACTTCGTTCGAATGGACAAAAGCAGATCGGTCGATGTTTTTGGAGTCAGTATCCGCGTCAGCGAGGTCGAGAGCGCCTGGCGGACAGCATTGTTAATAGCTAAAAAAAAAAAAAAAAAGTGGTTGAATAAATGTCTATAAACTTAGATCAAGAAGAGGGAATTACTTTGGAAACCTGCGACCTTTTTGCCAATCAGATTTTCCCCAACGCCTTCACAAATCTTGTCAGCAATATCCATTGCAACGTTTTTCTTCATAAGATGTTGTTTCATTACTTCTAAAACTGGTTTCAAGTCTGCTTCAGTGAACACTTTGGAACCCGTCAACCGAGCGAAAATTGAGCCGAATGTGCCTAGTGACCCTTCTGGATCTGCTTTGCCATTCAGTGGCTTCAAAGCTCGCGCAATGGCGTCAGCAGCATCAGCATCTGCTTCCTGATCCCTGGAGAAATCCCAATCCTTGACTTCATACATGCCATCCCGAGTTCGGGTACCCAATGAAGACTGGTCCACGAGCGACTGGAGGTCACGGGAGCCGACATCTGCCCCATTTGGAGGTTCTTTGTCGATACTGAAGTCCAGGGAAGCCATATCAGATTCTGTTGGCACCTCTTCGCCCCATTTACGCCCGGTTTTGGCCTTTACCTTGCGTTTCGCTTGCGTTTCGGAGCTGAGTACCGAGGTCAGCTATTGCATGGACGCGACTTACAGCAGGTACTTACTCGGATTCAGCGGCACTGTCCCTTGTACTGACAGTGTCCACGCGTCCACCTCGTCCTCTACGCCTTCCTCCCCGTCCGCGGAGTCGACTTTTTAGAGCTGCTACATTTCTAGCAATCTTCTGCTCATCATCCGCATTGTCTTGACTAATCGATGGAACTTAAGAACCCGCAATTAATAAATAACATGTGAAGTATAGCAGAATAATACCTGTGTCGGTCTCGTCGGAAGGAGGACTGCAAGTTTCGATAGGCGGGCGAACATTCGACGTGCGCAAGCGTGACTTGCGATCCTGGATAAGTCGGTCGTTTATTAAACAGCAGATAGCTATTTGCGGTGAACAGAACGCACTTGAGCAGCCTTCTCCTCTAATCCCTTGAGAAGCTTGTCAAATATAAGATCCCAACGTTCGAACGTTTTCGAAAAGTCCCAACTCGAGGCTTGCGCAACAGCGGTTTTGCCTGTGTTGATGCTGTGCAAGGACGCGATGAAAGATGTGACAAAGGGCTCAAAGTATTGAATAAAGAGCTTTTTCACAGCGGCTAGTAGGTCGTCGACATATGTCAGTTGCAAAATACGTTGATACGCCACCTAATGGAATGATTTAGCTTGTGCGGGTATAGACGTATTTGCACCGTACCACGAAGATAAGCTCCAGGTCGTTCACAAAGGTCCATTTCACAGCGTATCCATCCTTCTCGTATTTCTCTTCTGTTGTGCGGCCTTCAATTAAGGCCTCGCGTATGAGAGAATTGACAGGTGAGGTTGGGGATGATGCAAGCGCTGCTGCGTCCGGTGTAAATGAGCGAGACCACAACACAATGCCTCCTAGAATCCAGATGAGCAGCGCTTTCGTGTCTGGTATATGGGCGATGCTTACCTTTGTGCGAAATAGAGCAGTGGTCGAGCATATTATAGATAAGGAAGAAGTTGAAGTGAAATGCTATAAATCTGTAACCGGTGTAACACGGTGTCGGCCATCCGGATTTGGATATTTGCGCTTGCTTGCCGTCGGCGTCCAAAAATCAAATTAGGAGTGGCCTGTATGTATTCCAAACATAATTTCGTGGTCTCTCGTTCTTGAACATTGCACAACTCTTTACTAGACTGATCAGTTAAAGTCTGTATAATTCAATTCCAGAATGGCGAACCTGCCACCACGCCCGGAATCTCCACTAAGGCTGGGGTCTGCGCGAGATGATCGTCGCCACATTGTAGACGAACGGGAGCGCGATCGTCGAGCAGCACAACCTATGGCACCAAGGTATCGCTCTCCGCGTCCTGAAAGGTTACCTGATAGAGATAGGACATACATGCCGAGACCAAAGGGCGACACATATATCGCAGATTATGACGGTAGAAGGGAGGACCGTCGGGATTACGACGACAGAGATAGAGACAGAGACAGAGATAGGTCTCGTCGTGATTATGATAGAGACAGAAGGAATTGGGAAAGAGAAAGAGAACGTGACAGAAGCCCACCGCCACGAAGATGGTCGCCAGACCGTCGCTACGATCGAGAAAGAGGCCCTCCGAGAAGGTATGGTTAGCATTCAATTGAGACTTAAATTTACAACATTAATTTTTCTATTCAAGGCCTTCACCCACACGACGTTCTGGTATGCATTGTATATTCCCATATGTTTGAAACTTATAATCCCTATCGTGTCAGGCCCTCGACGAGACTCGCGTTCTCCCCTTCCTCGGCGAAAGTTTTCTCGTTCTCCATATCGTGGCAGGAATAGGTCCCGTAGTCGTTCTCGTCCATTTCGCTCGCCCCCACCACGAGCGATAAGATTAGGAAACCATTCCATTGCAGCAAGTCCACGTTCGCGCTCTTCACACTCTCCGCGTCGGCGACGATACTCTCGTGAAAGGTCACCTGCTAGTCCTGACAGGAGGCCAAATCAACGTGCTCCAAGTCCCCGCAGAGGAAGTCCTCGTAGAGAAGAACACAAACCATTGCCAACAGGACCTCTGGCAGACAGACACAAAGAGGAACATGTGGCCGCCACTTCTGACACTCAAAATCAAACTACTAGTATAAGTATGTCAACAGTAGAGGAAATTTCTCAAGATTCCGTTGCCCCTCAAAAGACGAGACTCGAACAATCTGAAAAGGTTTCAGCTTCCCAAAGCCTCCCAGAGCCTATATATCAAGCCATGTCACAGCCCACTACAAAAACAGAGGCAGAAGATATCAAAATGGAAAGTATACCCGAGCCTGAACTACCGGTCTCACAAAATTATCCAGAACCTAAACCTGATGTACCCTACGAAGATATTTTACCAAAAGTAACAGTACCTCCCGAAGCGCCAGAGGTTAAAATGGACTTCGTCGATTCTCCCAAGCCCCCAACTTTGGCCTCCACTCAATCAAGAGGCTCAACTCCACCCAAACCCTCGCCGAACCTCAGTGATCAGAATCGAGGCCTTCCAACTGGTCCGCGATGGGGTGGTCCTCGTTCTCCGCCACGGGGGCCCCGCAGCCACCTCCAGCCTCGTCCTCCTCCAGTGCAATCTTCGTCTTCCTACCGGTCTGCGCCACGAGGTCCACGAAGAGATTTCCGTGGAGGTCCCCCGTCGTCTTACCTTCCTGCCACGCCGAAAACAGGGCCCTCTCTTCCTCCTATTCCGAAATATTCAAAGCCAAACGATACGGATGCATTGGAATCAGAGGTGGGCTAGTAAATATTGTGGTCTTACATCTTTCTGACTGATTTAATTCGTGACATTCTAGATCGCGAGGTTGCAAGGTCATCGAGGCCACCTGAACGTAGAACACTTCCAACATGTCAGTAATTCTCGGAAGGCCCTACAAGAATTGGATATGGCATCTATTGAACTCCATGCTGCGGAAAACCGTCGTCGGATAACCGAATTGCAGCTTGAGATGGCCAGGACTGGATCTTTGGGTATAGACGCTCAGTTGACTGATGTTGGTGGAATCTAGTTGTAATTATTACTATTTTATTGTACACATAGCCCTCGCAGTCCGCTGTCTATTCCATGCTATCTTACGGTTTTCTTCTGCTGTTTTGTCTCTAATTGCTTCTGCTGGAAGTTTGTAAACGAATGTACAGTCATTAAAGCGACCAACTATACATAAACATGTCGCATTTTGCCAAAATGATCATCCAAATAGTGTCTTCAGAAACCCTTGTTCTTCAACCAATGCGTAACTTCATCCTTCCATCGCCCGCCAGATATTATGAGGTGTTTCGACTGGTTAAACTGGATCTTTAGACGGGAGACTTCATATGATTCCGCCTCAAAAAGTGACTGCGATAAATCCTTCGCAAGCGCCTGTAATCCCATTGCGCGCGCAGCGTCAGAACATGCGGAAACTTTCGCAGGTATATGAACGCACATTCAAATTTCCTTCAACATTGCGGATGAGCACCAAGTGCCGACTACCCGCATTTCGTACGTCGGTGTAGACTGGGAGGTTGCCATTGGTGTTGCGGGGCACGAAATACTCCAATTTGAGGTTGGTCGCTGCTGTCTTTGCAGAAGGTGATGAGGGCGTCGACGTTGAGGCAGGGAGTGGGGAAGACGCGGAAGTAGATGCTAAACTGCTACTGGCGTCGACAGCCTCTGACAGGAATCGAGAATTGCGGGGAGCCTGAATGGCAATTTGTCTCTGGAGCAGGGATAGCATGACTAGCAACAGAACTGAGTTATCTGACGCTTCGTGGCGCAAATTTATGTACGCACTTAAAGTTCCGTGAATACGAGAAACTGGAACGCAAGAGACAGAATGCCGAGGTAGAGGAAGGTGTACAAGTGACCCAGTCGCGTCGGACACGACGCTCACTTCCGAAAAAGTCACGGTCGGTCGTCACTACTTCGGTAAATTTGCCAAACATCTATTTCGAAATCCGAAGATAAAGAATCCTCGTCTCCCTTCACAAGGGACTCATAAAAATGATACCTACAAAGCAATGTACTTCATCTCACCTCGTCCCGTTCACGAATAGCTTGAAGGTGTAGACATTATGAAGTTTGAGTTATCTTCTACCAAGTATATTCCACAATACATATATGTAAAAGAATGCATGATATTATTGAAGGATTGCGTAGTATGAATTACATGGTGTGGCCATAACCATATGCGATTCATAGCCCTTGGAAACACTTGTTTACGAACGAAATTGCAAGGCCTGATGATTTCGTTCTCGCGCGCAAATTATTCCGACTGCAATATCAATAAGATGAAAACAAGGCAAAAGACAACATGTAGATGGATGGATGGAAGAACGGGGAGTCCAATAGGTAGCAAAGGTGTATAGGTAGAGGCGATATATTCGAAGTCAGGACACCTCTATCATGCCATGGCCGAGGGGGCATGAAAGAACAGGATGGCCAGGACTTATAAAACAGGGGAAAGCCGTTTAACAGCATCCTCCGGCCTGTTGGGACTGCACAGTTTGACCAGGGGTGACAGTAGAGGACTTAGCCGCGCCTGAAGGTGTCGAACTAGAGCCCATGCTGATGGAAAAATGCAATGTCAATTTCAAACCATTATCAGTCAAAATGGACATTGGCGTACCGGTCCTTAATCTGCTTAGCCATGGTCAAGAATGCTTGCTCAACGTTCGTCGCATTCTTTGCAGAAGTCTCCAGGAAGGGGATGTTCAGTTGGTCGGCAAATTCCTAGACGGCAGCTATTCAGGGGTTTTGCGTGACATATATTCCTTGATGAACCCACCTTTGCCACGCTGTACTCGACAACCTTCTTGCTAGTCAAATCCGACTTGTTACCAACGAGCAACTTGTTCACACCCTCAGACGCATATCGGTCGATTTCTTGAAGCCATTGCTTAACGTTCGTGAAGGTGTCTAGGTCGGAAAGCGAATGAGTAAGGGACAGATGCAAGTGCCAACATAGACGAACCGTTATCGGTCACGTCATAGACAACAATGATACCATGAGCACCACGGTAGTAAGAAGAAGTGATGGTTCGGAAGCGTTCCTGGCCTGTAGAGTCATTATAAGTCAGTTTCCCTGAATTGGCGCCCTTGCATTAGGTTATCTTACCTGCAGTATCCCACTGGAAAGACGACAAATCGAAGGTCAGCTGGATGCAATTTGAAAGAAAAGACGCTCTTATGAAAGTGCCCGAATGGTTCTAATAACAAACAAGTCTGGCGACAGAATGCGCAATGTGCCACGCTCGTGGAGAACCACAGTAGAAACGAGAAAAGGGATACTGACAATCTGAAGCTTCACGGTCTTTCCTTCCAGCTCAATGGTGCGGATCTTGAAGTCGACTCCAATGGTACTGATGTAGCTCTCTGTGTATGTGTCGTCTGCGAACCGCAGAAGGAGACAGGACTAGAGCAAGAGGTTGTCAAGACATGACAGTGCAGACAGAACGAAGGGCGGTACCTTGCCGACACCAGAGTCGCCAATGAGGAGGAGCTTGAAGAGATAGTCGTATTCGCTTGTGTGCATGGTGAAGAAACGGGGCGGAGGAGTAAGATGTGTGACGGGCTGCTGTTGGGAGAGAGTAAGAGGGCTGCACAGTGGCTGCGTCAACAACCCAAAGCCGTCCTCACGGCACGTGGCCGGCCGCAAACCGGCGTCCTTTCTGCTCCCGAACGAAGGCTCTTTACCCTCTCTCGGTCTCTTCAGCTCATCACCGCGAAATACACTTCTCCCTGCCTCTTCTGTGCTTTGTCTTCGACTAGAATCTCCGGAGATATCACTCCACCCACAATGCAGGCTGTGCTCCGAGCGGCGATATTGTCATCTCTTGCGGACTTGGTCTTTAAAGGTCATAAGTACATCGTACTGTTTCTGTGGACAGTATTTTCGGACTTTCTGTACCGTCTTTTTCCACACGCCCTCTCGAGACCAAATACAGGAGGGGCCTGTCGACACACCGGCGCTATTTCACATCACCTCTGCATGCAACTGATAGATACTATGGTGTAACAATCCAATCAACACGCCGATAGTGAGATAGGGACAAAGTCTGCATCAAGTCATGAGTTACAATTGCTAGACTAACCTCCATATTTGTCGAGTCCATCAAAAAAGAGAATATCCAGCTGCTACGGGTTGGCTGAGAGAAACAGTGCATGAGGAAATTACAGGGAATAGAAAAAATACAACAATCAGGACTAATTCGACCACCCAATCCTACTTGCCATAATGCGCCTGCGGTGGAGGCCCTTGGTACTGAGCTGGACCCTGTTGGTATTGGCCTTGATATCCCGGGCCTAGTTGGAAGTTTTGTGGAGGATAATTAGCTTGGTAGATAGGCTGCGGACCTGGTTGAGCTGGGTAGTAACCACCGGGTTGTGTAGGCACATTCGTAACGGGCTGAGGCTCCCATGATCTTGAATATGATAGAATTTAGATAATGACAGCACACAGAACTAGTTATACAAGATATCTCACCCAGCTTGGTTCAAGACAGACCATTGGCATATTGAGCAGCGCCATATGTGCTTGCTCGACATAGGGATCAATGGTACAAAGCACAGTTCGAAATATTCTTTGGACTTGGCGCTACTAACCGCAGCTATTTTCCCAGTTAAAACAGACTTCTGGAATCCACATGTAACGAGACCAAAAATGCTTATTCACCATTATGACATCGAGGGCAAATCCTAGGTGTTTGGTCACCGTCAGCAGAGATCTTGGTGGTGCAACCAACTGCAAGAGTTTCCAGTGTTTTACTGAGCGTCAGAGATCACCAATGTCCTCGAAGAAACATACATATCACAGGAACGAAAACTGGTGGAAGAGAAATTAGCTGACATTTAGATGCATGATCTTTGCGTAAGCGTACAGCAGAAGTCCATCTCTAAAGTGTTTGGGAGTCAGTGTAATGCGCAGCGTGAAGCCTCCGCCGAATGATGCACGCAATCGGTCCTGAGGATGGCATAGAGTTCTATCGTTCAAATGGCGTTACATCGAACAAGAACGCTTACTTCAAAGCCTCGAAATCTGGCGAACGATACTCAACGTGGTCAAGTGTAAAGTTGTGAGATGCTAAGCCGGGTTTGTCAATGTCCAAAATAGGGGCGACCACGCTGCTGCGCAGCCGCATGCTTGACAGCGCCGAGACTCTGACCAGACGGAACGCCATCCAACTACAGAGAGCAGGATGTTTATATGTACTTCTCCGAACGTCAGCGAAATTATAATAAGTGAGCAATCAGTTCAGAAGGGGGGAGCACGATCGCGATGGAGTGCCATTTGTCGTATGTATAAACTGTCTATAAATACTAAATAGGACGAAGGAGAACTATCGACCGAGCTAAAAGTTGTAAGTGGATGACAGTTTGAAATAAGCAGCGGGTGGGGTGATACAAGATATACAGATCTTGGATCTCGGAAGGGTATTTCACGTATTATAGAGAAGAGATCACAAGGAAAGTGATGGGTTTCAGAGTAACAAAAGAGGGTAGATAAGGTAATAAATGATTCCAAAATTCAGATGACGAGAGAAAGTCAAGATACGAAGCGGCTGAGAAAATATCGTACGCATCCATAAAGAAGTTGAGGTTCGCAGCCTCATTTACACTTTGGCGGTGGGCTCCTGACCTATATACGCAGGCTGATAGCCAGGTCGGCGGGGCGCGATGTGTTCTTGTGGCGTAGCGCCTTGAGCGGCGGTGGCTTCTAGCCCTTGACTGATACGAAGAAACGATAAACGCAAGATAAATTCAGTTAGTCTGTTTTTCCAAGGTCCCCCGCACATGTTCTGAAGGGAAGGGTCGGAGGTTGGAACGAACGTGAAACGTACTTTTGCGCGTCCTTCGTGTCCTTCTGAACTTCTTGATTCCATTGGCATATGGTGCAAATCCAGATATGTTTCCAATGGATTGGAATGAGTGGGAGCCAAAATAGTTCAAACCACATCGTCCTCTTCGCCCGTATGACGCTCACTGCGAATCAGTTAAACATTAGGCGTTAGAACCTGGCCGGTCAAGAGACGCCTATATGCGCGGAGAAGAGGCTCACGATTGTGGCATTGGGGGCACACGCGCGGTGCTTCCTGTCCTTCAGGTTTGATTTTATTTGGACATCCAACTGTACGGATACAGCACCTGCACGTTAATACCGGCGGCTAAAGTATCGCTGAAAAAAGCCTATCTCACAAACGATGGGAATACAAAGAAACATGACTCAGATGATGGATTGGTTGGGGATTAATCAGACTGTCAGTCGCATAGAATCTGGTCCGTTCAGATTGTGCTAACTTCTTAGCGAAAAAAGGGTGTTGCCGTTTGAATTCCTTGAATCCTTCGAAGGTTTGAGATTCGAGGGGGAGGCGGAGATATAGACGAGGATTGCAATTGATAGCCTGTGGAATCAATGTTGGAGATGTCGATGAAAGAGTAGTCGTGTGTCTGTCAGGGTGGTTGCTAGCAAAGGTGATGCAGAGGGCAGGCGGAGGCAGATTGCCAATTACATCAGTAAGTTTCCTTGTTTGGATATATGTATACGCCACTGTCTGTTTCAGGTCTAAGCCCAAAAAGACAACAGGAAAGGGAGCACCTCCGCTCATTTACTTAGTCGCTAAGGATCCAGATGAAAGGACGTAATATATATACATGTCATAAACCAAGAAAGATTATAAAACTACAATAAGTACATCATATTACGGTGGTATCATGAATGAAAAAGTCAGGCAGTGCTAACTAAAGTCTAATTATAATGCATCGATGTCAGAACTATTCCATCAGGAAACTACGAAGATAAGTAATGGAAAGCAAGGGATAAAGCAATAAAAATACAAATCCTACTGTCTCGAGAGCGCGCGTAGAGGATTAATGATATCCACCGTTGCAGTTTTCACCAAACTGAGGACAGGAGTGAAAGTCAGCGTTCGTCATGATATCAGAAGGTGGCCCAAACATTGTACCAGCTGCCATATAATTCGTAGCCGCACTCGTCGCCAGTGTGTGGGGTTCCATCGGTGAGCCACGAGGCCCAAATGACTGCACACCGCCAACCATTCCGGGCGCCTCGCGAACAACGGCGGGACCGCTGAGTTGAGGGACATTGTAGCTGAACTGATCCATATCGCCCACCGTGTGATAGAATATATCGTCCCCAGCCTGCTTGAACGACGGAGCATTGGCGAACACGGGGGACCCTCGTCGGCTCAGACCGCTCAACCCGGTGCCCGTGCTGGTGGCAATGGACGTCGCGGTCGGTGGCGGCGTGTACTCCGGCCATCTGCGATCCTCCGAGCTCGCGGCTGTGCTGGGAGCCGAATCGACGCGGCGCTGCGCTGCGAACAGGTTCAGCGGTGGCAGCATCGGCCGATTTTCAGCATTGACTACAGACAGGCTAGCGTGCGGTTGCCCAGAGGCCATCGACATGGGTAGCTGAGAGTCCGCCATGGGCATGGATGGGTGGTAGTCCGCGTCGTAGAGGGGGAGGTGGTGCGCTTGGCCTTGGCGCCTAAGCTTGCGGTTTTCCCAGATCATTCTAATGGTATCTTCGCGTTCCTCGGTCTTAGAAAAGCCCCATCGCATAGTAGCTAGCGCCGTCAGACAGATCGTGACACCCTCGTCGACGCTTAGATGCGCACCGGCGTCCTCTGCATTATTTTCATCGGTGGGAAGGTCGAGGTACTCTCCATCCATGTTCGCAGCAAGGTATCCAGCGTAGAAACACCCATCGCGCACCATGCCGGTGTCCCATCGGAATATACCAGGGACATCGACATGCTCCCTTGGCATGTGCACCCTGAGAATGCGAATGACAAGGGGAAGGAGGGTCAAACACCTGCGGGTTGCGTTCACATGGAGATGTTGCGGTGGGAGATACGGGGACGAGTTGGAGGAGTGCGATGATGGCCGCGGCGGAGAGGCGGCATAGGCTTGAGCGGTTGGGGTCGTAATAAAGTGCTTGAGCGCCTCGCGAATGACATTATCTAGAAATAAACAGGCAATTAACAAGATTCCGCGTGTATGATACTATCGCGGAAGGAATCACGCACGACATTCGAAGATAAAAATCTGCATAAAATGGTATGAATGGGTGTGGAGGAAGCAAAAGTAGTGGTAAACATACCTGCCATGCACTTATATACTGATTGAACTCCAAACGAGCTAGGAAATTATCGGGCTCCATAGGTGCTCGTTTCCTATTCTCAAGCTCTTGCCACGCGCGGTCGAGGTCCTGCCAGATTTCGCGCATCCCATGCGCGTCAATAAGGCCATGATCCTCAGCTCTCCGGGTAGCCTTGAGCCCAGTAAGGACGTTATGTATTTTCCGACAGATTTTGTTTAGATCCAGTGGCGCCAACGATGAATGCCAGAGATGCATGTAGGTCTTGTGCGTGGAGGAATCTCGTCCACCGAAACTGCCGAGTTCTGGAATATGGTACGGAGCCATATTGGGTGCGGGGTCGGGCGAGGGAGACGAGAGACCGCCACGATCGATGTCGAAGTGAGCATTGGGAGGGAGCGTGCGCTGGAATGAATCAAAGTCATCGCCGTTCCTAGGTTTGGGATGAGCTACTGGGGTGGGTGCGAATGTGTAAATATTACGCACAGCACAAAGCGACCTCCTCGCAGACCGATAGTCATGCCTTCTTGAGTGTAGGCATACCAGAATAATCTGGCGCGAATGGCAGCGTCCTCGAAACTCAATGCGTTCGTGGACGACATCACACAGAGCGCTTGAACTTGGGAAAGAGCGGAGTCACTAATTGCGAGACGCTCCAAGTCCTGACTGTCTGTTTGGATGTTATTAGAAATATTATGAGTAAAATAGATCGATTGCTGGTGCTCACCCTCCATTAAAGGTAATACAAGTAAGAGGACGCGAAGACCATCCAATGTTGGTCGTCGCAACACTCCGTAGTAGTCGACCAGCTCGAGAACCTCACGGACGAATTCTTCGCACCGGCTTTTCCATTGCCTGCGTCGGTTTCCCGGTGGTGTGTATTTACTGTTGTGGTTGTAGTACAACGAAGTGGCACCCTCGACTTGATCTGCATGCGCAGCATCTGATGGGTTCTCAGCCTCAGGAAGACCGCGCTCGTCAAGGCCAAAAGATGCAGCCCAGGCGACGAGGAGCATGGCGATGAGACCCCCCTCATTAGCGAGGAGAGACGTCCCCTTGCAATGATTGGCAAATCGTGCAGGGAACTCGTGTACATCGAGGATGGGGCCTAAAAATAAATGGAACGGATCGATTAGAGATGGTCTAGAATATTGTGTTAAAGAGAGGATTACGTTGAATGGACAACCATCTCCAGAAAGGGGAGTTGAAGAATTCTGGTTGGAGATTGGGAATGGTCACAGTAGACTTTGAGGGGAGACTTGAAGTCGATGAGCCATCTTGATCGGCGACTTTTCCATATATCGCTCTGGCATAGGGTAAGGCTTTCGTCTGGGCGGAACAAGAAATGTGGCAGCTTACTCAACCTGCTGAAGACGTCGGCCGCGTCTGAGTAATTTGACTGCCTTTACGTCGGCGAATTCATCACTGCCAAAGGGAAGGTCAAAGAAACGAAGGCGAGGAGGTGAGGCTGGTACGAACACGCATTTTATTCCGCGCTCTCGGCAATTAGAACAGGCCGGGGGAGGGCCTACAAAGCCAATAGGGAGGTCTTTGAGGTCGCATCGGACTCTGGGAGAGAGCAGACCATGGGTGAACGAGACACCAAAATTAATGGGGGAACGGACCTGCGCATTCGACAGGCGCCACAAGCGGAGAATTGCTGCCTGGATGATTTGGGCTGGTTGGCGGCGCGACGGGTGTAAGGGGTATTGGAGGCGCGCGCGGACTGGGGGGGTTGGGAAGCGGAGGAGGAGGAGGCTGAGCCCCTTGGCGACATTGTGCGGGAGGACGAGACTCGGAAGGGGGGAGGTGTGTTTGTTTTATAGAGCGGTTAATGAGGAAAACAACATGAGCTCTGGCAGAAGAAGCACGGGTGACGTTGACTTGGCGAATGAAGCCAGAGGACGAATGGAACGGATCTCAAGATCGAGGATGCACAAATAGTCGCCGGCCAGAGATCTTGCCCCGGCGGTGGCAGTACTTTATTTTAATTACGGTCATCCCACCGACGCCAAACCCTGCAGAATCCCGCGTCCCCATTGGCCTCTCTCTCCCATTGGCCCATCCCATAGGCTCTCGGTATCTGCCGCACCCGCCGTCGGCGCCGCTGTCCTCCCGCTCTTTCGGGCGCGATCGTGAACCTTATCTCGGCCTCTTCCCAACTTTCTTCAACCACCCTAGCACGCTTTCGAACATAATTGATCAACAATTTCTCGTCCGCTTCCATTCCCACAATTCCCGGTTCTCGAGTCTAATCTCGCACTGCGCAGCCTCCATACACACTCAATACCTTTTACCCAATTTGCCTAAGTCTCCTCTGCTCTCACAAAAGCTTCGCCTTCTTCAGCGCTCGGCGAAGCTGGCCCACCGTCCTCTGCTCCGGGTTCAGCTTCACGTCGCCTGCCATCCCCTCTATGTTGTTGCCGTATTTTTTCACGAGCTTATCCAAATACTTGATTTCTCCCGTTGACACATGTCGCGAGCCAATCCCAGACAGGGGAACGGAAAGCGTTGTCGTTCCTGTGGCTGACGCTGCAATTTCTTCCAATTCTGCAGGGAAGAAGGTCAGAGGCTGTTCAGGTTTCAAGGGTGGGGAACACAAGCGCGTTAAACATAACGAGAAATGAATGACGACACTTCACCGATTCGTCGGGAAATCGATGTCCGACAATACAGCCAAGCGTCTAGATAGAGAAAAACTCACTATGCACCAAACTCTCATTCACAGGCCCCATGCTCGGCGCCGTGCTCCTTGAAAAATCCTTGGACCATTTTTCTCGGACGCTTGGATCCACACGAGAGTCCAAATCTTCTTCAAGGTCCATGGATATAGGCTGCGTCTCCTCTTCTTCGTCCATCTCGACCCCAATGACTTTCCCCTCAGCATCGCGAATGATTCTACCAAATCCAGTAGATACGTTAGCGGTTGGTTTTTGGGCCGAAGATGACGATGAAGCGTCCGGCTGCTGCCGTTGTGAGCTTTGTGTAGAGGACCCAACGCCCAATTGTTTTTCGACACCCCCGTGAGCCGAAGGGTCTAGCGTAACGACGAGTCCGAGGTTGGCATAGCTGCAGAAAAAGTATGTCAGTCTAACGCGTATGACTTCAAACGGTAGCAAAACACACTTTTGCCTTACAGTCAACTTCTTATCCCAAGCATCCTGCAAGGCTTTCGGTCCGCGAATTGCTAATCACCACCATCAATCGCAGGTCTCTGATATAAAGTCCACTTTAACGTACTTGTCTTTTTGAGATTTTTTTTAGCGTGAAGTGAGTGCGACACAGGTCTATGGGTTCCAGAGCGAGCCTTACGACGTTGACGAGGGTTGGCCATAGCTGGAGGAAAATTTTTAACGAAAAAGGGCGATCAGGTAGTCTAACGTCCTGGGGGTATCACACTAGTATTTTGGAACGACTTGAAAGAATGCTTAGACGGTCTGCGAGCGTCAATGTCGATCCTTGATATCGATGGTTTTTGCGCGTGTGTGAGCTAGATGAGAGCGTCAAGCATGGTATATGAATACTTGAATATTCGTGTGATTGGTTGGTCAAATTGACCGGCATCTTCCGAGGGTCGTTTCCGCCGCCCTCCGTTACAGCGTTTAGCAACTTTCGCCTCCTACACAATTCATTGACAATGGCTCGCCTTGTGCTGGAACCTCAATCACAACTGAAGGCTACTCTTACCGTACGCGTATACCTTTAATCATAGCAGATGTCAATTTTCTGACACTTTCTAGTTCGCCAAACGCTGGTCGCTGAGCACCGGAATTTGGGGTGCCTCTGCTGGTGCCGCCGCCCTCCTTGTAAGTATTATCTTACATATCTATATATATTTCCGTTAAATTCTTCCTAAGTTCTTGTCGGTCACCCCCCTTGTGAGGCGCGAAGTGTTGGAGAAGACTCCTCTGGTGAGTGACTGCACCAATCATCCGCGTTCCACAATAACAATCCGTACAGTTGGGCCTCTACTACCAAGACAAGACCCCAGCCAGTGACAAGCCATTCTAAACAACATATACATCAGATTTGACGCTTATTCCTCCCGACAAACGATCCCCTGCACTTATACGCGTTGAATTATGGATACTCGTGTTTATACCTGGGATATCAGGAACCCCATGTCAATTGTAGACGACTGTATCTAGAATACATCAAAGTTTGGAATCCACGATGGGACTAGTAAGATCCAAGCCAGTTTTTATTTCGAGCTCCTTCACCGCTTCCAGCGTTCTTCCAATCACGACGACTATATTCGCGAACTGTATGAGCTATCCCAGGTATATCTAAATGGATCAATCACTCACGAATCGTATCCATTCCCAATTCTTTGGCTGCCTTCAGGTTTCTAGGAGAAAGCATGTGGTCAGCCAATCTCGACGAAGCTTTCAAAATACTTTTGTGCTATTAATTTCGCACCAGCACACTTACATGCCAATGTCATCCAGGAAAATTGCGTCGGAAGGGTTAATTCCGCTCCGTTCACAAGCCCGTAAGTAGAACTCGCGCTCTGGTTTTCTAAATTTATTCTTTTGTCAGAACATTGTCCGCCACAATCGTGTGAGAAGAGGCGCAATTCAACGAACCGCATCCCAAGGTCGCTGCTGTCACAGAAATCATCGAATAGTTCCCGAAGATGATTTGGTGTCGCCCCATCTCCCCAGCCTAGAAACTCTAATTCCTCGCGATTTATATCGACCTTCGAAAAATTGTTGGTCAAAGCGATTAACTTGTACTTTTTAGCGGCTAGTCGGGCACAGAAACGGCGTTTAATTCAATAATCAATCAAAAGTGAAAAAAAGATTATAAATTGCGGCAGGAAGACCACACATACCTCTTAAGCGTAGAATGGCATGGCGAATGTGTGGATCATATTGACCTGCCTCTCGCATCATTGCTCCGAATAGCTATATTGCACGAAAAAAGAGTTTTGGATGTCTGTCAAAAAGGAGCGGCAAATGGACACGATCTCGAACCTGCTCACTTCGCGGCCGTCTACCTGCAAGGTCTCCGGTAATGGTGGGCATTCTGTTGAAAAGTCCAGTAAGTCCGCCGATGGAAAGGGAAATTCCATGTCATGTATGATAACAGATTATAACTCACTTAAGCCCTTACGCCTGCAGTATGTTTTGTACCTGTCAGTTGTACTTTAAGCTCCAGCGTGATTGCAAAAGGCTTGCAATTCCGGGATACGAACCAGATATTCCCGTTCACTGTATCTGACAAGTCGCGCCCGAAAGCTTCGTAAAAAGGAAGGAGCTCTATTTCTCCCCGTTCGAATCTTTGCCAACTACCGTTGGCGCCTCGTCCGGTACTGTTTGACAAAGTCGACTCAGTATCTGATAAATTTAGACGACTATTTTTTGTCTGACACGTACATTGAAGTGTTTATGTAGTGCGGGGGTAGCCCCAGTTTGCGCTCGTAGGCTGCAATAGCGATGAATGGACTTCTCATCACTACACCTCCAACCTAGATGAATTCAGTTGACATCAAGATGAAGTGTCAATTGACCCGTTCTTCGCCCACTTACATCAAAAATAACTGCCTTGTACTCTCTAGGCATCTCTGGACGTCTCTAAATTGGATGTTAAGACGATCGAGAAGACAGCTATTGTAGCGGGATTGAGTTGCTGCTGCTATAACCACGACTACATTGTGCATTCGGGAATGTCACTCACTCGTTATTGAGAAGGCTTTAATTGAACAGATATAAAAAAGACCTGCACTCGAGAAAGACAGGCTGTTGTTACAAAGAAGGCTCTCAAAAGGAGAGATTTATAGGAGCATTGGCGCTACCACTGAGTAGTTGATGTGGCTTGATGAGTGCTGTCGGTTAACCGGCCTTCATTGCCGAGAGACGAACACGTGGCATGTGTGGGCGCTTGTGATCATCTTATGATCTTCGTGATCAAGCGCTCTGATCAACCCACATCTGAGATAGCTGACGGTGCCATTGGGCCCGTTGGCAGCTTCGTATCCGCATTTTAGTTTACGCACTACCTTTCATTTTACGAAGACAAGCCGGCTCCGCTGCGTTGCAGCTGAGGGATACAACAGTGCTAGTTGTGACATCATCCACACATCCTGTTTCTTGCTTTCCACCAATTGATAGAATCCGTCGCTCATTTATAGACCTGTGACCTGTTCCTGCATCATAGAATGCACAAGTAGTATAGTTGGTGGATATAATGAGCGAATGGCCGTGCGCTTGACGTATGTACTAACCGTTGGATGCGATCCGGGTCATGATAGGTCGATGGATGGTGCCTTCAAAGACAGCTTCTGCTTAGGTAAACGTGGATTCCGACAAAATTAAGACTGAAGGGATATTGTTTGAACAAACCTGGGCTGGCTGGCTACTCTAATGGCATTTGACTTTGACGAGTCAGGAATGCCCTAAGCACATTATGGTGATGCGGGCCAAATCTATTGAATGAGTTAGGGATGAGTCCTCTGCGAGTCACACAGCCAATGCCATTGAAGCACAACAAACGACCAGAAGCTGTGTGACACTTTCATGCATTCTATATATTCATATTATCGAGTCAAATGCAGGGTGGTTCTTAGTCGAGGCCCACCGAGGCAGTGGCAGGGCTAAGCAGGACAAGTATGCACTCAGCACCGCCACTGGTGCCCCGATATTGGTGTGCAGTCTGGGAGTCCATATAAATATCGAAGTGACGAATCTGCTTACATCACATCATCGACACCTCTTTGCTTCTTACTCTCGTGAACAATGTACGGAGGCTACCATCGTCCCGGCGGTCAACAGCAACCCTACCAGGCTCCTCCTCCCGTCGGCGGCCCCGACCCACGTTATCGCACAATGCCTGGGCAGCCATATATGCAAACTCCTCTTGGTCCACCTCCCGGAGCGGATCCACAGTTGTGGCAATGGTTCAACAGTGTTGATGAAGATCGGTCAGGATCTATCACTGTGATAGAATTGCAGGCCGCCCTGGTCAATGGTGCGCCCAATCTTTCAGATTTAACGCCCAGATGCTTATGACCCTTTTATCTTAGGGAATTGGACAAGTGCGCTTTGATTTTTCCCGCAGTAGGACTTTGATTCTGACGCACTGTCGAAGGATTTGATTTGGATACGGTGAAAATGTTAATGTCGATTTTCGTACGTTTTGCCTATTTTTCCGCAGCGATTTCCAGATCCTTACGTTCATACGACTACTATAAGGACACGGACAGGAGCGGCACAATCAATTTCACTGGTACGAGCTAATTGCCCTCCAATTTTGCTAATTGCTCCATCTCACCCTTCGTCGATTGCCGCGCAGAGTTTGCAGGGCTATGGAAATATATTTCGGATTGGCAAAACGTTTTCCGCCATTTCGATCGTGATAGGTCTGGGTCCATTGAAGGCCGAGAACTAGCAGAAGCGCTGAGGAGTTTTGGGTACAATCTTTCTCCTCAGTTACTGAATCTCATTGAGAGCAAGTACTGTACGTGAGAAGTATCGAGGTCCCCTTGCATTAATCCTCTCAACGCTATTTATAGCTTCAGAGCCTGTTAGTGGATACGGTCCTCCACCAGGAATCACATTTGACCGCTTTGTGCGAGCGTGCGTCGCGGTTAAGACGCTGACCGAGGCCTTCCAACGGTGAGATCATACCTTTTAAGACGACAAACTTGTAGCTGAAAACAATATTTCAGAATCGATACCGACCGGGATGGATGGATACAAGTCAGTTATGAGCAGTTTATGCAGGTAAACCGTTTATATCTTGGCGCTTAAAGGGATTATTTAATAGCCCCTCTTCGACAGACTGTGCTAAGTGCACCCTAAATCAGGGTGTTTTTTCTATAATATATGAACCTAGTGGTATCGTGGCCTTTGTAGTTCTTTTTATTCAATCTAAACCATTATTAGAGGAGAATTCACACAATCTTGTATTCCCGCATACTCAGCGTCTATTCTTCTTTGCAAGAGCCGTTCATCAACCTCCGTTCAAATGCTGCTTATCTATATTCAATTATGATACCAGTCGGAGTTATCCGAAGCAGGTCATGGGGCCCCATATTTACCCCAGACTGCCTACCGTGCCTCTCTTGGAGAGGAAAATAAGATGCATCATGTATGTGTATAACTCAACACTAATATTGGTCAGTAATAGCAGCCGAATGTAAGCAAAGTCGATGTTTCGGGGTTTGGATAAAATCCCGGTGAAATACGACACCGTGGGCCGGATAGTTACTTCATTCTGAATATTGTTCTCATCTGGACGGAGTTGAAGCTGAAGCTTGAAGCTTGACGATTTCGCTGAGTAGTAGTAGCTTGAGTATTAGAGAAATATTTGGTCAAGAAAGTTCGGTCTTCCGCTAATTCTGGAAGTATAGTTCGCTGGCGAGGCATAGTTCTGTTGTGGACACAGGTGATTGTGAAGGTGACCAGCTGATGTGCTCAGGACATTGTAATTCGTGTACACCTCAATGTCATTGGCAGTGGCTGTGATCATGCCGAGGTAAAGATTTCACGTGGATCCCCTCTTTGCCATAAGTCAACCCACCGCCGCGCTCGTACATCGCCTTCTTGCATCCGACCCTCTTCACTCTACTCCCCTTCCTGATTATTTCTTGTCGGTATGCCTCTTGTGACAGAAAAGATTATTCCGTGGCCTGCGGTCAGGCCCTACGACAAGCAATCCGTCCCCGTTCCCGGCACAAAGCGCCCCGGCCAATCAGGTACGTGTCCAGCGCATCATCGCATTCACCTACCAGTCTAATGAATAACGCGACAAACCAGCACATTACCGAAATGGCAAGCCCATATAGGTCTTTTCTGGTGTTTGAAACCATATCTGACTTTGTTGCAGGTGTTTGGGGACTCGTTGACGAAAACACACCCAATTCACTCGTCACTCTGGACCAGATATTCGCAGATGGCATGAAGGCAGGAAAGAACCGAAATTTCTTAGGTTACCGAGCGGTGGTATCGCAGAACCCTCTCAAGTTTGCGCCCACCTATACATGGATTACATACGGGGAGGTGGATACAAGGAGACGCTATGTAGGAAGTGCACTCCACATGCTCTTCCAGAAAGGTGAGCTTGTAGGTGGAGAGTTCCAAACAGTCGGTATCTGGTCACCCAACCGTCCCGGTATGTCCATTTTTTCGTATACATGCCTGTCCTTTCTGATGATACTTCAGAATGGCAAATCATCGATATCTCCTTGCAAACCTATCAGAAGGTGGCAGTCAGCTTGTATGATACCCTTGGCAAGGATTCAGTCGGTAAGGCTGTTCTTTGAATACAGGGAAATGGCACATAACTGATTATAACCTCGTTAGCATACATGTATGCCCATTTGTTTTGTTTTCTCAACTAAAGCCCTCAATTCTTTCACAGTATTGAACATTCCCATCTCTCGATCATCTTTGCTACTGCAGAGCATATACCAACTCTTCTCAAACTCGCTTCCTCCGTCCCAATGCTCAAGGTCATTGTGTGCATTGATACCATTTCTCCAGATGCAGCTAAATTGTTGAGAGAATGGAGCAAGACGGTCGGTCTTACTTTCAAGGAATTTGCTGAGTGTGAGTTTCGTTATCGAATTCTATGCTGGCGTCATTTAATCTTATCATTCCGTAGTAGAGGCGTTTGGCAAAGCCAACCCTGTTGAGCCAATTCCAGCTTATCCAGAACTTGTCGCTTCAATTTGTTACACATCGGTGCGTCATAGGATGTATTTTCATATCTATAATTACCTCTTAGACTATATTGCACAGGGAACTACTAGCAACCCCAAAGGTACGTACCTATTCCGGCGTGTCCGATGTCGCTTCTGTTGCATGTTTGACCTACCTCAATAGGTGTTGTTCTCACTCACAAGAACTTGGCTCTTGCAACACAAAGCAATCTCTATGGCATGGAGTTGCCAGAAGATGCAGTCTTGATGTCATATCTTCCATTGGCCCACATCTACGAGGTAATTCTGTTCGCAAAGTTATCGCCATTGATATTGATAGTCTCGTCGCTTCGTTTCAGAGAATTTGTGAATTGTGCTCTATTGCTGTTGGCGGTAGGATCGGCTACTTCACTGGGGACCCTCTGCGGCTGTTGGAAGATGCCCAAATCTTGAAGCCCAACTTCTTCCCTTCCGTTCCTCGCGTTCTTAACCGAGTGTACCAAGCCGCCATGGTTGGCGGGAACGTCCCTGGCATCAAGGGAAAACTGTTTAACAAGGCTCTGCAAACCAAGCTGGCGAACCTCCATGCTACAGGAGAAGTGAAACATGCTTTCTGGGATAGATTAGTGTTCCGCAAGGTACTTCAGTCTGTTTCGACGGTGGACAAGCTTGAGTGCTCATGAATATACTCCAGATTCAAGCTGTTCTTGGAGGACAAATCGAGCTTGTGACTAGCGGATCTGCACCTATCAGCTCGGAAGTCATGGACTTTTTGAAAGTCGCTTTCGCATGCGAAGTCGCTGAAGGTTCGTGTCCAGCCAACTCTCTTAATCTAATTTATCTGAGTTGCGCTTGTTGAATCTAGGGTGAGATTTCAAATTTCGTTGATATTTTTATTTTTATTCTAAATGTGTCTTTAGATACGGCATGACAGAGAATGCCGCCACATGCTCCAAAGCATGGCCCAATGACCCAACCGCTAGTGGCACCGTCGGTCCCCCTCAGCCTGTGAACGAGGTTAAACTTATCGACGTGCCTACAATGGGCTACACGTCCGAGGATAAACCTAACCCTCGTGGAGAGCTTTGTGTTCGTGGAGCAAACTGCTTCAAAACCTATTACAAAGGTCAGCACCCATGGTTTACAGATATTGTGATGGTTGTGTAAATATGATTCCGCAGACGAGAAGAACACGAGGGAGGCTGTTGATGAAGAAGGCTGGGTCCACACCGGAGACGTCGCTGAAATCGACTCCGCTGGTCGTATCAAGATCGTCGATCGTGTCAAGGTGCGCTGCTTTCTTTCGCCACCTTAACCTGCACTTGCTGATTCTGTGTGGCCTATCAGAATATCATGAAACTTTCACAGGGTGAATATGTTGCTCTCGAGAAAATCGAGAACCTATATGGTAGTACGCCCATCGTTGCCCAGATCTACGTCCACGGAGATGGTCTCCAGTCTTATCTGGTCGCTATTGTCATTCCCGACCCTGTCCAACTTGCCGCGGTTGCTGCCAGTGTGACTGGAAAGAGGATCTCTGTGGAGGACCCTGCCGCTCTGGCAGCTTCATGTAATGATCCTGCTGTTGTTGCTCACGTTTTAGCTACCCTCACAAAGGTAGCTAAACAGCAAGATCTCAAAGGGTGCGTCTATGCCGCTGTTCATCTAACTAAGCTATTTTTAATCATTTTGTGTAATAGCTTCGAGATGATCAAGAGAGTCCATCTCAGCATGAACCCTTTCTCCGTTGAGAACAACACCATGACACCGACGATGAAGATCCGTCGCAAAGATGCTCATAATTTGTACAAGGCTGAGATCGATGCTTTATACGCGCTCGGTGAACCATCATCTAGCAAGCTGTAAAAGCCATCATTGTTGGTCTATGTATAACATACTTTTAAACGGCCAGAGTCTTTTCTATCTGCCCGGCATCCTCGCAACTATACCTTCATGATAGGGACTAATATGATTGTTTATATTCCATCGAGGGCCTGAAATGGCCAAACTTGTGAAAAGATCTCGAGGTTCAGGCTTTGCCTAGTACCAACTCGTTGGTATTGTGCCGCCTTATTTCCTTTTTTCGTTTCCAATGTTTCGGAATTGAGCCTTTTTACTCACAACATATTGCAGAATAATTCTTGTATAATGCCGCGGCACATAGGTACAACTTCGGAACTAGACTCCGTCTTTCTAGCCGTTACAAGAAAAAGTATCGCTTATATTTTACAGTCTCCTTGAATTCTTCTTATGCGCAGGTAGGAATTGACAGTGTGCCGTCGCCAGGCCTTAGCACATATCCTGACCGGACAATTTAGCCGAGTGTGTCGATCTGAATGTTTGACCGTGGTAAACCTTATTTTTTTTTCGCAGTAAATGTCGTACTTCATGGGAAATCGGAGAATCAGCCTTTTAACCTTCAGGGTTGGAGTTGAGGATATATTCGTTGGCCAACCAAAGTGCACGAACATATGTTCAGCCAGATTACTTCCTCAATGTAGCACATTGGCCCTTAATTGCTGGCTCGACAGAACCCGACACCATGACAAACGGCTGTAGGTTAGGTCTGGGACTCCCTAATGCAAGCTATACTTTCGGTGTGCCTTCCGATGCATCGGTACTTATGACTGACAGTTTCACCAAGTTTCACCAAAAGTAAAGTCGCAAATTTATCATACTTACTTGTTTTCCCTGCTGATAAGTTTCTTATTCAGCATGTCATTTACCATTTGGTCATATTAAATGAAGGCAAGAGTCCGAGTGCTACTTATTCCGATGGTGAACCTGCAGCGAGGTCGTCGACGATTGGCTGAGGCTGGCCAATAGGATGTAAGAACGCTGTGTACATGGTATAATCTCTCGCTGACTCATTGATGTTCTGACGACTAATCTGATGGAATGATTTAAAGCCGCGGTGACGCAATTGGCCAATCTGAAGCGTCGAGGCCCACCAATGATGAAGCAGCGGTCACTGGCTAATGATCCTCTTTAAGTTTTCGGCTCTGCGACGCTCGTGGATAGAGTATATTTCAATGACTTTCGATATATCCAGAACTTTTTGTGAGGAGAAAACCTGAACCAATCTTGGGGCAGCATCCGGGCATAACATGAGAAGGGACTCGCGAATTTAGTGCTTCTGATATCGCGCCGGGCCGGTCGTCTGATCCATTCTTCTTCAACACGATGCTCCAAGAAGGTGAATTGTACTGTACCTCAAGGTAAGGCTCGCCTTATTCTTACTTAGCTGGTGCATAAATTTTAGTTTTGACAGAGGGCACGGACGCGCCAACTTGAAGGGGAATAACTTCATCACTGCATTTGTCTATTGTCCTGAGTATGGCGGTCCTTTGTTCCGGTATGAAGGCCGAAGGGATTTTTGTGGTGAGTCTATACACGTCCACCCATACCCATTCAGTCATGAATGAACCCTCACGAATGTCGAGAAAAGTTTGTTATTGCACCCGTGCACAGCCTGTGCACAGGCAGAGAGCAGCAAAAACACATTCTATGTATAGATGTGATTGCAAAGCAGTCGGATATTTTGTACCCATCCACCCGGGTCTTGCACATCTTGTACGGTCGTCAACTTCGTCCAAGCTTATTTGCTGAGATCATCGCGAGCCTCTGTCAATAAATAATTCGTGAGGCTGTGAAATTAAGGTGAAGTCGGCCGCCGCCCATTGATGTGACTTACCTTTGAAGTTTGGCGCTCGGGAAAACACGACTTGATATCTACGTAGATCTATGGCTGATCGACCTGCTCTATTCAAAGATTCCCAAGGGTGGCGCTAATAATACAACCCGGCTGAAGTCCTATGACTTCCCCGGTAATATGGCGCTTGGATGGCGCTTCAAATATGGCGCAAGCTTTCAAGCTGGACACAACCTGCGCCAATAAATCTGGAACAACTCTGAGGATACCGCGTGAGTCTACCTGCTCGTTATGACCAATGACCTTTCCAGCGTCAGCTTTAAGAGGGATGTGATAGGCGATAAGAATATCATAATTCACCCGATCACATTAGACCTTGAAAAGCATAATTAAAAGCATCCAAAGCCTCATGATTCTCTTTGACATAAAAATGAACATGTGTAGATATGTGTTCCTTCATCATAATGATAAGAGCACCCAATTTTACATCACAAGAACACCCAAGGTCGACACTGATGACATGCACTCCCGTGTACTGAATATATCCTTAACGACCACATGAGCCCAAACTTTACTTACGTCGTCTCCAAACCTTGGAGAAGCATTTAATTATGACGATCTCTCTGGAGATTTGAAAACTTAGAAGGCGGCAAATTTTGTCTGCCATTCCGCCTGCTTCGCGAGTTTGGCGCCGCCACTCACTATAAGTTTTGAGGACTGCAGTTTTCTCCGTGTTCCATGGACCGATAAAATAAAGTATGGAAAGAATGTAGGTCCCTTGTGCTCGTATTGTCGCCGCGTAGTGACAGATCAAGACAAGTTGAAGGTATCATAGAAACTGGGAAGAAAAACGGAGTATCGACAAGCAAATACCCAGATCTGACCTCGATGGTCGACGGTCGTAAGAATATTTTCGGAAGAATCTAGGTGAGATCCTATGAGAAGGATTCAACAGTGAAGAATATTGTGTCCCCACACGGGAATTGCAACCTACGATTGGCCACGGAGGGAGGTCAGTGGCGCCCCCGGCCCCCCGAGTCCGAGCCCAATCGAACCCCGACCTCCGACTTCCGTGTACAGTATTCATCCGGGCTCGGGATTCAGGTCTACCTATGAAGGATTGAGGAGAATGGCCCAATGAAAGTGCAATGCATAGACCTTGTTTCCCTTTTTTTTGGCGACCGTTGCGGTCGGCAATGAGAAAGACCACGAGAAGATCAGACAAAACGAAGTTCCGTGGCGGCGCGAATATTTTGCTGCATGGTCGAAGCTCTAGGCCGAATTCGCGAGTCATCGGGAAATAGAGAGCACCATGAGCTAAACGGCATTTTAATTTGAAGGGGCCCAGCTTACTGGCACGACCTAGGTCTGGCAGAGAGCTTGTGCGAGTCAACTATTAACTCTCTCACCCAGACCACGCTTCTCAAAAGGTCGCCAATAAATTCATTCAGCGGACAGAATATTCCCCGTCAAAGATGAGATATATCATAGGATGCATATCTCTATTACCTTGCCATATCTGGCGGATTTTTGTCAGTCTTGTTGGGACGGGGGAATTTGTGCAAAGAGCCGAATAATGCGATCGACGCCTCGGAGAGGGTCGAACAAAATGCCTATAATCATCGCACGTACATATCGATCTACCCTGAAAGTGGGCGATTGCTTACAGCCGTCTTGCAGGAACACAACGGCCTGCTTATGGACGGCCGCAGCGATAATAGGGGATTCTGAGAGGCGGCTCGACCTGTGGCCCCGCCCCGACTCGCACGCCGCTCAGGCGCTTCTTTAGCTCGCAATCGGAATTCAGCCCTTTCCACATCCAGGATCTTCAAGACTTATGGTTTTATGCATGCATTCAGGCAGTCATCCAGAGGCGCGTAAAGATGGAATTTTGCATCCAGGTTTACGGCGATTTAATACTTGGTCTTTCAATTCTTTTCGCTACCACGGGCATTGCGGGGACTAGTCCCATCCCGCCGACGATCGTGATCCCAGCCAGCATCGCCCATTGAGGCGAGGCAAGGGCCTATGTAGAACAAGCTAGCAGGAGTTTCTTGCCTCTTCATTGCGCCGGGGACCAGAAATATGGTGGCAGAGACCCCCGAGTCGAAGTTGGTTGGCAATCGTTTCGGTGAGTACTTTTACCAAGTAATGTAGAAAGCCGGCCGCAATCTACTTATGCCACAATGTGTCAGTACCCTGGTCCCCGTAGAGCAGGTCGATGAGGCGGATTTTGCTGATAGGCAGTTGCAGTCGTAGCACCTTCGTTGTAACCCCCCAGCGAGCTACTTTATTAAGATGATAAAACTGAATGACCATGGCACCGTCGAGCTCCCTTACAAGTCTAGAAAGTAGACTGCATCGAACGAACACCGATATGCACCTCACTGAACAAAGAGATCGACGACACCATTCGACTTCTGGAAGAGAGAAACACGTTGTCATTGGTAGTTTTATACGCGATGAGATGAGACAATAAAAATAAAGAATAATGATATAGGTTGGTGTGATACAGTCGTTTCGTCATTGAGCGGGAAATAGATGAAGGCGGAGGGGATACTCAATCGGAAAACCGTCTCGTTCGTAATTGCACGCGTATGAGAGGTAGCGCAAAAAAAATCTCAAAAATTCAACGCCTAAAAACCACCAAAGAACGGCTCAGAATGCTTTAGCTAAAATGCAGAGGAAAAAGGTGCTCACCACGGAGCGCCACTTATGGTTCACCTTCAGAGCCATGCAGAAGCGTCTGCGTCTCCACCGTCACCCCCTTACGCTCGCGCCACGCCTTCACCTTCGCTACATACGCCTCCCTCTCCCTCGCCGCCTCCACCGGCTCCCACTCCACCCCCCTACCCTCCTCCTCCTCCTCCGCTTCCAATCCCAACCCCAACATTGCCCTGTCCTTCCCCTTCCCCTTACTCGCAACTGCAACCGCACGCTCAATGCCCCGGGAGACGGCACACCCTGCCAACGCCACGCTCATCATCACCGAGAGCCACGCGAAGCTCGCCGCGCCGCCGGGGAGCGCGTCTCTATGCGTGGTTGACCAGGCGAATGCGGACGAGACGAAAGCGGGGGCGCCGGCGCGCGCGAGACACATGGCCCAGAGGACGATGCCGTTGGCTTTTCCCAGTGCGGCGGGCGATGGTGCATTTTGCTTGACGAGGACCAGACTTATTCTGATGAATGTTGGGGGATTGTCAGTAATAGTTGAGAATTGTGAGTAATCGAAGAAAAATCGATGATATAAACTTCGTCGCATCTGCATTGCGAAAATTGTACCTGCGAATAGTGCATGTCCGAGATTCTAGTAAACAACGAATATATGCGTTAAAAGCCCAGTCTATGCACATAAGCATCACGTTCGCAGCAGACGTCGACGAGTCGAGTATCGTCTGAACGGTTAAAGGTGGTCATAAGACCAAGGCAAAAACGCTAGCGAAAAGGGGGAAGAAGGGAAGAATTACTTACGAATAAGCAAGACATCCCACCCTTGAAAGCACCATGACTAGCATAACGCCCGCCCACAGCCCATAAGTCGCCAGCGCCGTCAACCGCGGGCCTTCCTCTCCCCACCCACCCGCGCCAACACCTCCAACATCTACCCCACCTTCCAAGCCCATCCCGAGGGGCCTAGCATCCAGAGTCAAAGACAACGGCGCTTGGGTCAAGGCTAAAGGCATCCCCAACACTTCAATTCCAGCACCCCGGGCGCCCTCCGCACTCGGCATAGGCACGTTATCGACAAGCGCCGAGCCGCGCGTAGCGATGAGGTTGAGCAGGGGCACTAGTGCGTAGGTCAGAGGCCATGCGAGCATGCAGAGGGTGTAGAGCCGCGCACGGGAGATGCGCCGGAGTAGTGGGGGTAGGATGGTGATTTGGAGGAGGATGGAGGATGTGCCGGCGAGTGCAAGGGCGGTTGCTATTTGGTGGGACTGTAAGAGGTTAAATCAGTGGGTTTTTATATGAGAAAAAAAGGTGCGGTGACGGAGTTGGAGTTGGGTTGGGATAGGTGGACAAAGGATTGCGGAAAGAAAGAAGGATTCAAAGAAGAAACAAGCCAAGGGCACGCACGGTGAAAGACAGCCCGCCAAGCTCAACGGGCGTATAGCAGAAGAGCACAAAGACCGCATCGAATGCCGTTGCGGTGAAACAAAGCAGCGCACCGGAAAGCGCGAGTCTTTTCAGGACGGGGTAGCTCAATAACTCCGCAAGCGAGATGGGTGGTTGCACGACGCGAGGAGGCGGAGATACATTCAGAGACTGAGAACTCTGTTCGGTGGTGCCCGCAGCAGTGGTTGTACTGGTTGACGTTGGCAGCGCTTGCTTGCTTGGCAGGGTCTACATGTGCATATACGTTAGGTCGTTCAAAGGAGTACGGGAATACGCACTTCGCGGAGCAGCGCTAAAGCCAGAGCGCCGATCACAAAGGCAAAAAAGGCGGTGGTAAAGGAGGGCAGAAAATACGGATAGTCCCTGAAGAAGCTATTCTGGAAAAAGCGCAGGCGGGGGTAGTAGGTGGCTGGATCTGCGAGTGCTCCGCCGAGGATGGGGCTATGCAGGTAGGCGCCGATGAAGTAATGAGTGATGGTGTTTAGTCCATGCGGGCGCTAAGATTAGGGTAACGCTACACACCCTATGATGCTACCGAGGGGCCAGAAGAGACCATAGGTGGAGAAGGCGACGGCTTCATTGGCGGAGTTGGTTAGCTCGCCGAGGATGGAGTGGAGGACGGCGGCGTTGCCTGAGCAGATGCCGGCTGGAGCAAGCACAGCGGGATGGTCAGATTGTTCTCGGGCGATGCACAGGGAAGACAGACCTAATGCCCGGGAGAGGAGGATGACAGGGAGGGAGGACGCGAAGCCGAAAAGGAGGGTGGCGAGGGCGAGACCAAAGGTTGTGGCGACGACGACGGGGCGACGACCGACGAGATCCGAGAGCCTGGCCCAGTGGTAGATGCTGCAGAGCTGGAAGAAGGCAAAGGTGGATTCCTGGAGACGGAGGTGAGTGTGCGAGGGGGAATTTGGGGGGAAAAGGACGGACGACGAAGCCGGAGTAGAAGCCGATGTTGGCGGGGTCGTTGACGAGACGGAGGGCGTGGAGGAGCTGGTTGATGTAGGGGAAGATCTGGGTGAAGGTGAGGGGGTCGACGAAGCGGAGGGCGCAGAGAAGGGCGAACTGGGGCAGCGTGGGTGGCATCAGCAGCTGTCTGTCCATGACCGCCATGTCCAACGAACCCCCGATCGTCCTCGCCCCCCGTCCCGTCCGTCTCGCCGCCGCTTTCCTCGACGGAAACAAGCAGGCCCCCTCAGACGCCCTCGACGAGTTCCTCAGCATCCTCACCCCCGCCTTTCTGCGCCCACACCTCGACTCCCGCTGGTCCTTTGCCCTCAGTGCGTCCCGTCCTCCTCCCTCCCCCCACTCCCCGCTCACCCCCCCACAGCGTCGCCCGTCTCCCGCACCCTCACCCGCAACCCCTTCCAGCGCACCCTCGCCGCACGCTCCCCCGTCCTCATCCCACCCGCGCCACCGCTCACCCCTGCAGCCGTCCCTCTGCCCCCGTCCCCCACCCCCGAGCAGCTCATAGAGCGCATCGAGTCCCTCTAGAGGCCCCTCAAGAGGCCCCACATACCATACCGGATCCTAGCCCGCATCTAATCCTATCCTAAACGCCATCCTCAGCCTCTAACAGCCTCTGCTTTCCACGCCCCATAATACCACATACCACAATCGACATGACTCGATATCAGCCACCGGCAATCCATCCCCACCTTGTACTACCTTCTATCATCTTCCATCGACGTTTTCCGTGTTCCATATCCCCCAGCGTTCCCCCTTAAATGCCTTTTACTCTGCCCATTACTCGTATTCATACCCACCTATCCCGTATCACTAGCACCCTGTAGCAGCACCCTCGTATTGCCTTCGTATTGCATCGATATTATATATTACAATCCATCTTTTACCATCCGATTTTGTTTAGAGTCTGTCAAAAAAAAAAACACCGTTTTTTCTTCTTCCAGGAGTCCCATCTCGATGACTTTCCCCTAAGCTTCAGTCCCCGCTAACCCCTCTGAGCTCTCGGAGTCGAGTCGTCTCCCGATCGTCTGGGAATGATGGCTGGGCGAGATGCTGGGCGATCGACACCCTCTCCGCTGCTCTGAGTCTATGCGTCGATGTCGATAAGGCTTATTTAAATAGACACCGATCCATGCCAATCACCGCATGTCGACAGACAGCGAACGTTGTCTCTTCGTGATGCCTGTGCGTTGTGCACTGCAAATATCATAGATGTACATAATCCACACATATGAACAGCAGTGAAAGCTTGTATGGGCCTGCAGTATATGATCGAGTACGACACATTAAGCAAGGCCTACACTGTGGCAAATGTAGCCAGCCAAACAAGGCTAGTACGAAACTGCCTTGAACATATGCACATTCTGGCTTCAGAGTACGCTCGACCAGTCGGGTAGAAGGAAGAAATGCTCAGATAAACGCATTCGAGTCCATGAAAACCCTTTTTATAATATCACCAGCATGAAAATGCAGAACACTGATTGTTAGAAGAAGCAATCTGGATGAGCCGACGCAGAACACTCCCACCCAACTCTCTGGAATCTTTAAGGTCAGCTAAAGCTCAAGTTCAAACTCCAGCCTAACTTGAAAAGACTTGAGTGAACTGCGCAATGACAAAGAACCAAAGGCAAGAGGGCAACTAAAAACCAAAATGGACCCAGATGCCCTAGGCTATGGACCAGGATGATTTCAATGACTGAGAAATGTTGTAGGAGCTGCGCGCTGCGCGAAAATCGACAGGCACGCAATTGAAACATCGAAGACGGCCACGATGGTGATATCAGACAACGTAGTAAGAGTAAGTGGAAACCCGTTGCAGGTCGATGGAGGGCGTGTAGCCATTTGCAGTGATAGAAATGCATCCAAATCTAAAGCTTGGTATACCTGAACTGTAAGCGGCGAAGGAAAGGATGTTCTATGAAAATAGATAGAACTAGATACATTGGCACAGTGACGCTAACAACTGAAAGCTATCCACCCACTACTTTTGTCGCACCACGTGACCTTTCCACGCGTTAATGAGCTGCTCGGTTCATAGATTTTTGGTGGCCTGAGGCCGTTTGAAGTTACTTTGCGCTTTCTGAGATGTAACTGCGCAGTGGCTTCAGCTGAGTGGCCCATATCTACGAGTATAAGAGATATATTTCCTAAAATATTGTAACTTAACCTCTCCTCCAATTTTGTGTAACTACAACATTTCCTATATGGATCCCGAGCAAAGAAAGTGTGGCGCTTGCAATACCAACAAAGTTTTGAATGCTAAATTCTTAAAAAAAATACGCGAAGAATTTACAAAAGTTTGTATTGGATGTCCTGAGCGTCGCGCACAGAAATACAGGAAGGAGAGCTCAGCAAGTCAATGAGACAACATACAAGATAATTTCTTTACAGAGCAAGATTACGCCGAAGCCGAAAACGATGAGACTTTGTGAATGGAAATGTCCGAGATTGACCTGGACGACTTCCTTCAGAAGATTGATTGTTCGATTACGGAGAATGTTCAAAATTTCACGGCTCTTGTGAATTATCTTATATTGATACTGTGGGGAATAGCAAAGATATCGCAAATGCACTCGCGATTAATATATGGGAACAGATGAGATATTGCTTCGTGTAAGCCGTGCCTTAAGTATGTTCTTGCTTCGGACTTCGATTACGGTGCTGATGATGAGTTAGAGGTCAGACATCCATTCTACACACATTAAGAATATTTACTTACCTATTCTTTATTCCAGATTGATGAGCTTGTTGAGGAAGTGCATCAGAATATTGTAGAGTTTCAGCAAATTGTAAAACTCTGAATAACCGAAGTTTGGGCTGTAGTTAGATTATCGATCATCGCTCAGCGCTCAGCGCTCAGCACTCAAGAGCGCTCCAAGACTGCGTCAACATCTCCGTGGCATCGGACTTTTGAACTCATATTCTATTTATGTATGTACTTAGGTAATTTACTCGACTTGTATTTATTAACTATACTGTATGTGGCTTGTGTATCTCAATACCTGTTCGAGATGTTAAAGGGCTGCGCCGAACTCCTTAAGAGCCACCAAAAATCTATGAACCGAGCAGCTCGTTAACGCGTGGGAAGGTCACGTGGTGCGACAAAAGTAGTGGGTGGATAGCTTTCAGTACGCTAACAGGTTATTTCGTGTGCATTAATGAGATAGCAGCAACTCGACGTGCTTGAGGTAAGGGACTAGTTGGAACACTGAGACTGGGAAAGAGAGAGACATCGATTTAGGGTCGCTGTCGAAACATTCTTTGTATTCAATTAAGCATAAGCATAAGCAAAAAAAAAAACAGAGCGAAGTCATTGACATGTGCAGATATTCGAGGTCCGGAGAAAGGTAGGAATGCGTTGGGTTTGGCTGTCAAATCAAGATCCGGCAGCTTGCAGTCATTGATAATCCCGAATGCAGCAGCTAGGAGCCAAATAAAAGGTGCAGGACGCATATGCTTCATGGAACAAATAACATGGGTTGCAAGATGGATGAGAAGCAACGAGAACGATGGTCAAAACTTACCACGAGAACGAAATATGCCCTCTTTCGAACTTGTACCACTATCATTCTTGACTTTGACAGCCAGAAATCTCTGAGATTCCTTCATGGATCCCGAGTAGCGAGAGCTGTAGTTTTGTATGCCAATCAGCATGTCAGTCCATCAAGATTTCAGCGTCAGCACGCCACATAGCTTGACCAGCCCGAGCAAGGCGCGGAGCACGGCAAGACCAGAATTATGAGGCTACGATATGAGTTGTATGCAGTTCCCATGTTGAAGAATATGGTGGAGATTCCGTAGTCGTTACTGAAACGTTTCGTCCAAGAGCATACCAACAGGAAAACTAACACCTTCGGCGTAAGACCTTCCACAAAATGACACAAATGGTTGGCAGTTTCGCCGAGTATTATATGTCTTACGTTCCTTATTCGTTGAAGTCAGAGAGGCGTGAAAGAAAAAAAAAACTGGCATAGGCTTGGTGGCGGCGAGAAGTGAGGTGGGTCGTCGGGGTGAACGTCAAAGGCGCGCAATGTCGTCACCGTTGAACGTTGATTTGCAGGCCCGGGCCGGGAAATTGAACCACCGCGACGCGATGGTTGTCAATGTCACCTCAGCTTCGACACCTACAAATTATGGACGACACCGATACTGAGACACTCATCGCGCTCGTCATCAGCATCTTACCAGAAAATACCTCCCTTCCCAGCCAAAATAATATTATAGATGCGCTTATACTTGCCAATGGCGATGTTAATATCGCAGCGCAAACCTTGGTTCGCCAGACTTCTAACAACTCCCAGCCTGACAGCAAGGCTTCAACGTCAATAGGAAAGCGGAAACGCGTCAATCTCGATAGTTGGTTGGATAATCGCCCTCAGAAATTGAAAGGTCGCGTCGTCAAGAAAGAAAAATCTCGGTCGTCTTCGTGTCCCGCGGCCACTGTCCCGAGTAATGTTGACTCGGATTACACGCCAATAGCCTCGACGTCGACCTTGAGGCCAAAGGAAACCAATCTTATGGATGTCCTGAGGCAACCTCCCTCTCCTCACAAGGATAAACATCCTTCACAACTACCACCTTTACTGTTGTCCACTCCTGAGATGATCGCAAAGTATACCCCATGTACCTCGCATCTATCTGTTCTTCCTCCAGAGCTGGCCTGTCAACTCTTTTACACAATGATCGACGCTTCTAAGAGGTGGAAGAGGAATAAATGGTGGCTTTTTGACCGTGTGGTAGAGAGCCCACACCTGACTTCTTTTTTCGCCCGGAAAACTGATGGTTTGAGCGATGACGAGACTTGGCAAGAAGCTGCACAATATTGGTATGCTTGAATTGATCCAGTCCTCCGAATTTCGTTTTTTTTTTAAATGCGTTTATTCATATATTTAGGTACAACGGACGACCGACCGGTCCTCCAGAAGTCTTCCCACCAGAAATGGAAGAGGCGTGCAGGATCGTTGAAGAAATAGTAAACCAGGAAATGAAAAAGAGAACGCAATATAAACTTGAGTGGGGAGGGCGATCTGATGACGAACCTCTCTGGAGAGCAAATGTGGCAGCATCGAACTGTTATCAAGGAGGTAAAGAAAGTGTCGGCTTTCATTCGGATCAGCTCACCTATCTTGGACCATATCCTACGATCGCATCGCTCAGCCTTGGTATGTTCGAAAATTGAATATTTTCAGGGAGTCAGTAGCTCACCTGTCTGGTTAGGGACACGAAGGATATTCAGCCTTCGAGAAGTCATCCCGACTGAACAAATTGGAACGAGGAAAGCCCGGACCTTCAATATCCCATTGGCACATAATTCTGTAAGCGATACTATCCCATCTTCGTGCTCATCGATATACTGATTTTATCTTTCAATTCACTCGCTTTGCAACAGCTCACGATCATGCATGCTTCTTGTCAAGAGAAATTCAAACATTCTATTCCACCGCAATCTGCAATCGATCTTTACAGACCAGCCTTCCCCAGGCGGTACGGACACGGAGACAGTAGTGTTGCGATTGAACCCTCAAACTGCCGCGTCAACATCACATTTCGCTTCTACAGACCTGATTTTCGACCGCCTAGTATTCCAAGATGTCGATGTGCGGTGCCAACCATCTTACGTCCCGATATGAAAAATAGAACAGACGATGAGACAGATAGGTACTTTTGGACATGCTACGCTGGGGCGCAGAACGATGGGAAAGGATGCAAGTTTTGGAAACTATTGGACATGGAGAAAGAAGGTCGGGGGCCTTGTATCGGCATCTCCTCTAACCCGAAGACAAACCCAGCATTGGAAGCATCCTAACTAATTAATGGACGTTAACAAATGACATCTTCCCAAACAGCAACCATGCCCATATCTGGTGACTCTTTCTGTCAATACATACTCCGGTCCTCATGATCGTTGAAGGTCGAGTCATTATTTGAATAGGTGCGTACATACTTATTTGATTCTGGTGACATATCTCATTCCGACAGCTTCAGCTACTTCTCTGGGTAGGACCTAATCTTTTGTCTTCTATAAATAAATTCCCAAGAGGGTCCAAGTCTATATTGGTTTTGGTTCGTGGGAAGTAAGAGGTCGGGTATTTACTTCGTTTTCATTGACATCCCAAGAACGAACAACCTATTTGATCCCAACCGTCTTTGGTATTGCGATCCGGGCGAAAATCATCGTCCATCAAGTTCTTCATGACAGTCTCTACAGAGGAAAGTCCACTCTGGCGTCGGGAAGATGACGATGCGATCGTGGAAACGCAACCTGCCAGTGGCACAATGGATATCCATAGCGCACACTCGAAGACAACCCCTATCCCCAAAATACAATTTACTATACTATGTCTCCTCCGACCCTTAGATCCCATGAGCTTCACGCAGATATTCCCGTACATCAACGAATTTATGAGCGATCTTCGTGTTACTGGTGATCCTTCGCGTATAGGATTTTATAGCGGTTTAGTCGTAAGTGTTGTATGCGTGTATCAGGCCATGCTAACGATGATTCCATGCAAAGGAGAGTTCCTTCGCTTTCTCTCAGCTATTGGCGGTCTATCCATGGGGATATCTTTCCGGCAAGTTCTATCACGCTTTGCCCTTCATTTCGTTGCATGAAGTACTTATTAAATATATTTTATTATCAGATCGTTTGGGGCGCCGGCCTGTCGTTCTCATCGGTACTTTTGGACTTAGTATTACGACTCTTCTCTTCGGATTCTCTACAAGCTTCACTGGGACAATCTTAACTA
The DNA here is from genome assembly GCA_015484465.1 of Pholiota conissans. NCBI lineage: Eukaryota > Fungi > Basidiomycota > Agaricomycetes > Agaricales > Strophariaceae > Pholiota > Pholiota conissans. The sequence goes on from MU155149.1 coordinate 56,961, forward strand.
GAGCGCTAGGTATAATCCATCAATTATCAAAATGGCGAAACTCGCTGATCCCTCTGACTCAGCCGGCCTTTTTTCAGGAAATATTTCCGTCATTCCTACCATTCTGATTGAATTAACTGACCAATCGAATCAAGCTTTTGCCTTTTCATTCTTTGGATTTTGGTGGCCTCTTGGCGCCATTATTGGGTAAGGTATTCAGGCGTTTAATCCTGAAAACCCCCACTAATGTCGTCTGTTATAGCCCGTTGATTGGAGGCCTTCTTTCCAATCCAGCCAGACGCTATCCCAGCTACTTCGACTACAATTTTTTCAGACATTACCCATATTTTTTGCCCTGCCTACTCATCTCGAGTTTTGGACTCGTTTGTTTCGTTGCCGCTGGACTTTTACTGAAAGAAGTTCGCTTTATGCTTTTTTTTTTGGCTCTATTATATATCTCACTAAAGCCCGTCCTTTAGACATTAAATCAAAAGCAACCAGAAGACCCACGTAAAGTGCCATCTTATGGAAGTTTGGGCGAACATTCACCTTCTGAAGTCTCGAAGAAGTTCACTGTCAAGGAACTCCTAGAAATTCGGATCATACGTGCACTCTGCGCATCTGGTTGCTCACTGAGCTTCATTTCAACCGCTTTTGACGTCCTATTCGTCTTATTTTGCTACTCTCCTATAAGCACGGGTGGCTTAGGATTTCCTGTGCGTACGGTGGTGTCGAGCCTGCATATAGTTTTCTTATCCATCCTCGCTTCCACAGACCGAAAAAATAGGTCTTGCGCTCTCTGCTTCTGGGTTCATTGCCGCGGTTCTTCAAGTTGTTTTTATGCCAACAATCCTGCGACGCGTCAATCATGCAGTGATGTACCATTTCTGCATGAAGATTTGGCCATTCACCTTCCTGTTTCTGCCTTTGTTAAATATCATTGCAAGACACGGCGTTATTTCTGAGACGGGGAAGTTGGATTCTTTTACGACATCACTATTATGGTGTGGTATATGGTCTATCTTATGCATGGCTAGAGTTGCTTTCCTCGCGTATTCGTGAGTAGTCAATTAACTTTGGCGCCATAGGCATCCTGACACAATTCTCTTGAGAGTAAATATGCTACTTATCAAACGATTCGCTCCCAATTCCTCTTCTTTAGGATCAACCGCAGGCTTGGTACAATTTTCTATATGCTTTTCCCGCGCATTTAGTCCAGCATTCGCAAGGTATGCATAGGTCTTTGACGGGCGAAAAACATCAGCTAACAACGACCGGCTCCTATCTTTTACGTTGATGCTAGCTCGCTCTTTGCATTTTGCGCCAGCAGAAACTTGATAGGTGGCTATCTATGGGTCATCATCATGGTATCATTGGGTTTCTTGAGCTCTTTGTTTTCAAAAAATATTGTACAGGAAAGCGTAGGTTTGTAACGATCTCGTAGCCCACTGTAAATTGGGGGTTGCCATTTCCCTGCGCTATTTAGATGACAACTTTTAGCTATTATAAGTGCTTAGATGGCCGTTGTTATTGATACCATCTGAGCTTTCAACCTTTCCTGTGGCCCAAAATAAGCATACCATTCATTGTAACAGTTGCGTCATCAATGAGACTTGCACATTACAACCGCTAATGACCGTGAGCGAGTGATCCAGGTTGGCACACTCACGTTCCGCGCGACGTGCATCCGACTTGCATCACACACACCACATACTCGAGGCAAGGACTTCTGGCTGTAAACCCACCGACGACTGGGAGCTCAACCCAACACAGTCTCTACCGTCCCGATGACGGATAGAATGGCCAGAGCATCTACCGACCAAGGTGTGTGTCGGGAAGTTGAATGATCACTGTGATTCTGATCATCTTGATACAGAGAATGCACCTCTTCTCAATGATTCTGAAGATGACATAGAACCCAATGTGCACCGCAGAGCGGCGTTCGGAGAGCGTCTCAATTCTGTTGCGCAAGAACCCCTCACCCCTTTGACTAAGATTCTTCTCGTCCTGGGACTTGTCCTCCTTCTCACGAGTTCGGTGCGTTTGAAACACGCGTAGAAGGCGCAAGGACGCAAGGCTCACGCGTCACTTCTTGTCAGGTATTCATTGGTCTGTTTGCCGGGTCTCAACATCGCCTGCAAGAAAGAGAAGGGCACAACCATACGGAAACGGTGACTGTTACCGCAACCACGACAGTCCCTACCACCACTATTTCTATTACAACCACGACAGACATTTCAACAACGACTGTTGTCCCTGTTCCCGTACCAACACCGCCTATGGAGGTATACCATTTGTGATCGCAGGAACTGCATATTTGCTGACAATGCTAAAACACGACAGAAACCATGTCTTGAGGCCCATTGCATCATCTTATCCGCTTCAATTCTATCATCGCTTGATGCCTCACAGGATCCCTGCGAAAATTTCTACGATTTTGCTAGTATGTTTCTACGCGTTCTCAATTTCACATTAACCGGTAACATTATTTAATAGACGGAGGCTGGCTTAAGTCTCACCCTTTGCCTGCTGACAAGAGCAGCTTTGGCGCTTTCGAGAAACTCGCGCAAGAGAATAAAGAAATTATCAAGAGTATCCTGGAAACCACCTCTGCAGTTTCTCCGGCGGATGATCGAATTCGAAATAAGTTGCGCGATTTCTATGGCGCTTGCTTGGACGAAGACAAGTTGAATGATATTGGACCAAGCCCTCTGCTACACTTGGTCAAAACTGTTAAACTGCTTTATAGTGGAAATAGCACAAGTATTACCAGCCAAGTGAAATCCGAAAAGGACAAAGTCAAAGGCTTAACGGCGGCTATTGCTTTCCTTCATTCTCGAGGTGTGTAAACCATTATACTGCAGGGCCTTTTTTATACCTGTTTCTATGTTGTGCTGCAGGTATACCGGCGCTGTTTGGATTCGATATCGAAGGAGATGTCGGTGTAGACCCAAACCATATGGTCCTTTGGTTCAACCAACCCGATTTAGGCCTTCCTTCAAAGGTAAAATGGGCGTTGTTGTCTAGCGTCAAAACTGATTGAATACGTTCAGGAATATTTCGAAGAGAAAGCCATCCGCAATACTTATGCGGAAGTGCTGGAAAGATTGTTGCTTTCACTGATCGAAAAAGAAGAAGTAGAGCAACCGAAGATGCTTGCATCCGCTTTGATTAACAACGAAGACGCGAATGTTTGGCCGCCTTGGCCTTGGCCGCCGTGGGGCGGTGATGAGGATGGCGGTGATGGGGGCAAACCGGTGAATAGAACTCTTGAAGCCCATAGACTTGCCAAAGAGGTCGTCGTGTTTGAGCGCAAGCTGGCGCAAGCCAGTCTTGACCTGTACGTTTGCAATGCTTTCTTGATGGAGTCAATATGTCTGACTACCTCCAAATAGGGACATCATTCAACAAAACCCGATCGCGACTTATAATCCTGTTCCTCTATCCAATTTAACCGACGCTGTCCCTCAAATCCACTTTCCTACCTATTTCTCCACTTTCACACCCCGTAATTATCCTGATCGAGTGATCTTGACTTACCCGGCCTATGCTATTTCGTTAGCAAGTATCCTCAATGACACGGCTTCGGATGTTCTCGAAGCGTATCTTGTCACAAGAGCGGCGCTGGCGCTTTCGCCATATCTTGGCATGGAAACAGAAGCATGGCAAGCTCAACGCTCTCTTCTGGAGGCTCTGACTGGGATCAAGAAAGGCGCTATAGGTGATAGAGGAGAATATTGTATAGGCCGTACGGAGGATGCTCTTGGATTTGCGGCTGGTAGATTTTTCGTCAACGAGACTTTTGGGGGGGATTCGAGAGAGAAAGGGACAAAAGTGATTACAGGTGAGACGACTAGTATGCTCGTCTGACAGTTTTCTCAAGGCTTTCTGCCCCATCAGATATTGTGGACAGTTTCAAGGTTTCTTTGAACCATATTGATTGGATGGACGAAGAATCGGCAACCGCTGCTGCTCAGAAGGTGCACTTCATACATCTTTTCTTTTTGTCCAGAGACTTAGTTGAATCATAGGCAGATGCTATCCGTGTTAAAGTTGGATTCCCTCTTTCTCCTGACACTCGTAGTCCTCTCTCGATCTTGAATTACTATGGCCTCGTGAAATCTGATAAAGAGGATTTCTTCGGCAACGTTTTAAGCTCTTCGTGCGTGTTCAACGTTTGTATAGATATCTGAAGTTTCTGAAATGTAGGCGCCAGCATAAGTGACACATACAAGAAATGGCAGCAGCTTGGCAAGAGTCGAGACCGTGATGCCTGGGAGATGTTTCCATCTACTGTGAATGCATACTTTAACCCACCATCGAACGAGGTTTGCGCCACGCTAAATGCATCGACAAGGTAACTTGACATTTGGTTTCATAGATTGTCTTCCCAGCAGGTATCCTACGACCACCTTTCTTTGCCCAAGATTGGTATGTATGCTCAATCGATAAATCATTTCGTGCTGATCTAGACTCTACTAGGCCTGGCTATCTTTCGTATGGATCATTCGGGCATGTTGCTGCACACGAGTTGACGGTGAGGATGATTTGTTGTTTTTTAATCTACTGGCTCATAGAATTTGAAGCATGCTTTTGATTCTGCTGGACGACTCTACAACCAGGAAGGGAAGCTCAAAGAATGGTGGACGAATTCCACAAGTGCAGGCTTCAATGTCAAACAAGATTGCATCGTGAAGCAGTACTCGGGTATTTTTAACCCATCCATTCACATGCAGGTTTCCTCATAGATCTTATTAGCCTACACTATTGACGATGGCAAGGGCGGAAAAATTCACGTCAATGTAAGTCGCGACCACCTCATTTCGCGATGAAAATATTGACACATCTCATTAGGGAAATCTGTAAGAAGTTTCTTTATTCAAATAAACTTGGAATAAACGTCTGTTAGCACATCGGGAGAAAACATCGGTGACACCGGGCTCATTCAAGCTTTCCGAGCATGGAAGGCTCAGTACAACGTCTCAAAGGAAAATGGACATGAGTACCTCCTTCCCGGATTGAACTTTACAAGGTAGACTAACCGCTGCCGGATTACACCAGACAAGCACGATCTGATTTTTTGATTACAGGGAGCAACTATTCTTTATATCCTTCGCGAGAATTTGGGCTAGAGCTCTCAAACCTGCCGCAGCTGTGGGTCTTTACGCCCTTTATTTGATCCTGCTTTGGCCAACGTTTCTACAGGTTCAACGCATTCGTACAGATCCACATTCACCGTCAAGGTACCGAGTCGACGGAACTGTCAGCAACATGCCTGAATTTGCAGCGGCTTTCAAGTGTTCAAAGAATGCTAAGGTAAGACTGGCCGTCAATAGATTTTTATCGTTCATGACATTTAAAATCTTTCGCAGCTGAATCCTCCGAACGAAGATAGATGTATATTCTGGTCCTAGATGTGTATGCGAGCTCCTATTATATAATTTATGTATGATTCCAACTTGGGAATATCTTCTATAGCACACCCTTTGTGCTAGGAACATCATTTCCACCCGTTTTTTCAATAGCCTGTCGGATAGCGAGTGCGACGGCCTTAAAAGCGGATTCCGCGCTATGACTCCGAATTTTATATACGTCTTTGAGAATATGGAACGCACGTACCGGTGGTGGTCATTTTCTCCTCGCAACACATCTACATGTAGTGTTGCACCCGAAGCGATGGCGAAGGAGTAGAAGATGTGAGGAATCATCTCTGTAGAGAGGTCGCCTATTTTCTCTCTCCGTAGTCCAAGCTCGGTAACGCAATAAGGCCGAGAACAGATGTCTATTACTGCCCTAGATAAAGCCTGTCATGAAGGTCAGCAAGGTGGTCATGGGTGCTTCGACATGACCTCACCTCATCCAGTGGAGCAAAACCCGTTCCGTAACGCCTGATACCACGGACTTCTCCTAGTGCTTCCTTGAATGCAGTACCCAAGGCGATGGCGCTGTCCTGTAAACTCGACTTGTCAGGGTTTCGACGGAATCCTTTACATGGTAGGACTTATCTGCCGTATGGTGGTCGTCAATCCACAGATCACCCTTGCATTTCATAGTCAACGACATGCCGCTGTGTTTCGCAAGCGCAGTGTACATCTTCGATAAAGCATAGATTAGATTTGACGTGGCAGGGCGCCGAAAATCTGGCGTACGTGATCGAGGAAGCCAATTCCTGTGGAGACTTCGATGACCTGCTTGACATTTGAGCCTGGAGTACAGTCGAGGTCGATGAAGACTTCGATTTCTGTCTCGTTAGTCTTCCTGGATATTGAAGCCTGCCTAAACATGAGTGTTTCTTGGGAAGAGGAAGGGAAACAGACGTAAATAACACGTCGGCTGAATTTAGACCAAAGTTTTGTATTAGGCGGCCATGGGCTTCCCTATCTCCTCCACTGCGCGTCTCTTACCGGCCGTCCGCTGCAGACATGCCCTCCGCATAAGGCCTGCATATGCCTCCTCGCGCTCCCTTTTTGGCCTTCTCACCCGCTTCAGGCGGCCCCAGAAGCCCACAGACCCAGTTCCTATTCTGACCGAAGATAATCTCTTCCACCCACTGTCCAAATCCCCGTTCCCCGCTGTCGTCGCAAGGGGCGAAGCTATTCAAACGCTCGCACCCTGTCCCGTCTGCGCTTCATCTCACGGACATGTTCACGCCCACACAAAAGCCCAGCCGAAGGCTGTCAAATTCGAATGCCCTGATTGCGGATGGCCAACTCATTGCACAGAAGAGCATTGGAAGGAGGACACCGAACATCAGAAGTACTGTTCTCGATTGCGCGAAGCAAACGAGGATGAACACGATCTAAGAAGTGGAAGGCGCATGCGTGAATTTGAATTGCCTGGTACATAACTTTAATTGAAAAATTGTGTGCATATCTCTCATTGACTTCGCTTTATCTCAAAGGTCCGCAGGGATTTGAAGAAGCTGTCTCTTTAGCCAACTGGGATGTATTTTGGTATACTCGTGGTTTTCCGTCCATGGATACCGAACGGTCGCGCAGACATGCAAGCAAACTCTTAACATACCCGATCACTATTGGAGGCGCTTTACACCAACATAGCGGAATGACCTTGAATAACCAACGTGTAACGCCTGAAGGCAGCCGATCACTAGCCGGTAAAAAATGTTGTCATTCTTTCTTATGACGATCTTTCTAAGATATCGTTCTAGCCATAAGAAGCACATTGCATGTACCTATTGGCGCCCCGGAGACTGAAGAAGCTGCAGTTGGCAAACCGCAAGTTCGGATATTCATCCTCGGGGCAAGAGCAGAATCGTCTCTTCCTCCTCATGTATGGGAGCAACTTACCATGCTCTTCCCTTCGACCCATTTCCATTTATTTTTCATTGGACCACAAGTTTCTCTGCCAAAACCACCATCAACGCCGTCTCCAGAGACTTCTTCACAAACGGAAAAAGTCAATGAAACACCTGAGGAGGATCCGAAGATAGAAGGAGAGATGAAGCCCACATACTTGCCTAATGTCTACCAACCACCTACCCCGAACCCAATCGAGCGCTTACGATACACTCGTTCGTCTCTCGAACGCTATGGTGTCCCTTCTTACACAGTCCCTTACACCCCGCAGCTCACTATCACAGGAATGCAGGCTAATTACGCCGATGTACATGCCCAGTTCCAGCACACCCTAGATCCGTACAGCGATGTGTTCTTTTTCTTCTCTCCAGGATTCGGATTTCCATCTCCGGACTCCTTCGCGGAGAATGGAGAGCCGCTACTTCAGATAGCATCTCCAACTGAGTGGGGCCCTGTTCTCCCTATGCTATTGGCAAGTAAATGTCCCATTTTCGTGACAGGGTTCTCTCCTACAGATGTTGAACGAGATGTACGATCTCTTTCCGTTGCCCCCGAAGTCGCTGGAGAATTTGAATGGGTTCTCACTCCGGGACCTAATGCATTCGGTAGCGAAAAATGGGAAGTGGCAGACTTCGATCCGAGAGTCATGGTGAAGACTAACTGGGGTATCTGGGCAATTCGAGGAAAGAGCCGGGATGTCCAGGAGCAACGGAGTATCTTCTCAGCATTCCTACCTTCAGCTTAATTATTTTGTACACACTATGTTTATTCAGCTATCCCACCTCATTGTTAATATTTCAAAGCACAAGAATTCCCGAAAGAAGAAGATGAGATATATGTGACGAACAAGTACATGAATAAGATGAGCGTAGATGGATGTATAGATATGTGATTTTACGCAAGGATTTCACCAGAAGTTTTACTGACAGGAGGAGGACCGAAGTTCTGTGAACAAGGATCAACGAAATTCTAAGTGCAGATGGTCATTGCTTACTCGAGTTTTGATGCCACCAGCAGATGGCAATCTGGAAGAATCTCCACTGAGCCACCTATCAACCTCGGCTGCAGCACCGCGACCTTCACTGAGAACAACTAAATTAGGACCAGTCGGAGCATAGCATGGATGTGTACTCACTTGATTCCCCAAACGATCAAGGATTGACCACGGCGACAATCACCAGCAGCAAATACACCCTCAAGATTGGTGGAATATTTCTGGAAATGATCATACAGATCAGCTTCTGGGAGAAATCCATATGAAAAGAACATTGATTACTTTGGATGGTGTTTGAATGTTAGACCTAGCATCTTGTTTGATGCCCATAGCCTGAAGAATTTCATTTTGAGGACCTAGGAAACCGAGGGCGAGGAACACCAATTGCGCGGGGAAAAATTTCTCAGAACCAGGAACTTCTTCCATCTTCCAGCGTCCTCCGCTGTCCTTGGTCCATTCGACACGAACTATGTACGAAGCCAAATGAAAATCTAGATCGATGTCGAAGCTAGGAAAATATCACATACCAGTATTTAATCCCTTTAGTTTGCCTTCTTCGTCTAGAACAAAATCTTTGGTGGAGATGCAGTATTCTCTGGGATCTGAGGATGGATATGTAAATATCATTTGCGGACGGAAACATGATGAAGAACTTCACCGTTGCCAAAGTGTGCTGCGACTTCGTTGTGACCGTAATCTGTGCGGAAGATCCTAGGCCATTGAGGCCAAGGATTGTCACGCCCTCTGGCAACAGGAGGCCTTGGCAGCAGTTCGAAGTTTACAATCGATTTAGCACCATGGCGCATTGAAGTGCCGATACAATCATTGCCAGTATCTCCACCTCCAATGACGATGACGTCCTTTCCTTTAGCATTGATGTAACCTCCATCTTGAAGCTCGGAGTCCAAAAGAGACTTCGTATTCAACTGAAAGCAAGTTTAATATGAAGCGAAATTAATATCGATTGGAGACCGACCTGCAGGAAGTCCATAGCGAAGTGGATGCCATCAGCATTGCGGTTGGGGATCTTCAGATCGCGCGGCCAAGTAGCGCCAGTACAAATGACAACCGCATCATTCTCTGATTGTAATTGTTTTGCATCAACATCCACACCAACATGGGCATTTGGGACGAAAGTCTTTATGCGTAGAACATTAGGTTAGCTCTGGAAGTTTACTGTAGAAAGGGTCAAACATACGATGCCCTCAGCTGCCATGAGATCGATACGGCGCTGCACGATGGACTTGTCCAATTTCATACTACAAGGCGTCAGTTTAGTTTCTGAGTATATCACTGTGTACAATAAGCTCACTTCGGAATACCATACATGAGCAAACCTCCCATACGGTCATTGCGATCATAAACGGTGACAAAGTGTCCCGCTTTGTTGAGCTGGTCAGCACATGCTAATCCTGCGGGTCCGGATCCAATGACGGCGATACGTTTGCCAGTGCGGAAGTTGGGAGGATTAGGAGCCATCCAGCCCATCTCAAAGCCCTAAGTTCAAGTTAGTTAAGGATCTAACGATAGCTTATCGTTGAATAATAGTGTACCTTGTCAATGATGGCGCATTCAATGCTCTTGACGCCCACGGGTTGTTCGTTAATACCGAGCACACAAGCACCTTCGCAAGGAGCAGGACAGACACGTCCAGTGAACTCTGGGAAGTTGTTGGTCATAAGAAGTCTGTTGAGAGCATCTTGCCATTGCCCTTTGAACACAAGATCATTCCACTTCGGAATGATGTTGGAGATGGGGCAACCTGTATCGGACTGACAGAAAGGAACACCACAATCCATACAGCGAGCGGATTGATATTTGAGCTCACTCTCCGTAAGGCGGGTAGAGATTTCCTTCCAGTCCTTGACACGCTTACGAGGGGGTCGGTATGCTTCACCGAGACGCTTGTACTTCATAAATCCACGCGTCTTGTCCAGCTTGTTGAGTCGCTGTTTAGTAGTCGAATCGTCCACAAGAGAATCTTCAACGTCAGGCAGAGAAGGTTCATGACGCGAGCGACTGGTGGATAGTGAAGCAGCGCTAAGAGCCTTGGGGAGGAGGATATCTTGAAGGCCATCAGAGGCAAGATCTACCTGGCTGGCGGTCCGAGAAGGAATAAGGTCGATGACGCTTTGACGTAGTTTCTCTTCTTTCTCTCTCGCCACCTGCTCCTCAAGCACACGCTTGTAATCCAACGGCATGACACGAACGAACAATGGTAACAAATGATGGAAGTCGTGGAGGACACGATCAGCCACCTCAGAGCCAGTGTAATGACGGTGATCTTCGATGAGGCTGCGAAGAGCAGCAATTTCGCGAGGGTCGTCAACTTTGCCAAGCTCAACCATCTCCATGTTGACTTTGGAAGCAAATGTGTGGGCAGTGTCCAAAACATAAGCGATTCCTCCGCTCATTCCAGCAGCAAAATTTCGGCCAGTGACACCAAGAACAACGACACGACCACCCGTCATATACTCGCATCCATGGTCGCCTGTTCCTTCAACAACTGCATTGGCGCCTGAGTTACGCACAGCGAAGCGTTCAGCAGCAATTCCACGAATGAATGCCTCTCCAGACGTTGCACCATACAAACACACATTTCCGACTATGATGTTTTCCTCAGCTTTGAAAGTGGAATCTTTAGGAGGATAGACAATCAGACGTCCTCCTGAGAGACCCTTTCCAACGTAGTCGTTCGCATCTCCTTCAAGTTCAATAGTAATACCGGGAGCAAGGAAGGCACCACAGGATTGACCAGCTGATCCCTTCATCTGGATGTGGATGGTATCCTTGGGCAGACCCTCTTCGCCGTAGAGTTTAGAGACCTTGTAGGATAAGGATGTACCAAGTGCACGATCTGTGTTGGTCACGTCGCATTCGATGTGGACAGGCAAGCCTTTCGTCAGAGCAGGTTCCGACTCGTCGATGAACTTATTATCTAGTCGGATATAAAGCTTGTGATCCTGTTGGCGCACGCGATACGTTGCGGCGCCTGGACGCATCTGCCAGGCAGGCTTGAGAATCGCCGAAAGGTCGAGATGAGCTGTCTTGGCGGTACGGAGTTTTTCATTAACCTTGAGGACATCCGCACGTCCAACCATCTCGTTGATTGTTCGGAAGCCAAGCTTGGCCATGTAACCACGAAGTTCTTCCGCAAGGTAATAGAAGAAATTAATGACTTGTTCAGGTTGACCGGCGAATTTAGCTCGCAATTGAGGGTCTTGCGTCGCGATACCAACAGGGCAAGTATTGACTGGAAAGAGAATAATCGTTTAGATTGAAAGCAAACAAGGAGATAAGGTGTAGACTTACGATGACATTTACGCATCATAATGCAACCCATGGCAATCAAAGGAGTAGTGGCAAAGCCCCATTCTTCCGCACCAAGCAAGCAAGCAATGGCGATATCACGACCAGTCCTAATCTGCCCATCGGTCTGAACAGTGACACGACCGCGAAGGTCGTTTAAGACAAGCGTTTGATGTGTTTCAGCGAGACCAAGCTCCCAAGGAAGACCAGCGTACTTGATACCAGTCCAACGAGATGCACCAGTTCCACCATCGTGTCCGGAAATGAGGATATGGTCGGCTTTGGCCTTTGCAACACCACTTGCGACGATTCCAACTCCGACTTCAGACACAAGTTTGACAGAAATGCGCGATCTTGGGTTCGAACACTTCAGATCATAAATAAGCTGCTTGAGATCTTCAATGGAGTAGATATCGTGATGAGGAGGGGGTGAAATAAGTCCGACACCAGCAGTCGAGTGGCGAGTACGAGCAATGGATCCAGACACCTTGTGGCCAGGAAGCTCTCCACCCTCACCGGGCTTTGCACCTTGGGCCATCTTAATTTGAAGCTCATCCGCATCAGCAAGGTAGTTTGAGGTAACACCGAATCGACCTGAGGCAACCTGCTTGATGGCGGACCGCATGGTATCACCATTGGGCAGAACAACAGACCGCTCGGCGTCTTCTCCACCTTCACCTGTGTTAGACTTCCCTCCAAGGCGGTTCATCGCAACGGCAAGTGTCGAATGTGCCTCCATAGAAATGGATCCGTAGGACATAGCACCAGTGACGAAGCGGCGCACGATCTCATTCCAGGGTTCAACTTGTTCAATGGGAATCGGGGTGCAATTCTCGTAGCGGAAATCAAGAAGGCCACGGAGATGGATGCTTTGCGTCTGTTCATTCGCGTTGCGAGAATAGGCATCATACGCGACTTGGTTCTTTTCTCTGACGGCATCTTGAAGATTGGCAATGCCTGTTGGATCGTTGATGTGCGCCTCTCCACCATCGCGCCAGTGGTATTCACCGGATTCAGGCATCCCAGGAGGCAGAATAGTCTGGCGACTAGGCCAACCTCGTTCGTGAAGTTCGAAGGCATCCATGGCAAGGAGGTCAAAGGTCGCACCCTGTACACGACTAGCGGTACCAATGAAGCATGGTTCGACTACTTCGCTGTGCAGGCCAAGAATTTCGAAAATTTGGGCACCTTTGTAGGATTGCAAGGTAGATATACCCATCTTGGACATGACCTTCAGGATACCGTTATCGACGGAGTGGCGATAATTGTCCATGAGCTCTGGAACGGTCTTGTCGGTCTTGACGCTGTTCAAAGACGTCAAAGAGTTTTCGGAAAAAAATAAAGCGTAATAGATAATATACTCACAGTCCCTCACGAGCAACTTTGTGGATAGTCTCCATGACCAACCAAGGGCAGACAGCATCGGCGCCATAACCAACGAGTACACATAAGTGGTGAACCTCGCGAGCCTCAGCAGTCTCCACCATAAGTGCAACCTTTGCACGCTTCTTCTGGGTGGTGAGATGATGGTGAACTCCACCGCATGCGATGAGGGCTGAAAGAGGAACGCGGGATTCGCCTGTATTGCGATCGCTCAGAATGACGACTTTAATGCCGTCGTCGATGGCCTGTGAAGCCTCGCTGCACACACGCTCCAAGGCGCGCTTATACCCAGGAAGGCCTTCAGTTTTGGCGAAGGTGATATCGATAGTGCGCGAGGGCCAAGTCGAATACGCCGTCTTCAAGTTCTTCATAGCGTTCATCTCTTCAATCGAGATAACGGGAGAGGGAAGAAGGATACGATGGCATTGCTCCGCCTTCATTTCCAGCAGGTTGCCCTCGGGGCCCACGTAAGCGGCCAACGACATGACGATGCTTTCTCGGATAGGATCGATAGGAGGGTTAGTGACTTGAGCGAAGAGCTGACGGAAGTAATCGTAAATCATGCGAGGTTGCGTGGCCATCGCGGCCAATGGAGCATCGTTACCCATTGAACCAAGTGCCTCCTTGCCATCTAGAACCATAGGAAGCATAAGCAGGTTGAGCTGCTCAGCGGTGAAACCAAAGGCAAGAAGATTTGGGTCAGTGCTCAACGTGGAATCGTCGAGAGATGGTTCCAGAGATATGTGGCTTCGTTTCACGCGTTTGATAATATTAGGTACTTCGATAACATGGGCCTCAACCCACGATGCAAAGTTTTGCTTGGAAGCGGTGTTGCGCTTGAGTTCCTTATCGTCGACAATTCTGCCTTCGAGGGTATCGACGAGAAGCATGCGTCCGGGCTTCAAACGACCTTTTTGAACAACCTTTTCCGGAGAAATGTACAACGCTCCAACTTCCGAAGCACATACAATGATGTCCTCTTTCGTAACAATATAGCGACAGGGGCGAAGACCATTGCGATCTAGGTTGGCGCCGCAGAAACGACCGTCACTAAATGCGAAGAGAGCGGGTCCATCCCATGGCTCCTGGACGCAGGCAGCCCAGTTGTAGAAAGCGCGTTTTTGAGGGTCCATGTTCTCGTTCCCTTGCCATGCCTCTGGAATCATCATCATAACGGCCTCTGGGAGTGTGACAGCGCCGTTGACTACCAATAGTTCGAGGACGTTATCGAAAGCCGCTGAATCGGAGCCTCCATGTTCGATGATAGGGTAAAGAAGGTCAAGTTGGTCACCAAAATGTTGGGATGATAAGACACCCTCTCGTGCACGCATCCAATTCTTATTACCTCGGACGGTGTTAATCTCACCTATTTTACACAACATTTAAGCTTCATAACTTTATCAAGATAAAAGGATTCTTTTTTTACCATTGTGTGCTGCCCATCTTAAAGGTTGTGCACGATCCCAGCTGGGGAAGGTATTTGTAGAAAATCGTGAGTGGACCAACGTGAAATGAGATTTGTACAGGACGTGGTTGAGATCGTGATAATAGTTATAAACTTGCGAAGGCGACAGTTGACCTTTGTATACGATGTTCTTTGACGAAAGGGAGCACACATAAAAACCTTTTGCGAGCGTACTTTGTGGAACAAGATATCATGAGCCTTACGCTGAAACAAAGATATAGAATCAGAGACTAACATGCTATGTGTTGCGTGCTTGCGAAGGACATAAAGCTGACGTTCAAAGTCTTTTGCGTCGAATGTTCCAGCCTGGCTTCTGTTGCCGTCTCCGTAATGCGAACGAAGAACGACAAAAGGCTGCAAGATCGTCGGTTCCTTGCTGCTGGCGGCGGGACCAAGAATAGAGGGATCGGTGGGAACTTCTCTCCATCCGAGTACACGCAGCCCCAATTCCTTGGCAATGTTCGTGAAGACACTTTGGTAGCTTTGAAGCTGAACTGGATCGTTGGCTTTGAAAAAGACATTACCGACGGCGTATTCGCCAGGCTCTGGCAGGACACATCCCAGATCTCTTTCGGCCTCTCGTTTAAAGAAACCATGAGGAATGGCAGTCATAACTCCCGCACCATCTCCATCTCTGCTATCAGCTCCAGTTGCACCACGATGAGTCATGGCACACAGAAGTTGACGAGCATCGGACACAATCTTGTGGCTAGGTTCACCTTTGATATGGCAGATAAAACCTACACCACAGGAATCCTTCTCGTTCTCGTTGGAGTACAAGCCTTGATTGGCAGGTAAAGAAGCAGCAAAAGACGACTCGTCTCGCTGTACGGCATGAAAGCCATTCATATTTTCGACAGACGCAACATCAGACACAAGAGGGAGCGACTCTGGGGACTGGGAGTAGGAAGCGCCAGTGCTGGCCATTGACTATAGTAAGAAAGAGGGAACGGCAGGTGGTGGGGAAGAAGTGAGGGGGATGGGCTGGAGGAGTGAGGTGTCAAGAAGGAGGAGAACGGAGGCAGCAGCGGTGGATATGCAAAATCCATATTTCAATAACTGGTGCTCCTGATCTAGATGCCCCGGCCCATGGCCCCGCAGGTAGGCCGACAGTGCCGACGGTATGTTAATCGCGCTGTCTAATTGGTCTGCCAATCCCTCATGCCACATGATTATCGTAACCCCCCCTTTTCCCCGCATTCGATAAGCGCGCCTCCTGAACCCATCTCCACCTTCCAGTGCACTCACCAACTCTCTGTTGCTGAAGCACACTACGGCCTCGTCGCTCGGACTGAACTTCTTATCGAGTCACTTCTGCTGCTAGGAGTAACTACAGGCCAAGAAAAATAACCGACGAATGGAAACTTTTGGATTTAGCTCCCACGTGTTACCTCAGGCAAGTAACTTCGCCGTGGACGTCGTAAAAAAAATCGTTCCGTTCAATGTTACATACATTGCTCAAGCCGTGCTATTAAAATTTACCTCAGCTAGCACCATCATGAAGAGCACAACACACGGCCGCTATGATTCGAAATGAGTTAAGAAAGTTTGGTGCGGACAGTGACAAAACGTGCCTTTATGATGTCCGTTGTATTGTCGTACAGTTTCCCCCGACGCCATTTCCCAGAGGCGCGCAGTATGATCCGATGAAGCTGCAAGCGTATATATTAGTTTCCTTTTCGGAAGACAGACCGAGCAGCCTTCACCTGTTACAAGATATGCTGAATCTGCGCTGAACGCACAATCCCAAACCCAACGTTGATGCCCGATAAGAACTTTCTCTTGTTTGAAATCATAGTTGGGGCTGATAGACCATATCTTTACGGTAGTATCCGCGGAACAGGTCGCAAGATATCTAATCTTGTGGTTTCAGCGTCATCGACGGGTTGAAAGATAACAGAGCATTTTACCGTGCATCTGGGCTTAGCAATAACCGGGTGAGATATTTATTATGCGCCGTGAATCGCGTCACCGCCTGAAATCGGGGAAGGCCAGTGCTCTCCTCATTTACTTTCCAAACGTAACATTGGCCCTAAGTAGAATATTTTAACGTTCGAAGTCTAATTTTGCACGGGCATCTAACCTTATTATTGCCTGCCACTAGACATGAACCATCTGAAGCAAGTGATATTGATCTTATTGGAACATCACCCGCTGGTGTCTTTGAAGTTACTCTGGATTAGTGTCCCGACAATCTCTGGCGTATAAACACATACGAGTTCATGAGAGCAGATGTTATCTGTCAAATCCCATTGCTTTATGCTTCCTGCTTGGTCGCAAGATATTAGTTCGCCTTGATTTGGGTGAATGCAGATATCATTCACTAAAAGAAAATGAGCTGGACGATCGGATACGAATGAAGAGCAGGAAGAACCTGGTGCGCCATTCTCATATATTCTGGCGGGAGAAGTTGGATGCCTACCCAAATATGAACATCTTTCAACATACACGGAGGGTTTGTCAAAACATACCGGAGGTCCCAAATCTTAATTGTGCCATCTTCGCCTGCAGAAACAATCCACTTTCCTTCGTTATTGAAAGCTATTGATGTGATGTTATTGCTGTGGCCTTCAAATGTCATCACCTATTAGTTTAGTGTGAATACTTCTGTGTCGTCCGTAGGCTATGGTTACTCACCGGGTCGGAGGATCCACTTGGTATGTCATAAATAAATAGTTTCTTATGGATAGCGGCGGCTAGAAAACGTTTACTGTTGTACGTGTTAGCAAGTATTATGGCAGAGGGTTTGGCTGAGCTCACTCGGGAGAAATGGCAAGACGATTGACTTGCTATGAACGAAAAAAAAATAAGTTGAGAGAAAAAATAAGGGCCGTGAGATATGTTAGCGCACGCCAGGTTCTCCTGTTCGCGCTATAGTTCGCGAACAAATTCCACTCCAAGCCTCCCAAAATCTGATTTCATGGTCATATGAGCCTGTAACCAAGATGACGGACATGTCGTGGCGAGCGGGTTGGTTCTTGGATGACGGAGCAGCAGATGGCATTACAAAAGTATGTAATGTTGGATGTGGTGGAGCAGGAGAGTAAAACAATCGATATGCGCTACTGTAGTGTCGAAGTCTCGCAGAACTGGGGCGTCCAAAGTTCAGTTCAATGACCGGATGCCGAATATGTATGCCCTAAAGCAGCTTAAGAGGATGAGAAGAGGCCGTGAGCCTTTTGAGAATATGCAGTCCAGGCAATACCAAGGAGTAATGGTGGTTGACATCGTTCAGTTGAGGACCACTGCCGACATTGTCGACCGTTTACTAGTGTCATGTGACCGACGTATGACATCAGATAAGATGAAAGCATCAAAACGGTCAGTGTCTTTGCAGCTTCAATTGCCCTTGAATCATCCTTTATCGCGATCCATCGACCTGGCTGCCTTACAGATATGTACTATTGGAATGAAAAGATACACGACACATACTGTCGCGGCAGTCGAGAAGCTCTCACACTCCCTTGGGCCGCCGGCCAGGTGTCTACTCCGCCGATCATCACCAGTCCAACGTCTGCGTGGTATGTCAAATATAACCCTTGCTTTTCAGTCCGAAGGGTCTCCGAATATTCTGTCGCTTGCACATCTCCGAGGATCTCACAATGCGTCTCTTTGAGATCTGTTCAGTGTACAATTTTGAATTCCACCACATTAATGATTATGATTCGTGCAAATACTTGACACAACTAATACCATGCCACATTATCACCTAACGGATGCATGCCTGCCTAGCCTGGACTTTCTCAGCTTCTGAATTACGTGTTCTCAAATGTGCCTTACATTCTGTGAGACAATCTGCTGGCGCAGAAGTTGATCCATTAATTTCCTTCAGCACCGATCTGGTTCCAGCGAGGATAGATGAGTAGCATTTTCATCCACGCGGAAATACTCTCATACTGGATGTGAAACGACTCACCGTAGATTGCTGATCTCTCTATACTGGGCCAGTAGTATTTCGACGTCCAACAAATTGTGGTCGGTCATCTCTTCTGTGACGCGTTCCTATTCTAATATTCTACGGATTTTCTCTGAACCTTCATTCCGGTGACAGGACGATGATACACGAATGTGAGGTACTGCGACCTAAATCTCATAGCGTATAAGTACCACACGGTTCTGCAAGTGTTCTTCAGTTCCTCTTACCCAAGAACACAACTTCTACTGCTATTTCAGCTATGAACGCCTTCCCAGTCGGCGCATTCCACAATTTCATTGTTTCTATTCTCAAATTTGCTCTCTGTCTCTATCTAGGCTGGTACCCGTGTCTTTTACTGGACCTCCCAGGGAGATGTCACCTATGCCGTTGTTCAATCCTCGCACCGTCTCGCCGATGTATGTCCCTGAAAAATTTAAGGATATATTTTCTGACCATTTGTTCTAAATTCCCCGCAGGGTACTCAAATCTTAAATCTAAAAGTTGAAGGGTCGAACGAAACCGCAACGCTCCCGTAAGCGTCGCATTAGCTTCTTTCTAGCGACGATCTAATTTATCTATCAACCAGTGCTGCTGGGGTGACTAAAGTCTCTTGAAGGGATATCGATGGGATGACCGAGTGTAAGATTGTTCTAGAACGTGCACATGGATTTTGGACTTCGGACTGAACATTGAATGGCATACCTATTTCTTACGCTCCCTTTGTGAAGAGACTTTATTTTATCTTAAAGACTAATTAAATTTATCACTGATACTAGGTTGAGTATGAATTCAGATAGAAATAAATACAGCATTGGTATCGACAATCAAGATCATCGAGAAGATCAGAAGTCCTAGAACACACAACGCCATCTGTGCCCCATAAACCTCGTGTCGACTGTCTTCACTTCTTGAGAAGTTCGCTCATATTCGCTGGGTTTCATTTTCGATCAAGCAAAGCCCGGATGAAATAGCGGTATGGGATACAATGGGGAAGGAACCACGATATAATTTATTTTTAATGACTTAGAAATATGACCACAGGGTCAGCTTCAGGCGCAAGTTGCATATTCAAGATCAGTAGAATCCCAAGGATTTAGACGTTGATCTGAGATAGCATCTTACGGGAATAGAACAGGCGGCATACATGCCGACCACGATGTAGTGTCCCCAGCTGCCCCCAGTTAATAGGTTGCAAGCGGTAATGAACTTCGGCATTGGTCTTGACTATTGCTAATGTGTGACGTAGGTCGTCATGATTTGCTACTATCAGTCATTTGCGGTGCTTATACAGCGTTCTTAAGGGGACGTCACAACGGGATCTAGGAGATCTGTTCAAGGCATCATAGAACAGCGTCCTTGTATTGATCCTATTAAATGCAAAACTATCAAAAATCAGGTGTCAAATGTTTGTCTTACGACGCACCCTGATCATGATACTCAAGCGCTGTGCTTGTCCTGTATGCCTGTCATTGGAGGTGGATTTGTCGATGCTATGCAAATAATGATATCTAAGATGATCCCTGTAGAAATGTTAAACAAGCAGAATGAGAGAAATATAATAATATGTGCACCAACCGCTGAAGGTACACGCAGCCAGAAGGAAGCGTCAGTGAAAACGAGTCATTTGGATCATCGCAGCCTTCTTTTTTGTTCAACCGGAGAATGCGCGCGTCACCAAGACTGACTCCGAGAATCCACGAACCACTGGCTTCGAGATTATCGACATGGGGTAGGATCTCACCATATGACGCTAAATGTAAGAGATGCGTTTGGAATTTGGTGGGTGGATCTGGACACAGTGCATACAATCGTTCCAAAACAGGTGCCAAAGCAGGATACTCGTCTACCGGCCAAGAAGACAGATGCATCTCTCTGTAATCATGAATAACACCATCAAAATGCCCCTAAAATCTCCAAGATTAGACAAGGACACGAGTTGAAAGATAAATATAATTCCTGCCTTTTGAAAGTCATACATATTATCTGGGGCGAATAAATCATGGGGAAAGCCTGAATCGTGAACAAGCTGTGATTTCCAATAGTCTTTTCTTCGACGACGAAATGGACGCGGTTCTGTGTTATCTAGTTTGTAAAGAGAGGCTGCAAGCAACACATCCTGCTCCTCGCTGGAAAAGTAAGAAGGCCAGAAATGAAAACCTGGAGGATAGGTGGGGGAACCAGAGTAGGTCCGACTTGGAGCATGTTTGCAATTGGCTTTCAACCGAAGTGGACTTAGGCGGAAAAGTGACATTGACATCAAATTTCTATCTTTCAGTACGAGCCGTATCGTTTCAGGAGCTCGAATATTTTCGAGATGACTTTGAAGAAGCGTCAATGCGAGTCGTGCGTGCTGTAGTGGGCGTCGCGGTAATGATGGTCCATGTCCGAGAGCTTGCCGAGCATCATGTTCGGCATCTGTAATACTAATAGCTCTTCCCGGTCCGAGTTGGTCGTGCCACCGCGACGCAGCGCGGGACCGCCATCCAAGGCCATTTTATTGCGCCTCCATACTCCACATTTCTTTTGTAACTTGCTATGGATATAGGCTTGAACGGCCTCACATCTTATAGGCGAGTTCTAAGTTTGTGATGCCATCTTCCACTGCTAGCGTCAATTCACAACACCTCAATGTCGAGATCGAAGCCGGCGGTATGTACTCTTACGTTGTTCTCTCAATTTTCCGTCTCACAGGCGTCATAGATAATGCCTCTCAGAACAGTAGCGTCCAAGCCGCCATAGCACGAACGGCTAGCAGGGGTATGGCTCTGTTCTTTGCGCGCCCGGTGCGACTTTTTAGACCAACAAAGGGTTGGAAGTTTATCTTCTGCACAGAATTTTCTCATCGACAATTGTTTTCACAGTGAATGGTTGGCAGATATTAAAACACTTGGCCAGCCAGCAGGGTACAACGTTGACTCACCAATACCTTATCTCATTGGTCAAACTTCAAGGGGTAATATTCCTGATTTCAGTCCTCCAGCGTTGATCTCGATCCAGACTTTACTTCAGATCTGGGTCATTCCCAAGCACTTCGTTCCTCCGATGATCGTCAACGCCTCTCTGGGCTCCGTTTTATGGGGTGCTTATGGCGAAGCTAGTGAACGGCTCGATCCCTTTCTAAGCACTCACAGTCTGTCAAATTCTGCACTATCTGGGGCGATCGCTGGTGCATCTCAAGCCATCGTCGCAGCCCCTGCAGAGAACGTCCGAATTCTCCTAGAACGTGGAGTTGCCGGCCATTCATGGTCATGTGCATGGAAAGAAGTCTTCCGGGAGAAGGGGATCTCTCTTGCCTCCACAGCAGGGACGCAAAATCTGCAAGATATTCGTCAATTACGTGGTTGGCTGCAGGAAGTAGGCCAAATGGCCGGTCGAGGTTGGAATGGCTGGGGTTGGGGTTTAGGGAAGGACACGTTTGGTGAGCATCAAATTTGTCCAGCGAAATGAGTCGATTTGTTCATGGTACGCCAACGTGCCCCAGGCTTTGCTGTCTTTTTTTTTCTTTTCGAAATTTCGCGTCGGACTGGCTCAGTGGCAAAAGCTGCCTCCCAAGACATAGTATCGAAATGGCCTTTTCATCACTGCGAATATAGATTTCACAAACAGACGCCACCAATTGTCAACGGAGTTACACTTGTGACAGGCGGGGTGTGTCGCTTCATGCCAACGAATGCAATTCCTTGCTAATCGTTATTCTCAGGTAATTGCAGGGATATCCTACGAATATACGTGCCGACCATGGGACGTCGCAAGACGTGAAATAAATCTAGAACGAGCCTCCAATCCTCATATTCGGGAACCGTCCTATTGGATCTTGAAGCGAAAGCTGGCGAAAGACGGGTGGCAATCCTTTTTCAGACTTCCCAATAATCCTACTGAAGTGCGAACTAAATGGAATGTTAAATTCCTTCGTACAGCGGGTCGTGTAGGACCTTGGGGGATCGGATTTTTGGTTTGGGAGGCTTACGGGAATGGCCTTTCGTAGAGTTAACACATTGCGGCATTCACTTGTTCAAGATTATGGAGAATATAATCATATTATCATGGCGTGTATCAGGAATAGAATTTACTTAGTCAATACTACTTACTATGGATAACGTCTTTCGTTGCACTTTGAAGTCTAACTAAACGCGAACGCGACTTGGGTTTGTTCGTGTACCGTGATCGATCTTTCTAGAATTACCGAGAGGCCTGCATCACCGATTATTAAAGTCCAATTTTACCTTTCGTCTGCTCTCTTACTGACTCCCATAACAAGAACGTTACTGTCTGTTTCTATCCTTGTTATAATCACTGTAAAATGGTTCGCTGTCTACGAAAGTCTTGTGGGGCAGAGTACGACGAAGATGATAACACTGCCATGTGTTCATATCATCCCGGCGCGCCAGTAAGTCTGTTGTCTTCGCTGAATATCTCCACTGGACTGGTAACCTAAGGGATTTTCAGGTCTTCCATGAGGGTTTGAAATCATGGTCCTGCTGCCAAGATATCTACAAACCAGTTTTGGATTTTGATGAGTTCATGCAAATTCCTGTAAGTCGCGCAACCGATTGGGTTCCACATTTGCAATCCTTATCATCTTTAGGGATGCACAGAAATCAAGGGCCACACTAGGGACGTCCCAAAGCCTGAGCCAGTACCACAAGTTAGCCCGACTCAAAACGTATCGCAAACAGTTGTGGACGGCAAAGAAGTTTTCCAAGTTGGACATGCTGCCCCAACAACCGTGGCCACTGCTGCCCCGCCCGAGCCTCGTGCTGCGCCAACGCCTATCGCCCTTGAAGTGGACGATTCGAACAGCCCAGTTATTGTCGG
The DNA here is from genome assembly GCA_015484465.1 of Pholiota conissans. Classification (NCBI taxonomy): domain Eukaryota; kingdom Fungi; phylum Basidiomycota; class Agaricomycetes; order Agaricales; family Strophariaceae; genus Pholiota; species Pholiota conissans. Next base: position 80,138 of record MU155149.1, read on the forward strand.
TACACAATGCCGACGTAAGGGCTGCACAACGACTTTCGTCAGTGATGAGGTTAACAGACAGGGCGACGGCGAAGGTACTGTGTGTCATTATCACCCTTTGCCTGTGAGTTCAATTTACAATCGCCTGCCGCGATATATCTGATGTACTATAATCAGGCTATCTTCAGGGAAGGAAGCAAGGTATATCGCCCTGCCATCCGTAGAACGGACAAGACCAAATTTGATCACCTGAACTTAGGGTTATCTATGCTGCAAACGCCGAGTTCTCGAATTCGATGAATTCATGAAGATTGAAGGATGTAAAACTGGGCGACACTGCTTCGTACCAGTTGTATCCGAGCCGAAGGTGACTTTGTCACTTCAATCGTCATGGTCTTTTTATTATTATTAAACGCCCGTTAGGCAGAAGAACAAGTAGACTGCCGCGTAGACCACTATCAAACCCCTCAACAGGTCCATGTCTCTGTATTCGGAAAACAAGCTGACAAAGAACGAAGTTTTATCAAATTTGAAAACGATAGGGTGTGTTGTGGTTCGTTCCGTTCCGTTTCTATGAATTCCGTTCCAGCATTATTATTAGGTCATCGTCGACCTCTTCCTTCCAAATCAGAAACGGTTTTCTCGAACCTTGGATCTGTTTGGCCCTATCGAACCAGAAAATTCGACTTTCAAATTTTTTGGCACGAAGGTGAACAGAATGTCAAATTAAATCAATCTCACGCACTCATAGATTGTTTTCCAGGTTGAGTTGCAACTTCAGAAGGCTGATGGTCGAATGTGGACTGTCCTAGAAAAGACAGACCGGGACCTCGGTAACATCAGCTTGACCTTTGGTGTTGGTGGAAGAACTGGAACTGTAGGCGGTAAAGAAATCGTCCTTGACGAAGGGAACAGATCACGCAACCCATAAATCCAACGTAATAGAATACATATTAAATAAAATAACCGCAAGTTATGCAATAATTCTAAAGTACTCCAGGTTTTTCTATAGTTTCAACCATCTGGATCAAATCACCACCCTTAATATCTGAAAAGTCCTTGAGGCTTAGACCGCATTCTACACCCTTACGAGCTTCTATAATATCCTTTTTTAGTTGACGCATAGTATCCAATGATCCTAGCAATTCCGAATAAGCAAATGTCTGGATGTGCAGATGGAAAGTGACTTACCTTCATGAATCGTTTCACCTGATCTGACTACTCGCACAGATTTCTGCTTTTCAATTATACCGTTGATAACACGGCATCCTGCGACCTTCATGGTCTTTCCGCCCTTCAGCTGTATATCAAAGATCTCGAGCACGTCGGCTTCGCCAATAACCTTAGTTTCCTTGATTGTAGGCAACATAGAGATAAGGCTGCCACGAACATCATCTATCAGTCGATAGATAATATCCGAGGTAAAAATGGGGACGGCGTTCTGAGCGGCCATAGTTCGAATCGCACGAGGAATTGTGACTGAAAATCCAATAATAGTGGCTAATGACGCGTATGTGAACATCTCTACCGGAGAAATATTGGTTAAACATACCTTTTGCTGCATGTGCCCTCATCACATCGGATTCTGTGATATCACCTACCCCATTCCCGATGACTTTAGAGACAGCCACGTGATTACCAATGCCATTCAATGCACCCTCGAGAGCTTCGCCGCTACCGCTGACGTCTGCTTTAATATACAATTTCAATTGCTTCGGACCCAGAGGCGCATCAGACACAGGGTATACTGCTCCTTCCTCGCGAGCATCGTGTTCTTGTCCCCTGGCTGTATTGATAGCTTCGATATCCTGTTGCATAGTGTTTGCATCTGCCTTCCGGATGCGATTGCAAAGTGCTTTCTTGATATCGGCATCGGATCCTTCAAGAACCTCGTCGCCAGCTTTAGGAAGTGACTTCCAGCCCGAAACTATTACAGCTTGCCCAGGAAAGGCTTTTTGCACAGGCGCTCCTTTCGAATCTGTCATTACGCGAACTTTGCCATGGCTAAGACCACTGATGATTTGCGACCCTCGCTTCAAGCAGCCACTTTGTACTAGAACAGTGGCCACGGGACTAAAATGGCAAAAATGAGATTGGCATTACAATCTTGATAATAGATGAAACTGACCCCAATCCTTTGTTCAGGTTTGATTCAAGGACGTGTCCATATACTGGGCCATCGTTCTCGGCGCGAAGATCTTGCATTTCAGCAACTGCAGATAGAGTTTCAATGAGCTCTGGTAATCCTTGACCCGTAAGACCAGAAACATGGACTGCGGGAATATCACCCCCGAATTCTTCTAATTGAATACCCTCCGCCATCAAGGCCTTCTTGACCGCATCCTGGATGAATGACTGAGACCTAATTCTCCTCAGTAACAAAATGATTTACTTACTATATCAACGCCGGGTTTATCGACCTTATTGATGGCCACCACCAGATTCATTTGAGCTTCCTCTTTCTTCAGAAGATTGATGACTTCCTTCGTCTGTGGCATGATTCCGTCGTCTGCTGCAACAACCAGAACAATGATATCCGTCACGTCGGCTCCACGAGCTCGCATAGCGGAAAAGGCAGCATGTCCGGGCGTGTCCAAGAAAGTGATCGTCTGCGAGCCAGAATTTGGATTTGCACCTTGGCCAATTTTAACGGGAACAGAGAAAGCGCCAATATGTTGGGTTATGCCACCAGCTTCACCTTTTGCCACAGCAGCAGAACGGAGCGTGTCAAGAAGAGTGGTTTTTCCGTGATCTACATGGCCCATGATGGTGACGATCGGGGGACGAGACGGCAAAGAAGAAGGATTTGGATGAGGTGGGCTATAGGAAACATAAGGAAACATGTCTCAGGAACACAAGAAGAAAGACGCACGGCGGATGTATATCAAAGGCAGCTTCATCATCTACTATTGGGTTAAACCCGAGCTCATCAGCAAGTAAAGATGCGTAGTCGGAATTGAGGACTGATCATAAACGTAAATCAAGCATAGAAAAACTTTCCCATAAACTCACTATAGTCATAACGAGCTTCTTCCGTCATCCCTACACGCTTCATTTTAGAGAGCAAGTGTTCTATACGACCAAATTAATCTTGGTGAGTTGTTATTTTTATTCCTTCATTCTGAAAAGACTGACCAAGCTTAATTTTCAATACACTAGCAAGGGTGGACACCGTCAATGTGGACGGAATAAATACGTTCCTTCGACGCCCACGCTTGTGCTGCACTTTTGATTTCAAATGAGCCTTCATAACCAATGGTTTATGGTTGAGTTTTCGGCCCTGCCGTTCAGAGTCCTTGTCAGTGGTCTGATAATGAGTTGGACGCTGTAAAGGCAAAGATGCTTTCGGACGAAGATCACCGGAAACTCGACTTGCTGCCGTCGCAGATTTGGTCAAGCGCTCTATTGAATAATGAGGATTTGAATCCCTAGATGCAACTCCTGGCTTGGACGTGTACGATAATGATGATGTGGGGGTCGAAGCTGAGAAAGTGAGCGCCTTGGGCGAAGTGGACACTGTTTTGGGAGAAGCAGGCCACTGCTTCGGTGTAGGGATATTGTTCAGATGTTTTGTAGTGGGCACACCTAATGACGATGAAGGTCTGCCAGCTTGAGGAACCTGCTTCGAAGTCTGTGCAGGACCTGGTGGGCGCAACCAATCTTTGCGCTTGGGAAGATCCGATATCAAAGTTGACGATGACTGAAGTTGCGGTGGGCGAGACCAAATCTTCGGTGTAGGTAAAGAGCCCGTAGTAGCCTCCGTTGGCTTTGGCTGTTTGATATTAGAGAAATGTGCCGACATCATCTGGAATCTCAGCTTACTTTAAGCTGAGTAGCAGAGGCCGTGGATAAATGCCGGCAACTGCATTGATTGCGCAAGACCAAAACCGCTCGACAATTGCGATGCATGATACAGACTTTTGCAGTTCCACGTCCACGAAAGAGCTTATTTTGTTCCGAAACAGCTCACTTCGCAAAATATTGGGGTATATGATTCGCTCCAGATAAGACAAGGGCTCGACGATTAGGGATATGACAGCTCAACGAGCATTTGCCTAAGGTTTGTGCGAGTATTCAGTGCATCAACTCTTTTGGGTAGAATCAACAATCCACGCACATTTGAATGCTCCCGAGCGAAGAGAAGAAGATCTTGAGTGAATTACACTCTCACTTTAAGATCAACCACCAAAACTGAAAAGAAATCCCCGGAATGAACTTGATTGAGAGTGTCGAAAGTTGAGTCTTCCAATCCGCCAAGTTTCCCCGGGGGATCACGTGCATATCACGTGCCAACTTTCGATTCTATTCGTGGAGAAAAATCGGTCATTTCCAGGGTGTTCGGATGCCCTGTTTTCGTACTTGAGAGCCCAGGGATATTGACCAAAATCTGAGAAATTTGGCCAAATAGTGTCCCATGTATGTCAAAGTCTCGGTCGGTGTCTCCGGTCGCGTCCGTTAGGCGCGCGAGACTTGTCTCAATCTGGCGTCCTTAGTCACGTGCGCCCAAAACGGTCGCAAACGGTCGTTCCGGCCCGCCGATTTCCCTGGGAATGGCAGCCCCGCCATTCCTGGAGCAATGTTGCATCTTCTTCTGCCAAATTTTGAAGCTCTGCTGTATAAATCACTCTATGCTTTCTCATCTGGGATTTGGACGAACGATGATGATTGGGGCCTCAGTGTGCATTGCAAATCGTTGTGGTCTGCAATTACGCACCTACGCTATATCAAGATTTCCCAAACGGGTGGCAGGCACTAGCAGGACGCGACGTGAGTTCTACGCGTAAATTCTTGCTGCGACACCTATTGACGGTAGGATAGTCGGAATACAGCGGCATAACCCACTTGAGAATGATACGCAGCGCAATGCTCCCAACGTAACATATCCAGACGGAACTCCAAAACCTACCATGTCGCCGAACAATGCTGAAGATAATGATGGTCTCGGTAGACTACTTATGCATAGAGATACATTAGTTATCGAGAGGTACGTTTCTTTTCTTATGCATGAGAAGGATACAAACGCAGCAGTTTTGGTCAGGCAGCTTGAAATGTTAAACGTGTTCGTTGGTTTCGAACAATCCAACAAATATACTATCAGTATGCGATTCCCTGTCTTTTTTATAGCCAAATCATATAATGAAAAATACTAGGTGACACCAACGGTGAACCACTTGGTTACATTGCAGAGGAACCCAGAGGATTCCTCGGTACACTATCGCGACAGGCCTTTTCTACTCATCGCCCGTTCCAAGCAGTTATAATGGACAATGACGGAGTGCCAGTGTTGTGGGAATGTCTCTATGACTTATCTGCCTCAAATCTTGACTAAGCATTCAAAAATCTTAAGTAGGTGCGACGCCCATTCGCTTGGATAAATTCCAGGATGTTTGTTCAGCGACTTAAAGACCTCTCACAATCGCCATATGATTCCGAACCAGTATTAGAAACATTCGGCGAAGTACAGCAGATTTGGCATCTATGGCGACGCCGATATGATTTGTTCTTGAGGTCAGGGAAATCCTATGAGGACAGCTTCCAAACTCACTGAATTACTTTTCTCAACACCAGGGAACAGGTTCCAATGGAACTGCTAGCAAGCGACGAAACTCAGATTCAACCCTCCCATCCTGTTTATCACCAGATTGCAAAAGTAGATGCTGGGTTTCTTGCCTTCGATTTCAGTGTGCGGAATGAGCAAGAGATCGAAATTGCTAGAATCGAACGTGCTTTTAGGGGTTTCGGCCGCGAAGTAGGTGCTCATACGCTCAGTACCGTTGGGGTTCTTACTGAGCCACGAAGTAGATTTTCACAGATACAGGTGCAGGAAGATGATTCTCGATATAGCAACACCTTCTGAAGGCCACTTTCTCAGGAAGATACTCCGTTTACTTCAATCCATCTGGGGTTCAAAGTTCATTACCGGACGTCTCTGAAATTCCAAATCAACATCTTTCTCACCGTATTTCCAACGAGCTAAATATCGATGCAAGAGCTGTAAGCAAAATTGTCGCTTCGCAAATTACAAAAGCCCTAACGAGTGATGTGTCCCCCCCTCTCAGCTTCTCCTTGCCCTCGCCGGTATGGCATTTTGTGTCATCTTTGACTTATGACTCATGCAGAACAAAGTCAACATTGATTTCGACTACTTCTCCCGTCACTCGCGTGCAGGAAGGTATGTTTCAGGTCTAAAAATTCCAGTCCAGACTTTGATCGATTGAAACGCTTTTGCAGTGGTGGCCTATTCCATATTTCAACCTGGGAATGAGCATAAATGACATGTGTTCGGCTCCGCATACTGAGCATTGAGTATAGACTGCGTTCAAATGCGCGTTAATCCATTAGATTACAAAATTACTCCCGCTGGATCTACATAGATTGGCCGCAGGCGTAGTTCTTCGGGGGAGGGGGGCGGTAATGCACGTTTACCATGGAAGGGCGTGAAATGTTGTTCGATCCCTTCTGATTGTCATGTCCTTATGGTGGGAAGCCATGCGTCTTATCGCAGTCCTCCGTCGAATCACATCTCAGTTCTGACAGCTTTTAACTTCCGTACATATCACGAAAGTCATCGATTTATCGCCTTACCAACGATACAAATTTTTGACTATCTTGGTCTCTTGGAAGTCGTCGAGCTGGTACCTGTCGTTTTACTTGACGCTGCACGCGAAACCCACATGGAAACGAAATTCGCACCTTTGATTTTGCTCCAGGATTAGAGGATAAGGCTGACATGAGTCCCCGTCCCACGTGTGCCATGCTCGTTTCATAGCATCAACTGCAGCGTAGCCTGTGGTCCGATGTCAAATGATTGTGAGGAAGCTGACCTTGTGGAATCAGGCGAAAGCTTGGGGACACCCCAAAGATTGGCCATACTTTGTGCTCTTCTGGAGCAGGCCAGGATTCTTCTTCTTATACTATCTACTTACAGAAATGTTGCCTACATTGCAGCTTTACTAATACCTTGTTATCCTGAAATGAAAGAGAAAAAAGAGGTTGGACCATTGGAATTTGCCGTTCAATTTCAATGGCCAATAAGTAGATGTGTGACCGTATTCACGGGATGGAACGTGCACGTGATGTGTGACGATCGCGAAGACGGAATCGAATGTTCAAGTTTGCCACCCAACTCCACGCGCCAATGGTTCATCTCCTTCCTCCACAACTAGCAGGCGACAATCCATCGTATCTGCAAGCATATAATGGCATCCTGTCTGCTCATCGACGCTCTCCTCTCGCCTCCGCATCATCTGTGATCATGCTTGTAGCACCAGATGTGGATGCTCTCTGTGCGGCCCGAATGTTGGCAATGTTATTCAAGCAAGACGATGTTGGATATCGAATAATACCCGTCTGTATAACGGATTCTATTGTAACGCTTGCGGAGCAGCTGCTCGATTTCCCTGATGTACGCATTCCCGTATATTAGCTCGTTGGAAACTCTCTTACGAGATCTCAAGTTGCAAACTCTGTTACTAATTAATGTAGGCAATATATTGGACCTGGCTCGACCAGACTGGCTTGGAGGTCTTGATCTAAAAGTCACTATCCACGTCATCGACTCGGCCCGCCCTATCAGTTTGACAAATTTGTTCATGGGAGGAGACAACGGAAACAGGGTTGTGATTTGGGATGATGATGACTCTTCTGCTAAATTGGCGGAAGAGAAGAAGGCCTGGGAAATACTGGAGGTCAGTTATAAAATGCTTCATGGTTATGTACTCACTGTTATTTGATGTACAGTATGAACCAGAACCCGCTCCTGATGATGACCGAGAATCCGAATATTCAGATGAAGAGGATCTTTTCGAAGAAGATGACCAAGATGACCCTCCATCCGAAACTGGTTCCCCGAATAAACGTAAAAAAAGCTCTCGAAATGGGGTTAGAAAACGTAGACGGTTGGATGAAGACGTGCGCGATCTCGAACATGCTTTTCCTTGCCTGTTCTCTAATGTGACATATAGAATCCATCAATCAGTATTGGCGAGTGGGAACAGTGTCAAAAGAAAATAGATAAGTACTACACAACTGGAGCATGGTTTGGCCAAAGCGCCGCGAGTACAGTCTATATTTTGGCCACCCTTCTGGAAAGAGTTGATAACGATTTTCTTTGGTGAAATTTCTCGGATATTCTTTTATATTGCAATTTCTAACAATACTTTAGGTTCGGAATCCTTGGCCTAACGTTTCAGTACATTACTTCTCGAATATCCCGGAACACATACGAATCCTACCATTCCGTTTATTTTGACGAGGTGTCACGCTTAAATCCACAACCTACCTCAAATGATGCCCTGCATTCTCTGGCATCAGTGAATCCCGACGATACGGGAGTGAGAACAAGCGAAGAATTGCGCTTTATGCTTTTCAGACACTGGACACTATACGACGCGATGTTTCATTCCAATTATGTCTCCGGTAGGTTGGGGATATGGAAGGAAAAAGGTCGGCAAAAATTTATGAGTCTTCTAGCAAAAATGGGGTGGGTCTACATTTTCATGTAATACGGAAAGTTTCTGACATGGTGTTCCAGCTTCTCCATTCCGCAAACGCAGCAACCATATTCGCACATGGACATGGAACTTAAAAAAGATCTTATACAGAAATTAGGTGATATCGCACCGGAATATGGTCTGGTCGAACTTTCGTATCCTTCTTTTATACGCTGCTACGGCTTCCACACACAACCTTTGTCTGCTGCAGATGCAGTAGAGGGCCTCAGAGCTTTACTCGACGTAGCAGGAGGCATGCGCATGGAGGTTGAGATTGAGGGCATGCGAAATGGCGGTGAATGGTTCGGAGGAGGGAGAATATGGGATTCGAATCGTTCAGGGAAACGCAGCACAGCGTCTGAAACAGAAAACCCCGCCAAACTGCATGGCGACGAAGATCCAGTCGCAGGCGTAGATGAAGAGCGCGAAAAAGAAGAATGGTGGATCAAGAATTTTTGGACCGCTTACGATTCCCTTAGCGAGTGTGTACTTATATTTTCTCCACGAGATGCTGCTACTCACTCTCGGAAATTTCGCAGTATCTCCCTGCTACGAGAGTCTCTCAATTTAGCCATGTCATTGCAACGCGCTATTATTCGCCAAGGTACATCCATTATCGACAAGCAAGATATTCGAACAATGCGAAACCACCGAGTTGTGATTTTGCAACAGGGCCCAGATCTCGCTCTTTTCTCTCATCCAGGAGTGCTGGGACGATTGGCTGCATGGCTAGTTGATGCTCTCCGGGATCGTATGCCTGCAACAGCAGTGGGAAAGTCCAAGAAGAAAAGTCTTCCGTTTGTCATTGCTTGTCTCGACGAAGCTCGCGGTCAGTATACTGTTGTTGGAATCATCGGTGCGCTGGATTTCGATCAAGTCCGCAGAAAGTATAACCCTTTCAACCTAAATTTACTAAAGATTGCTAATTCTCTTTAATAGTGAATTTGTTTATACCTTTGTGAAGGCCGCGGATGCTTGCAATGCAGAGGCGGAGTATGCATCCTTCGAGACTAACATCATGAGGATAGCTCAGAAAGACTTGAAATTGTTTCTAGAACAATTATGCATGTAGCAGTTCCCCGGGCCCCTATTCAAGCTGAAGTGTTGTATATTTGTATTTATTTCTGTCGTTTGTCGTAGTTCTGTATCTCTCTGTACACCGTTATTTGCAAGTTGCTTTCAAAATGGAATCCTACAGATAGAAACGAAATAAAGTACTGAATCTAGATAGTAATAGCATTGCCTAAGTTCTGCTCCAAGCTGTTACGGTCGAAGCAAAACCATTGGGATTGGAGCTTTGGTTGATAATCCCTGTCTGACCTATACTTAGTTGCGACGTCGAAGCAACTGTCGAAAGGCTGTAAATCGTGACGGAAGAAATAGTATCTAAATTGACGATCTGTGGTTGACACGCATTGGTATTCAGGCAGGTTTGATCGAAGTTCTGGTGCATCGATGAATCAGGGAGTTACTTGCGAAGAAAAACGAGGAAAACATACTTCGAAGAAACTATAAAGACCGGCACCTATATATAGAAAATTGATCAGATCTGCATACCATGGTTATGACAATGATATATATTTACCAAAGACGATTATATTCGACGATGATTGGATTTGTAGGGCCCAAGCAGCCGGCATCGAGGGACTAAAAGTGGGGTCCCCAATAGCCGTATTGACATTGAATGGATTCGGGGGCAAGGGGCTGGGTTGGAAATAAGGCTGGAAATATTTAGGACGGGAAATATCTCAGGTGAAATTAGAAACGAACCGTTTCTGTCTGCATAAATCCTATATAATGATTTTTGGCATTGAACAGATTGTATTGATATAGAATGTGATGCTCCGCTGGAAAGATTTTGTTTGGCCTCAGTTACTGAAGGAAGCATTCAACCTAAACAGAACATACAAGCTATACGAACGAACGTTCAGATCAGTAATATGCACGCAAGAGTAGAATAACCTTATTCACCGGTCCCGATCATCCACACAGGCCCTGCCGATTCTGATAGAATTCCACGGCCAGAATAAATCTGAATTTGCGTGCCCCCGTCTCCATCCAGATCATGATCTGCGAGCCATACCCATGTTCCCTGATAAATCGACGTCAGACCGCAAGATCAGGCAAAGAGAGATTTTCTTAGCAATTATTACACACTTCGAGATAAGCTGTCGAGCTTGTAGTGAGGTGCAGTGCCAGATACGCAGCAAAACAGTTTGCAGTGCCTTTGCTGCCATCTCTGGGGCATGTTGATGGTTCCAGGTTTGTACCAGCAGCTGTACATTGTATTAGTGGCGCATATCCATGTTTGGTCTTTTGGTGTCCTTACCGCCTCCGAGCCTAAACGGACGAAAAGGTTAAACATTTCAGCAATTCCATCCGCACATCGTATCATCTTGCCGAACTCGATACCTGATATGAGAGTCCCACATGCCGGTCGCACCTATCTGTCCGGCTGGCTGCTGAACATTCCATTCCACGACGACGGCACCAGGTGCTTATCATACCAAAATAAAGCCAACTTTTAGCTTTTTTAAAAGGACAAGTGTCAATACGTACTAGGTCCGATAGTAGTGAAAAGAATATCGGTTATTTCCATGAGACCCTGAGACCCAGGTGTTCCCACTCTGACGACTGGAGTCGGACTATTGGTATTCTGGAAGGCCGCGCCTTTTCCAGCTATAACGGACCACGCTTCACCAACAATCTGGGTACCGGCAGGAATGGTGATCGTTGATGTAACAACATAAGTCCCAGCGTCGAAAAATATAATCTTGCATCCCGCGAACTAATCCAAAGTCGTCAAAAATATTTTTTCATTCGCACGAAGACTATCCTTACCTTGTTGAAAACAGCTGTGATTGCAGCGGTATCGTCCGTCTTCCCATCGCCTTTCGCACCATTATCTTTAACACTGACAAACTGGCTTGTGGAGTAGGCAGCATACTGCGGATGCGTGCGTCCAAATATTTTCCCGGAGGGATCCAATAATGATGACGGTTTACTCGCCGCCACGATTGAGCCTTGGGTAAATGTGCCTATCTCGCTGGACCCATGAAAAACGTTTCCTTGACCCCAAGAGCTGATTGTAATGGTGCTGGTAGTTCCTGAGAGAATCGTCTGTCCTGAAGATTGGACGCCGACAGCGATTGGAACATTGGTCAATTTTGCGTTGTTGATGACGATGGAACCGTCAAGTTTGCCGTTGCTCGGAGCAGAAGTCCGGACGAAAATGGGCGTGTTATTGATAGTAGCGTCAATGATTGCTACAGATCCAGATGTCTAGAATATGTATTAGCTTTTTGCTGAAAATAGAGATAGACGAAGAGCCTAGGTTTTACTTACCTGGCCTCCATTGGTCAATCCACCGGTCGCTACATCAAAGCCGACCTGTGAAAAGATTCATCAGACTCAGTGACGACGACAAAGGCAGTTCTAGACCAACTTGCCTGACAATTATTGATCGTGATCCCTTGGAAAGTCCAGCCTGAATAAAAGTTAGAGTACTGTTTATGTTCTCTTTTTCAACGAAGCATACCCCAATTCCAATTACTAAATATACCAGACTGTGCGCCATTGACCGTTACATTCCGAACAGTGAATCTGCACAAAAATGAATTGCGCTCTTTATGTTTCCAACGAATAAGTGTATGTACTGTTGGTTTCCAACCCACATGCCGAATTTGCCTGGTAATGTCTTAATAACATAGGTAATTTAGTTTCGAAAAATGGCTCACCCCCGTTGAAAACAAGATCTCCCATGAAGCCACCACTAAGATCAGATGAATGGAAAGCCTTGAGAGTTTGGTTTAATCAACCTTATGCTTACCTTCCATTTTCCATGAAGATACCTTGAAAGCCCGGGAATTATCAGACACGAAACCCCGGCACAGGTAGTTTCCTTACCTTGATGCGCAGTATTCGTGGCCATGGACATATGGACAACAATATTGATCAGCGATGTCGATTGCGATGCCTGCCAGTGGAATCCAGTGCCGGATGTGGTTGGAGGGATTCTAGTGCAGTAGCCAAGTTAGCGAAGGTTTTTATCGAAACAGCAACGTCATACTGTCGTAAATCAATGACAAAATTTCTAACAGAACGGAAGCTGCAAACGACGTTTAATACGATGGCCGAAAATTTCTAGCAATAAACTCACAAGTTGTTTTGATTCACGTAGAACTGAGACCCACCACCACCTATAATGTAAGGATCGGCATCTGGGATGCCATATCAAGAAATCGTGTCGGCAACGTGTTGTACGGAAGAAGTGACTTACCAATTACGGCCATACCGCTGAAGCCTGTTGTAGCTAGCAATGTCGGAGGTTGTCTTGCGTCTCCAATGAGCTGGGAATAGTAGTACGCAATAATGGGTGCAGAGACAACGTAAGTGCTGCATAGAGTCAGACATACAATACGGTGAGTACAACGTTCGAATAATTGCATACCCCTGAGGGAAAAATATGACAGCAGGAGTCAATCTATCTGAAGTTCAGCGCGGGTCCGGATAATGACTAATTTATTCCCTTACGTTGATGAAGGACAAGAGCCATTTCCGCAGCGATTTCCAGCAGTAATAGCGGCACTAAAATTGGCAACGTGAGTTCAGTGCCGTCCACGAATGAGTCGAATGCGCACTTTATAGCAGCAGTGTCGTCGGTAACACCATCACCTTTCGCTCCAAAATCCTGAGACAAAAAATCAATTCAAATATAATACACATGCATCTGAGCATATACGAACTTTAACATTTCTAAACACTTGATAACTGCTCGGATTCGCGTTGAATGCTGACAATCCTTGGTGTTTGATATTTTGCAACCAGAAAGGATCAGAGGCGGCCGCTGTCCCAGCACCTAGCGGTGCAGTGCACGATGTTCCAATTCCCGCGACGGACGCGAGCAGGATACTGAACAGAACGCTGGAGCATATCCAGTTGAAATACATCATCCTGCCAGAGGAGAGGGGGGAGCGAATTAGAGCAGGGCATGTCCCCAGAGGTACTCTAACTTTATAGGCACATCTTTAGAAGGAAGAAAAGACAAAGTCTATCAATAACCTTCAAGCCATATGGCATAGTGAGTGGCAACGCCGAAAACACGGAAAAAAGCAAGCGCTTCTCAAATGAAAATCGCTTCTCGAGCTCGTGGTCGGGCAGCTTTAACAACGTAGTAAGTAGAAAATGCGAGTAAATGGGATGAGCAACACGAGGTCCTGTAGTCAATAGACCACTTGTTTCATCAGGTGGGAACTGAATGGGAAGAGGAATCGTTGAGGTGCTAGTCAGGTGGGCGATCATGCTGAGAAGTGAGGCAAGTGTGGTTGATTCCATCGAAGAAGAGCTATAGTTGGTTGCTGGATGTAGCACGAGCTTCATAGACCTATTTTGGCAATATCTAGCGCGGTGGTAGAGTAAGGACAAGGTCAGAAATCACAGTATAACAAAGAATCGATTGGCTCGTGAACTTTGAAGGAGTGTTATTTTTAGTCATGTAGTCACGTTGTTACTTACCCCGGAAATGACATCAGGGCTCACACTAAGCCGCGAGACATCATACCGACTACGGAGCATACTCCAGCATAACCGTAATATGTCGGGCACAACAGCACAAGTGGGTCGAAAGATTAAAGATCTACTGCTTTGTTACGACTGAGAACGTTCAATTTACTACAGGACCCAAGTTGGAAGTCTAAGGAGCAAGCAGAAGAAGCCCGTTACATCCACCAGAAGGTTAGAAGTCGTATATCGTCTTCGCGTTGATGATTAAAGCCTTCATTCGTCGACAGGAACAAGAACAACTCGAAGCCATTCGTCAAGACTTAGCTGCTAAGAATGGCGACGATAAGTCAACTTCGGATCAACAAAACACGCATCCCATGGATCGAGATTTCGAGGGAGGGTTTGGAGGACAAGAAGATCTCGAGGATCGCTACGCCACAACTAGTGGCGAACATTAATAGTTTCATTCAGTTGCTTGAGTTGTGAAAACAATTATGGGATATATTGTGTCAATACGACTAGTTGATGATACTAGCGGAGAGTACATGGATACCGTACCAACGTCACTACATAATATTAATGTCCGGGCAATATATCCAACTTTACGGTATGTAGGAGCACGCGGAAAGCTCCTAGAATGTGTGCGAGTTATATACTGATTACGATTAAATGAAAGTGTGAGGATTTTGCTGAGATGGTCAGTCCGAAGAAAGGTCCGTGAACAGATGTATATGCAAAAAAGCAATCATTCCAATCCAATGTGGGTAACCTGCGGTATATTTTGAAAGCTTGCCCCATCGAGAGCAAGGTATAGGTCATGATGAGGGGGCAGGGGTAACAAATGCTCTACGAGAGGCGGCAGCACACGTAGGGGGGACAGCTGAGTTAGGATCGACCCAGGGGTCAGGGTATGTACACCCTTGAATCGGTACGTTCATAGGCGTTGTATCGCCATTATTGGCCCATCCACTTCCGGCATTGATAGCTGACTTGCCACTGGTACTCGTGAATGTCGGAGGTGGAAGAGTGACAATAGTACCGGTAGGAGTATATGAGGGAAGGGCAGAAACGGGACCGCCAGTACTGAGACTTGCCGGAGGCCATGCCAAGTTGGCGACGGCGTTGGCGGGTATGTTGCCAGCACCAGCACCGCCTGTCTGTGCCGGAGTAAGTGGGGGTGACCAGGGATTGGTGTTTCCACATGTTCCAATTGCCTCGCGAGGATCTGTAGGCATCCAGCCATTCTCAAGACCAAGTTGATACGACCAAGCAGGCGTCTCAACTTTGCCAGAGACACTAGAATTCCCGATCTTCCATGTCCAGAAGAAATAATCCTATATCATGCTGAGCGACAGAATCCAACATTGTGCAGAGCATGAGACGTTACCTGTAAAGCGTCCATGCTGGCAAGAGCAAATTGCTTGATGGCTGCCTTAGTCGCAGGTGTGTAATTTTGCCAGTCTGTCCATGGCGTGCAATCTCCTGTTCGTGGGTAATTTCCTTGGGTGTAGGTTCCTTCATAACGCGTCCCAAGGTTGACTCCATTCAGGTATAAACCACAGTCGGTAACGGCATTACTGAATTCACCAGCGTTTGTTAAGCCAAAGGAGGCTGATGATGCGTTGACGATGGCACCCCAAGCGCTACATGGAGTCGTTGCGTATGATGACATAGGATTAGAGGATTGATCATTGAAGCAGAGATATGGATGGGAATCAATGGTCATACGGTCGGCATTGGGGAAGTAGCTATTCCATGACGACCGTTGAAAGAATGCATCATGTATGGATACGTACGGACCGTTGCCAGCGCCCGTCCCGCCTGCATTGCGAATAATTTGATATGCTTGATAGTAGCTGCAGGGATTTGAGGTCAGGGCACTCTTTGAATTCTGAATGATGAGATACACACAATTTAGCAAGGTTATCTTGTCCCATAAATGATCCCTGAGGCTCGTTGACGATTCCAAAAATTGCGACAACATCTTTGTACTGAGGTTGGGAAATGAACTCCGCGATAATACGAATATAGTCGAGAGAGCGTTGAGCATTTGCATAACCCATGGGACCGCTGAGGAATCCAATAGTGCCGAGGCGACCAGAGTGGTTCCACCCATTCTGGCTTCCAGGCAAGGCATGAAGGTCAAGATTGATGCGTATGCCATATTTGCGAGCCCATTTAATAGCCTTCAGGAAATATCTGCATTAAAGTTTTATGATGAAAATGACAAGCAAAGTTCAAAAATATGGGTGACATACGTCCAAGAAACCTTGGGCAAAAAAGGTTCGTTGTCCCGAACTTCGATAGCCCAATATCCAATTGGGATACGAACGAAGTTAAGGCCGGCTCCAGCCACCTGGGCGAAATCTTGCTCTGTCTATTTTTCAATGAGAAACGCCATATAGACAGACATAGGTAAATATACCAACAATGAAAGTCTTGTAATGTGTCTCCAACTGATTGATACCTCCACTAGCAGTGTCAGCCGTCATAGCCTGGCACAAAGTCCATTCATCGACTGCTGGAGTGGGATTATTCAGATACTTCTCGTATAGAGCAGGCGAACTGGAGAAAAGTTAGACGTATTCAGAGAATGCATCAATGCGAATACAATACTCACATGAACTGGAAGGGTAAAGATTAAGAAATTAGGATGGAATTTTGAGCTTTGAATTACTTACAGGTTCCGTGTTCAACCATCCTCCCAAGTTAACACTAAGATTCCATCCATGAGTAGCGAACAGAACCGAATGAACATTAGAAATACCCTCTAATTTTATCAATGCCGTACTGGAAGGTTTCGTTCAGACCAGGTGTCCACGATTGGGCCTTAGCGCCGTTATTGAATGGGTCATTTTCGTCCCAATACCAGGTTCCACCAAAAGGATTTTTGTACGTGAACGTTGTGCCATCTTCCATGGTGATTAACGTGCCGTCGCCTCCAGTTACTGCAACTGCAGATGCAGTAGGTTGGGCAGCAGAAGCCGATGATGTTTTTGATGTATGATCACCAGACGACGTCGAGGTATCGTTTTGGGAGTCTTTGGTACTTGATGATGGTCTCAATATGAAAAAGTATACCGGAATGATGACGGCGAGGATAATCAGAATGATACATGCGATGAGACCAAAAATCATCAGCCTTCGTCGTGACTTTGCTTTTGGAGGCGCATACACGGCACGTTTCTCCTCCATATTTCGACTTCCAGAGGACATGACGTTCATAGGGACTCCGTGTTCAGCATAATAACTGTCGCGTGGATCATCGTGATAACTACCCCCATCGTAACGGCCCAATCCTGATGGTTCGTTCAAAGCGTAGACAGACGAGTTGTATTCGGAGCTGGGAAGTGTATGCTGAGATGATGCGAAGGAGTCCCGGAGCGCAGGAGAGCCTGGCCCGTCATAGAGGGCGGCACCAAGGAAGCGGGGCTGGGCGGCGCCCTGAGGGATCGAGCTGTCGTCACCAAGCTCGCTTGGGACCATTTGTGGAGTGTGAAAGCTGGAAAGCCGGGGGTCTGGTGAAGGAGGGGCATTGTAGAGAGTGTGTGAGGGTGCATCGTCGTTGGTCAAAGGCAGGGGATCGTAGGCGACGTCGTCATTGTGGTGGGCCATGACGACGGCAATGTGGCGATGTCAGCGGAAGAGCAGACGCGGCAAGGGTAGCAAGGAGGAGAACGAAGGCGGGCACACGCTGCGACGAGGCCAGAAAGAAAGAGAAGTAGGAAAGGAGGCTATTCGCGGTATGGCCTGCCCCTGCTTTTTTATCAACCAAGTGCCGCATTCACAAGCTGTCACACAGACTGTCACAACACACATCACAAAAACACCGCCCGCTACCCATTGTTAACTGCATCCTCCTCATCTTTGTCCGCAAAATTGTCTTTCAATTTCCCTCAGTTTATCTTGCTTTCTGCTTCGTTGCTCCCTTGCAATCCTACTTATTTTATCTCGACGTAGTCACAACCAAGGTCATTCGGCCTGATGTTTAGCGCGAAATCTTAGCGCGTTTCTGAATTGCTACATACGTCGTTTATATCTGTCAAAATAAACTAGCTTGACTACCGTCGTGATTATACTACTAGTACACGCTGCATGGGTATGAATTTGAAAATAAATAAAAAAGAATGTATAGATGTGATTATGTATGTGCAAGTGGCTCACTGCTGCTGTTGCTGCTGTTGCTGTTGTTGCTGTTGGGCTTGTTGTTGTTGTTGCTGCTGCTGCTGAACATTCTAATGTTACCGGCATCAGCGCTAAACAAACGGAGTTTTAAAAAGGGTCGAAGACTTACCATAATTTGAGCGTGAAACAATTCTAGCTGTTCCTGAGTAAGGTTGGGCAACGCGTAGAAGGGGTTCGTGCCCGGTGGATGAACCGCAGAGTTTCCAGAAGCGGCGGCTTGAGCAAGCAATGCCTGCGACTAATTTTAACACAAAGTGAAGCATTGGAGAGCGAAAATAGACGAGATGGACAGCAGTCAGCGTGCCGAAATGCTATCAAAACATGAGGAAACTGACCAAATTAGCCTGTGCACCGGCTTGCTGTAGTCTGGCCTGGAGAAGAGCCTGCTGCTGACTGACAGTCCGAGCAGCCGGAACGGCTGATAACCTGGCTGAACGATTTGGCAGCACTGCTGCGGGCATGTTTCCGTTCGCGCGCTGGAGTGCTGCTTGTTGGGCTTGAAGTTGCTGCAACTGCGCCAGTTGTACTAAATGCTGCGATTGGGCTTGAGTCACGGGCTGGGCTTGTTGAAGTGGTAACGCAGCGGGAGAGGTTTGTACTGGTTGGGCCTGCTGAGGTTGCTGTTGAGGCTGTTGCTGTTGTGCTTGTGCTTGCGGTTGTTGAGGCTGCTGCTGCTGGTTTTGCTGCTGCTGCTGCTGCTGTTGTTGTTGCTGCTGCTGTTGAACCATCGCCTGAACTTGAGGCTGGACCCGCTCATTAGGATTACAAAATTTAAGCATTCAGAGCAACTGTGTGATCTTACCGGCAGAGTTCCAGCACGATGCCCTTGTGCAACTTGTTCTCTCAGAAGTATGCTTTGGCGTAACTGTTCCTCTTGCCGCTTCTGAACAAGTTGCAATTCCTGGGATTCGCGTGATTCTTTCTCTGACTTGAGTCGACTCAGTTCTTGAGGAGTGAGTTTCGGCAGCTTATTAAACTGGTTGTGCGTCTCGTGAACAGCAGGGGCCTTGCGTTGGGTTGCTTGTTATATTCGTTATCTTAGTGCAATAACTAATTCTGCGTATGTATATTACTTACCTAGGGTTTTCTGAATGGCATCTGCCCGTTTCTTTGCCGCCTTCTTAACAGATTCTTGAAGTAAAGCATGTTTCCTTCGTTTTCTACTCTCAGTAGTCAAGGGGCCATGAGTCGACGGTCCAGAAACGCTATTGCTTGCTAATCGTTTGACGCCTCTCGTTGTCATTTGAGTAGGACCCACTGATGTAGAGGCATCCTCTGCTAGTGCTTGAACAGCTTCGAAAGCCAGCTGCTTTCGGTCTACCGCACCGAATTTATCCTTCCAACGGTCGTACAAGTCGGTGGGAGTCCGGCGGTCAATTACCGTGGTCAAGCGCGAAGAGTTGAAACACTCCGCGATAAGAGGCCAGTTGGTTGAGTACTTATCCACAAGAGATTTGATAAGAGCGTCGTCGGCAGGGCTCCACAGTGATTCTGGCAATTTTGACTTGCGAGAATCCCTATCCTTGAACGCAGATAACATGAAACTCGGCGTCGGTTTGCCGTCAAACAATTCTAGTGTTTTTAGAAATAAATAGAACAAGGATATAAGTTTAAATTCGCTCACCACTTGTATTTTCCTCTGTTATTTTCACGTTGAAATCTAGCTCCGGTGCTATAGCAATCTGATCTACAGGCAGCCATTTTCCATCCCTAAAGCGTTTCGATGGTTGGAGAGGGCCAATAAGAGTTGGTTTGGAATACATGAAGCGACCAGTAGGGTATAATTTGGTGTACGTTGTATCTTCAATTCGTTTATTTGGGTCATCTCGGTCTAATTTTTTCTCGGGTTTCTTCCTACCATCCGCAGCAGCGGCAGGAGGTGGGGCGACGTCAAGCATACCAAGAGGTTGTAGATCAGGAAAAAGGCTGCCGAGGTCAGTCATTAATGTTTCGGACGCAACCTTGCTGTCCTCCGTCGAAGAATCGCCAGAAATGGTCCCAATATCCACGATTAATTGGTCGTCCATAGAATGCACAATCCCCTCCCTGATGGGAGCAAGCTCCACCTGAGTGGGTTTTACTGAGGCGACAGGGTAGTCAGCGTCGCCATTGGTTGATTGGGAACTGGATTTAGAGCCGCCCAATATAGGATCACTTGAATTAATTTTCAATCCCTTGAGGCTATCCACGTTTTCCACTGGTTTAGTATCAGCACTGTTTGTATCCATAGCATCGGAGTTATTTGGACTCTGGCGCAATAAATTGATAGCAGATTGTTCATCCACTTCTTCATTTTTTGGTCGAACTTCATCGGCCCCGTCAAGTGCGTCTTCAATCAGGCTGGCAGGTTCAAGAGCATCGATGATGCTTTTCTCCTGTTCATCATCATCTTCGTCATCTGAACCGTAATTGACACCGAGTAGTGTCGACTTGGGATCGGGTGCGTCCGCTGGTCTTTCTTGTATGTGCGGTTCGACGTCGAGAATCTGATCGACTTTCATGAAATCATGAGAGGAAGACTCTGAATCTTCGGTTAGAAACTGAGATGGCTTCCATTTTACGCATATGCCCGCACGTTGACGTTCTTCGGTCGTTTTGGCAAAATGCCACTCTAGAACAGAGGTTGACAGATTATAAGCAAGAGCCAGCTTCCATTTTCGCTCCTCTCGAAAGTCAATTCGCATCCATTTCTTAGGATATGAATAAGTGACTGCAATTGCGCAACAGAAATTTGACTTCATCAACCTTACCATTTCATCCATGAGATAATCCCAATGTGTTTTGCCGAGACCTCCAATACCCCGCTGCTTTTTGGGTTGCCTGAACGACCATCTGCCACCATCTTTGAGAGCATCAATGCGTTCTGCTGTACGTATGAGCCGCAATTCACTCATCGCTATCTGAAACCACATTATTGACGATAACTCTCAAGAAAAGAAAATATAGAAAGACATACCCCCCATTCACGAGTGCTCAAGCATTTGGTTGCACGAGATACTCTCTTGTAGACAGGATTCGCCGTCAATGTAGCAGCCCACCTGCTCAAACCTAAGGGAGTCACGTCGTCCTTCAGGTCTTTCCTGCCATCCTTGTCTTTCTTCCGCCGTGGAATCTTTCCTTTGCGAATAAAGTCTGCCGGCAGAATACTGAGGGGAGGAAGAGGATATTTCGGGTCAAAATAAAGTCTATCTTCATTGGGCACTGGAACCGGTTTGGGCTCATCGTCAGAGTCGAAGTCAAGATTAAAATGTGTTTCTTCCAATGGTTCACTTGGAGCACGGATAATGATCTTTTCTTGAATACTGGGAGGTAGTGGGATATGCACCGGGATATACTTCATGGGTGGCGGGGGTGGAGCTTCTTCCTCTTCCGGAGGAGCCAGATGTGGGGAACTGGCATCGACCTTCTCTGCAATAAAGTCATCTGAATCCAATTCCATCGACACGTCCTGCAATTGGTCTTCTTCTTCTTGAATGTGGGTTTCCTCTATGACCTCAGGCTTATGGACATCCTTAGGAGATTCCGCGCTTTCTTCTGTCGCCGAAACCTCGATATCTGACGTAGTAAGAGGCGCTTTCGAAGCTTCCTGAGGCTCAGGTGCGGGTTTATCGACAACCATTTCGTCATTTAGTACCATCGTCGGCTCATGAGATCCATGACTTAGTTCTACAGAGGGTAGATCCTCCATGATCGCGTCTACGTGTGGTGATGGTGCATGGGGAGAGGCCAAACGGGGTAGCTCTGTATCATCAACACGCTGCGGAACGTCTGTCGATAACATGCTTTCGGGAGGTACGGAGACAACATCTTGTTCGTCTTGTTCGTTATCCACCGTATTCTGCGTTGACCCTGGAGAACTTTGCTGAGTGGCGTCGGTTGGGAGGCGAAATTCTTCTCCTTCAACTTCAGGCGTTGAGGGAGCAATCAAGTCAAGTTCGTTGCGATCTTCAGTGGCTTCACCAACGGCAACAGTCGCAAGTAATTCTGCTTTGGGGTTGATAGCGCTGATGGTGGGGCTCCGTAAGTCTTGTTGATGGGAGGAATGTTCGTCGGACGATATATCACTCATTGGCTTATCAATAATAACAGGTGGCGACTGTGCAAGCTCAGCAGCTCGTGAACGACTTCGGGTTGTGCGCACTGCGGAACGGGAATTCGAAACATTGGAAAGGACTGATGGAGACATTCTTGACGGTGAAGTAGGTAGCTCAGAAGGATATAAAAACTCCTCCTCTTTCATATGAGATATTGAACCGGTTTCAGGACTAATGTTGAAAAATATTATGATACGAGATTTCAGTTATAGAGACGAAGGGTCTGACGTACTTTTTTGTCAAATCAAATCTGTGCAAAAATGCATCCAGCTCATCGTCCTCGTCTTCATTATCAGAAACAGAGGAACTTATATCTCGTTTAGTCCGCATCATGCGATATAACTCGCGTAGGAATTCATTTCGACGCGCTACTATCACGCTGACATGTTGTTTAGCACTGAACAGGCAATTTCAGCAAGACAGGTGCGACATACTCGAGTTGAGCCAGGCGCTCTTGTATCAGTGCATCATTTGATGTCTGAGGCATATGTCACTGCAAATGAGGAGCTTTGAAGTGGGATAAATCTGATGAT
Organism: Pholiota conissans; assembly: GCA_015484465.1. NCBI lineage: Eukaryota > Fungi > Basidiomycota > Agaricomycetes > Agaricales > Strophariaceae > Pholiota > Pholiota conissans. The sequence goes on from MU155149.1 coordinate 102,923, forward strand.
TATAGTCAGTGCTAGTGAAAGAGAAAAATCAAGGCGGTACATATTTGCAATTTACAAACATACACATATTATGTAATTAAAACGTTATCCATACGGAGCAATGATGTTTACATGGTGCTGGCGGGCTCCCCCAGTGTTACGTTATTCCTCCGCATTCTTATTCGAGTCTGTCTCCGCTATGGCACGAGCCGTCTTGGGGGCAACTGCACAATGTGGACTTCGTAGGAGTCTATGCAGCCAGAATAAGCTCATCACGCTCCGGTTCAACGCCGATAGAGGTCCTTCCTTTCATCGGCCTCCTAATAGTATCTGTTCTTTGCGACAAGTTCGAGGATTCAGAAATTCTACCTCATCTTCTATCCAATTGCTCAAATACTCCCCATGGTCTTCACAATTTAGTGGCTCCTTTCATACCCGTTTGGCTCTTCAAGGCGCCATTTGCGCTGCTCTTTTGATGGGTTTAACGCAACATTTCGTATGTCGTTGTTGTCAACTTCCAATCGCACTATACTCACATCATTCTGAATGACCTTTTCATGCTAGTTTCATAAAACTGCAGCAGATTCAACTTCTGCTGGTGTATACGCTTCTCCGGCACAGTTAAAGACTGCGATTGCAGAGCTTCGAACCGTCTTTCCCGATCCCAAAATGGTGGACACGGACCCAAACGAATTGAAGATATATGGCTCTTCTGAGAATTCCTATCATCCTGCTTCTCCCCATGCTGTTATCGTACGTGTTTGATTCATGTGAAGTCAATATCTTCATCCTTTTGTTTATCACTTTTTCACTGTGCAACTTCTCAACAGGTTCGACCAAAGAACACATACGATGTAGTAAAAGTTGTCAACATAGCGCGGAACTACCGTGTTCCTATCACTGCATACAGCGGAGCTACCAGTCTGGAAGGACATTTCTCTGGTGTGCGTGATTCGTTTCAGGAATGTAAAAATATCTCATTAATTTAACGCAATTACAGTTTCCTAGTGGCAGCATCTGCCTCGACATGTCGGGTATGGACAAGATCTTAAACATTAATGGTAAGAAATGCTTGAGAATCTCGTGAAATTTCAGAGGTAAACGGACGTGTATGTTAGTGGAAGACTCCGACCTTACATGCCAGGCTGGAACTAGATGGGAAGATATTAACCAAACGCTCAAGGATAAAGGAATCCCTCTGTTTTTTCCGGTATGTTCGTCAATATGATGCATGTCATTTCTTCAAGTCATGCCCGTAATTAGCTTGACCCTGGACCAGGAGCCGTGAGTTTTTCTTAAGACGACGCCTGAACGGCGCTCACTTTGTTTGTAGACCATTGGTGGAATGGTAGGAACAGGCTGCAGTGGAAGTAGGTTTTTTTCTTCTTCAGAGCATGTTCAATATGCAGATATCTATGTTACATCCAGCAAATGCGGTTCGATATGGCACGGCTAGAGCAGAATGGTTCTTGAACCTTGTGAGTGCTTTGTTTCCATCTGCTCTGCGTTTTGCTCATTCCAGTACACGAAAAGACCGTAGTTCTCCCTAACGGAGAAATTGTGAAGACCCGCAGAAGGGCCCGAAAATCTGCAGCTGGGTTCGATACGACAAAGCTGTTCATTGGAGCAGAAGGCACCTTAGGTATTGTGACAGAAGGTTAGTCCTTTATGACATTTCCAATGCAAACCGACTGAATATATTACGGGTAACAAGCGACGCTGAGACTCGCACCTCTCCTACCTACCAAAGTTGCAATGGCCCAGTTTCCAAATGTTCAGAAGGCCGTCAGCGCTGTGCAGGAAATTCTCAATTCCCCTCAAGGCCCACATATCCGTCAGTTCGAATCCTTCATCATGGAACCGGATCTGAAATTTTCTCCGGGCAGAATGCATCGAACTCTTGGATGACCACAGTTAGTTCCGATCCAAGAATAGCAAGTATTTAACTAACAAATTTTAGTGATGGATGCTATCAATGCCGCCGGTCTCGTCGACAAACCATATCCTGTAGAAGACACCCTCTTTTTCAAAATCCAAGGTGATGATGCGAGTATTGAAAGGGCTTCAAGAGTAATACAGGGCATTGTGAAGAAGCATGGAAGCTTGCGCTTCAAATTCGCATCCACTGATCAAGAAGCAGAGGAGCTTTGGCAAAATCGGAAGTATGCTTTAATGTCGAGTCTTGCTGCTCATCCTGGGTTGCGCTGTTGGACAACAGATGTCTGGTAAGAGTTTTTTGGTTCCTGAAAGAATAACAATGTAACGCTAACTATATGTGTTATATTTAAAGTGTCCCGGTTTCACGCCTACCCGAGCTCGTTTATGCGACTAAACGAGACCTCCAAAAGTCAAATTTGCGGAGCACGATCGTTGGGCACGTGGGCGATGGCAATTTTCACGCATTGATCCTCTTCGACAAGGATCGCGAAATGGATGCGGTCAGCGGTGCTGTGCACCGTCTGGTACATCGAGCAATCGCTTTAGATGGAACTTGTATGCTTTTTCATTGAATATGAAGGATAAGGCTGATGCGTTGTCTAATAGGCACCGGCGAACATGGTGTCGGCCTTGGAAAGAAGGAATACCTTCGCGATGAACTTGGAAGGAGCACTGTCGAATTGATGAAAACTGTGAAGAAGGCTATTGACCCTCTCAATATCATGAATCCAGGAAAGGTGAGAGTGGTATTGCTTCGACTCTTTGTTTCAATCCGTAACAAACCATTCCAGTTATATCCAGATGACGATTGCAAAGAGTCGGTGGGCAAATACTAAATCATACCATTAAGAATAGAACCGCACAAATCCGTACTTACATAGATGAAGGCAAGATGTAGTTAATACTTGGGTTTCTCCGAGCCTCGCTAGTTTCACTGGCTGCCTTAAATAAGTATATGTTGAATTTTAGAAAAGATCTTGAAAAATTGCACATCATGTATCCTTACAACATGTATGTCTCTTGTACAATCTAATGTTTAAAATCATATTTCACAACCAATCCTTCCTAATCAATGTTTAGCAATCTGGAACCTTTCCATTGCCTCACGAATTTCCGTCTCCGCAAAAACGGTAGCTTCCTTAGCGACCACTAACTTCTTCTCTAGTTCGTCCGCCGTCATAGGTCTCGCATCTCCGCTATCCCCCGTCATTCCGATGTTGTCGAACCGGCGCAAAGTGTTTCCAACCTTCGGAAAGAATCCGTGACGATCCCAGCCATTATCATTGAAAGAAAGGACAGCTCTAACGGCAGCGGTGTTGATATCACGGTGAAGTTCTTCTAATTTGGATAGCTGTACTTCCATCCAACGAGCACGGCGCTCTAGCGCAAGAGTAAGGGCAGCCACTTCATCATCTTTGCTAGGTCCCTCTTCACCATCATCGAGGAAGTCGTCGCCCTTGAGCATGTCGCGTAGAACACCATCGAATGAAGAACTATCGTCCCAGGTTGTCCGTGGAAGGAGGCGGAGAAGGTCGGATATGGTCTGCGTTAGCGTTTCGAGAAGTTGCTGAAAGGATGAAACTGCATTGTCAATGGAACCCGACGGCATATTGTTGGCAAATGATCCCCCTCCAACAGACAATGCCGATAGAGCATGGACCAATGGCCCATACTCCAACGGCATTTTAGCAGGAGATGTCAGCCTTTGAACATCAAAGAACGGATTGTCCGACAGGTCCATCCCAGGATGGATAGCATCAATTTGCTCCAACAGCTTCTGCACAGAAGTGGGTGCCTGATGACGGTCGAGCGAGTGAGAGCGAGAGTCAGCAGGGGATGACTGAGCAGTGATCGCATTGTGCGACGGATCTGTTGTAGAAGGCGCACTATTCTCCTCTTGCGTATCCTCTTCTTTCGTTGGTGTCTTAATGATGGGCTTCGTAATAGGTTTATTTTTCTTCGGCTTTTTGGAAAGAAGAGGAACCTGAGTCGTAGTATCTACAGGAGAGATTGATTTTTGTGGCAGAGGATTAGCTCGTGGGGTTGATTTAGAGGATGTCGCTTGTTCACGCTTGCCTGGGACAGCTATATCTGAAGATTTCGACTTTTTGGGCGCTGCTGATTTGACGACTGGTGTTTCCTCTTGTGTCGACTTGCTCTTGTCCACTCGGGCGGTTGTCTCTGGGTGCACAACTACCGGCAATTTGGGGATCCCGGTTTCAAGTCGTTGCTGCTGAAGCAGGAGAGATGCCCTCTCCTTTTCCTTTTCCTTTTCGTTCTCCCTCTCAACAGCTTTTGCCTTAGCAATCTTTGCCTTTTCCACCGCCCTTGCCTCAGCTTTCTCAAGCGCAATCCTTTGTCTTTCGGAGGCTTTTTCAGCAGCTGCAGCCTTTTTTGCGGCTTTGCGTTCGGCTTTTTCTTGACTTTTACTGCTCACCACGACGGAGGACTCTTGAGAGGATGCTGAATCTGTAACTGAAGTGGCAGGGATTGGATCGGGAGTACTTGAGGCCAAAGCAGGAAAGTCTTCTGAATATAGGGGAGCAGGCGGGGTGGATGGAATCACAGGAAGGACTAAACCGTGTTGGTAAACATAAGCAAAGGGAACATCAGCGTTGAATTACAAGTCAACACCACACCACACCAAGGAGAAGGGGAGGGAGAAAGGGGTAACAAAGTGGTTGGTTCTAATTCTTGGTGATTGAATGTGCCGATAGGGGGATCGATGGCGGCGAGAAATAGTTGTGCGATGGATTATTGACGATGATAGAAATTCCGCACTGAGAAAGCACGGCACTCGGTACACTGGCCTCCCTCCCCTTAAGATAGGACATGAATGACTCACCCTGCATAGAATTAATCCGGTCATCTGTGACAATGACATTATGTACCATTGCAGGTGAAGGAGAAAGTCTTTGAGGAACGGGAAGACCTGGAGGAGGGCCGTATGCCATGGAATTGAAGGTATGATCGGAGGGTGGGGCCGCAAAGCTTGCAGACATAATAGCGGGATCTTCAAATTGTTGGGACGTCCTAAAATAATTTTGTTGGGGATCTGTAGATAGTGAGATGAGGGGAAAAAAATGTTTTTATCCAATAAAAAATTGGACCGCACCCATCGCGCTTCGTGAACCATTAGGACCACTTTCTCGCTCTTGACTAGATAAAATGAAGCTCCGTAGCTGTGCTTCGCTCAAATCCCCGGTATTATTGAGAGAATGTAATCTTGCTTGACCAAGCGTGGGTTGTGCCGGGGCATGTTGGGTCAAAGGTGAATTCGTATGCGATGTTGAGATATTAAGATCATGATGACCAGGCGGCCATGAATGCAACGCCTCATCTGACGGCTGGAAAAATCCTTGTAAATCGTTCGCATATATCAAAGGCGTCATGGAATGAAGAGGCGATGAAGTGGCAGTTGAGCTTTGGCGGCCCCGAGCAAACCCGAATCGAGAAACTTTGCGTTCATCATCGACCGGAGATTGAGGATGTCGTTGAGGTTGCGCAAAGCTATCTGTGGATGTATCCGAGAATGGATTAAATGAACCAAGATAGGCCAATCCCTTGCCATTCTGCTTTTCAAGTAGAGCAGAGGAAGCAACACGGTGCGCAGAAGGATCATAGATGGGATGGCCGGTGGGATGGGCGTATCCAAGAGAAGGAGACTGCATATATGGCGATCCAGTGCGTAGAGCTGGGAATGCATCTACATACGACCCATGGAAAGGAATGCTGGAATCGAATTCAGGGAGAGGTTCGGCGGAATCTGCTCCATCTGCCAACTTGGGGTCAAGATTAAAACTGAACCCTCCCCCGTCGCCGCCACTCAAGGTTTGCAAAGTGCGATCAAAGTCTGGAAAAGGGCTAAAGGTAGAAGAAGTCGGCACGCTTGAAACAGCCCGCGCCTTGAAATCATCTATAAGTGCACGAGCTGTATTAGATATTTGATATGATGATTGAGAAGCGAGAAGAGGGGTTTGAGGCGACGTCGTTTCAGCTCGGGGTGGTCGGCTTGGCGTCGAAATTCCTGGTGGAGTTGCTAGACCAGGAGGAGCTGCCAGACCAGGAGGCGCTGCTAAACCAGGAGGAGCAGACAGGCCTGGTGGGCTAAGGAACGAAGTAGACGCCTTCGATGATAAAGGTCGCAAATTAGACCGCGCGGGCTCGGTGGATTCAGATCTCGATCCAGATTGTATCCGCAGTGTGGATGGAAGTTCCGACAAAGTAGGCGCTATTTCATCAGACATCGTCGTGGCTGACGGCGCAGGCGAAGTGGCCGACGGTGGAATAGATACAACATCCTTGGTCTTTGAGATTTTACTTTCACTGGCAACCTCAGAACGACTTGCTTCTGCTACTGACGGCGTAGAAGGACGAGAAGTCGATAAAGTAGTAGCTTTCCGGTCAGCCGACGCTTTTGGTTGGGTAGCTCGGGTATCCGTGGCCGACGACGCCGCAGTACCAGTATTCCTTACCAATCGTGTTGCCCCTGCTCGCCGAGTTTGGCGGGCGGGCGCCGTCGTCGGAGCGGGGATAGGAGCGCTCGCATTCGCACTGGTATTCGATGCAGCCGATGGATTGATGGGTGTGGACCCTTTTTGCGCCCAAGAGGCAGCACGCGGCAGACCTGCTGTAGACGCCATTAATCAGACCATCCGATGAGGTGTCAAAAGCAACACACCATCTTCATCCGCCTTTTTCGTCGTTACCGTCCTTGTGCGGCTTTCCGTGGCCTTCATAGTATGTTTGCTAAGAATTTATTCATTAGTGCCACCCTTTGAACGACGATGAAATGCAAATACAGCGTTGTTAAGTCCTCTTTAGTGAAGCAATCCTTCTCATCTCCCCATTCATGAAGATTCATGCAACTGTGATCGCTACATTGCACACCACGAAGAAAGGCCATGCAATATTTTGTTGTACCATAACTGGCCCTCATTACATCCCTCCCGCCTCCAGGGGAAGGCGTCCCATCAACAGCCGCAATAGCCCGAGCCGCATCCTCGCGCCGATGATACGTGATATATAACCCAACAACAGGACTACCTCCGGGAGAAGTACGCTTGACGAGAAGGATTTTAGTTATCTTGCCGTATTGTCCGAAGTACTCATTGGAACGCAGAGTCGGGATAAGCTGGACAAATGCATTAATATGGACGCATGAAAGCAAATTTTGGACCACAAACCTCTTCTTTAGCAAATCGTGGGCCAATGCCAACAACATATACCACGTTCCTCTGCACGACACGGACGTTGGCAAGATGTTTCCTACCCAGCATTTCCAAATCCTTTCTTTCGCGATCCCTTTGTTTCTTCTGTTGCGTGAGACGCTTATGGCTATGGATGTGTAAGTTTCAATCAACAGGTAGGCAGTAGCGTTTATGCGAGAACTGACTCTTGGGTGGCAATGGGCTTGAATTCGACGGCGTCGTCAGTGTACACTCTGCGACAGGCGGGGCAACGCTTGTTCAAATTTTCTTTGATATGATGCCAGCAGAAACGGCAGATCTAACAACTTGACATTGGCGAGCTTTCGTTTTTGAGTGGCAGATACATGCTTTACCTGGTAACCGCAGATGCAAGGCTTAAAATTGAGATCGGATATGTCCATTTCTTCAAGGCAAAGAGGACATTCCGCGTCTTCCTACGTAGGGAGTGGCAAGACAATGTCAGGGGAGATACTTCCGTATCATACAGAGAACGCTTACTGCTTCGTCGTCACTCCAATACGCGTCCTGAACCCCCGCTAGGACATGGGATTTGGATTGGGGAACAGAAAACGCTGCGTGGACGACAGGGGCAGGCAAAGAATGGTGTGGATGGAGTCTTGTAGTAGACATTCTGAGCGGTATAGTGCAAAAAAAAATAAGGAGAAGGCGATGAGCAAGTATCAGAGCAAGAGAGTAGGAGAGAAACGCGGTGCAAGCTTACAATGAGGCCCCTTCAAAGGCACTTCCCACATTTGCTGTGTGCTATTTGGCCTTGCTTGTCCATACTTGGTAATCTAAATCTTATCAGCGCCAGCATCTCGTTGATAAGATAACAGCCTCTACTTCAGAAATTCTCAATTCCGTGACTCAGGTAATACCACGTACCTTGTTCTCCATCATAATGGCTCCGTCAGATTCTATATCTGCTCCCATGGCGCAAGTCTCTCTGTGAGTAACCATAGCTAGCGCTACGTTTTACAGTCCTAACACCGTTCAAAGTGATACATCAGCCCATCATTCAGCCGCACACGAACAAATAGTCACCCCCTGGGATGTACATGGATCTGTTTCCAGCGATGGAAAGCAACAAGCAATCGATTATGATAAACTTGTTGATCAATTTGGAACACGAAGAGTCGAAGCTAAACTTCTTGAGCGTTTTGAGAAATTGACTGGCCATCGTCCACATGTCTTCCTCCGCCGCGGAATGTTCTTCTCGCATAGGTAGCGTGCTGGATACATGATCATGCTGCCGTGAATGACCGTCTTGCAGGGAGTTAGACAAAATTCTAGATAGATATGAACAAGGCAGACCGTTTTATCTTTACACAGGCAGAGGACCAAGTAGTGACAGTATGCATCTGGGGCATATGGTTCCATTCGTCTTCTCCAAGTGAGTTTTGCTTCCCCAAGAAGAAAGAGTACATAACCAAGCTTATCTCGATAGATGGCTCCAAGACGTTTTTAAAGTTCCAATTGTAATCCAACTAACAGGTTTGTGCTTCGGTTCAATTATCTTTAAATGCTCATAATCTTTGTCTAAGACGACGAGAAGTTCCTGTTCAAACACGAATTGAAACCCGAACAAACGATGGCATTCTCCAGGCAGAACGCCCGAGATATCATCGCCTGTGGATTCGATGTGGAAAAGACCTTCATCTTCAGCAACTATGCGTACATGGGCGGCGCATTTTATAGAAATGTATCGAAGATTTCTCGACAAATTACCTACAATCAAGTCAAAGCAACTTTCGGTTTCACGGAATCGTAAGCTTTACGAGCATCTGTATGACCTTTATTTAATATTTTCAAAACAGAGACAACATAGGAAAAGTGCATTTTGCTGCAATTCAGGCTGCACCTTCATTCTCGTCAACCTTTCCCCAAATCTTTGGCAACGCCAGCGATATTCCTTGCCTCATTCCATGCGCTATCGATCAAGACCCTTACTTCAGGTTGACTCGTGACATAGCATTGAAACTGAAGCACCCCAAACCTGCTCTCGTTCATTCTAAATTCTTCCCAGCGTTGCAAGGTCCACAAACAAAAATGAGTGCCAGTGATCCTAACAGCAGTATCTTCATGACGGATAAACCCAATCAGATCAAAAATAAGATCAACAAGCATGGCTTCTCTGGAGGTCAAGAAACAGAGGAGGAACATCGACGCTTAGGGGGTAACACAGATGTAGACGTCAGCTACCAATATCTGACGTTCTTCTTGGAAGACGATGAAGAGTTGGAACAGCTTGGAAAAGTACGGGATGTTATTCTGAAAAGCTAATGAAACTAACTAATAGGTAGGACTATCGTGCCGGCATTCTTTTGACTGGTCAACTCAAAGCAAGATGTATTCAATTGCTACAGGCATTCGTTTCCGATTTTCAGGAAGTACGTCAGCCTCTATTCTTTATCAAAATTTATCTGATGCTTCTCGTTACCAGCGACGATCCAAAGTTACCGACGAAATCGTGGACAAGTTTATGGATGGTTCTCGACGAATTTCGTTTACTTTGTCAAAGAGTCTGCCACAGACCCCATCAGCAGCATAAAGGCCACATGTTCAATATAAGTTCCAATACCACCGCATTTAACAAACAGAGCAGGCCTTTCTTTTCGGCATCTTGTTCTCGGTTTGAAGCATAGATTACTTTGAGATGCATTCCGAATCCCCCGAACTGACCGATGGTACGTTTCTAATGAAAGGAAGGTGTATGTTCAACCCATATACCATTCATGTTTTAGTCCATTTAAAAAGCCCATTACTGCTGCCTCTCTCCCAGCTATCCAATGCATGCAGGGCTGCCCTACCCCAATCAAAAAATTCATGCTCTACTTTGTCTTCTGGTCCGTCAACAAAAACGATTAGGCGTTCACTTGTAGGTCTGATGAATCCAGCATCAATGCTGTTCTTGATCAACACGCGTAGTGGGTCCCAAAAAGAAAGAACATTGAGAAGGACAACCGCTTCAGCATGCAGAGTGTCAGCTGAAGAACTATCTACATGGGGTTATGAAGAACTCACGTTTATCGTGAATACCGATTTGTGTCCAGGTTGTGACCTCCATGACCTGACGGATAGTATTTGTTGAACGATAGTCAAGAAGTGTGTGTTTGATACGGAAGACTTACTTCCTCGAACGTCCCAAAACCTCCAGGAAGACCAATAAATCCATTGACTCGCTTGGCCATTTCGACCTTGCGTTCGTGCATGGACTCCACTAAGATCTAGAACAGATATTGCAAGGTTTATCGCAATGTCCCATCTTTCACCCAAATAAATAATGAGGCCTCACAGTTTCAACCTGTTCAAAATCGCAAGAACGAGTCAGGAGATTAATGGAGATGTTATCCTTTAATACGTACCGCTTCACGCCCAAGTTCTTCGAGTACTGCTCTCGGACTGCCATCTTCTAATTTGTCCTTCTCCCCCCCAGCAGCAATCATTGCCTGAGGTATGACACCGATGACTTTACCTCCCTTCTCCAAGACCGACCCAGAAACAACACCCATGATCCCTTTAGATCCTCCTCCATATACGAGGGTTCGGTCAGCTGCAGCAAGCGCGTATCCAACCGCTATAACATAATAATTGAGATGTGATTCGTAGCAAGCTTTGAGAAGCTAACATTTAGCGGCGGTGGAAAAAGCGGCGTGTTTTCCTAACGACGAGCCGCAGTAAACAGCAACGGCGTCAGAAGTATCAGAAGCACGCATAGTTGTAACTCTCGTTAAGAGATAAAGAATTTGAGGATTTGAAGAGGGGAAGAGGTTCACGAAACTAATTCATGCTGCAGTTGCACGCATCTGGTTAAAAATGCGGACCGAACCCCCGATTCAAAGACCCGACTACTTTGTAATACTCTATGCAAGTAAACAGAGTCTTGACAATCTCAAAACCTAAAATTAAGCGGGAAAAAAGCTACTCGAACATAATAGGATATTAATTAATTTCCAGTGGTATTCATTGTGCACATAATCCCCCCCCCTTGTTTTAATATTTAAGATGCTGGAAACTGGATGGACATACGGAACAATGTCAATGATCATCGACGTCTCGGGGGTCCTTTGGGTCGAGCAAATGCCTTGGGAAGGTTTGCAGCAGCAGTAGAATCGTCGATGAGTGATAACCCTAACTCCGTAATCAGATAGGCCTCGTCTAATTCTTTGGGATCTGATGTCTCGATTTTACGAGTGGCCAGAGTAACTGTAGGAGTCAAAGAAGCTAAAAGGTGTTTTGCTGCTTGATACGTCGTTGTCGAGCCCGAGGAGTAAAGCATCCTATGCTTGATGGGCGAAACAGAAGGGCATGAATAAATGAAGACTTATAAATGAACATATTTAGTAGAACTTAAGTATACGATTCTAATAACAACATACTGATTTCACGACCACCATTCTGCCCCTTGGGATGAGGCAAAGCAAAGAAGGCATATGACGGTTCAGTTTGCGGGAGTGTTTTGCCCAAAGCATCAACAGTAATTTCTTCTGCAGTAAATAGAGCAAGAGTTTCGGTTTGAGGATTTATTGTCTGGAAGGTGAGTGATAAGTTATGGGAAAGTGAATGCCAAGATCTGCTGACAAGACTCACGATAACAACTATAGCACTCCCGCTCCCTCGCCCCAACTCCTTGACAGAATTTTCTACCTCTTCTGACCAATTAAGACCCACACCAGTCCCGATATGGCTGGCTCTGGCTCCGCTGCCTTCATAGTTAACAGTTTCACTCTCAGCGGCGCGTAGATCAGCTATTTCTTGCTCGCGTGCAGAGAGAGGATGAGGAGCGGCATTATGTCGCAGATGAGACGCATAACTCTCCGCGCTGAAATCTGCTTTGGATGACGCAAAGATAGAGTCCGTAAAAAGAGTAGTGCCAAGGGACTTGAGCAATGGTAAACGTGTTGAAGCATATAACATCTATATCTCAGCGATCGATGAGATGCATAAAGAAAATTAAGCAGTCGATCCCGACCTTGTCTCGGACTTTCGCAGCATCTGGTACATAGGATATGGTCATCCAATCTGGGGATGGAGAGTCGAGCTTCACAAGAATGTAGCATGGTGAATCATTGGATATGATGCCGTCGTCCTGAAATCGCGCCAAATCTTCTTCTAAAGAGCCAGTAATCGGCACGGAAATATCATGTACGAGAGACTCTGAACGACAAGAAGTCAGAATCAAGCAGCCCAAGCGCTTCAAACAAGAGACCGTTTTCAATGGACACTTTAATGAACCGTGTCGACTTGGATTGCACGGCGTCGGCGAATTTGGTGGCGAGATCTGAGGAGACGTTAATACCGGATAGAGCAGACATGAGAGTTGTGATCAAAGTGGAACTGCGGACAAGGGTATTTCGCTCTGTGTATTACTACACCATGTCCGCCCCCTCGTCGCCTCCAACTAATCCTGCATATGTCCCCTACCAAGCTTATAAGGTTTGTTTTGTTCTCTCAGTAGTCAAATTTGTCTGACGCCTCGATTTCTATTAGTCCAAACGCCATTCTCGCAACTTATCCAATAACTCGCATTTAGTCCCGAACCAATCGCCTCCCCTTGTTTCTAGACCTGCTACCACACTATTCCAATCTCAACCTTTTCCTGACAGTGGCAATAATAATACCGAAGAGCCTGAATTTGATATAACACCTCTCAGACTGGCTGAGATGTCAAATGAATATTCTTCGAGCATTTCTGTGGTAGTGGACCCGCCTCTTTCCCCTGATCAACCATCGTCAGGACCCTTCACTTTCGACACAGCATCTGCTCTGAACCCTAATACACGACTCAGAGCTGCTTCAGGCGGTGAAGGAAGCAGTGGTACGATGTATAGCGAGGTAGATGTAATCGCCACAACCAGTCAAACATCTTCGGGGTCAATTTTATCAGGGGCCTCTACTTCTACTTCAGCTCCGAAGAAGGTTTCAACCTTTCGACGTCTACCGGTTAAAAAGAATCATCCTGTACACCCAACGCCACATACCCGCAATGTCTCTACGGGATCCCTTCCACCTCGTTTACTACCTGACCAGCCTTTAGAGACGCCTTTAAACGACACCCGTTCAAGTCCCGTCACACCACATATTTCCAGCACTCCTGCGGTGACAGAGCTCGAACATTTTGGTCATTCTGGGCAGCCATTATTAGAGATTCGACAGAGTGTATCACAATCAAGTCGTAGTTCCACTATAAACGCATCTCGGCCTTCGTCGACACCTTCTCAGGTTCTTTCCCCGAACGTGACTTTATCACCCAAATCTGCTTCGTATCGTCCACCATATCGGCCAGGATTTCAACCGAAAGGAGTATATAGACCGCTGACCGACGAATTTATTACCCGGCGACGTTCAATACACGACGGAGAAGGAGAAAATGGAATGGCAAGAGTAGAGCGCACAAAGTTGGAAAGACGATTGGAGAAGCTCATTGCACTTCACTTCCCTCATCAATCATCTCCAGACAGGTTTCAGCGAGGTGATAAAGATGGCCGACCTGGTCTCGCAACATTCGGACACGAAAGTAGAAGGGCGTCCTCTTTTTTTGATTTCCAAACACTGAACGCAGGGGAATTGTGGCGAGGCGTTATCACCGGTGGCCTTGGTGATGCTGCGAAGATGGATATAAGAGGTTTATTGCTTTCTGATCCACGTCAATTCTCTGCTAAATTTGATTTTTGCTGCAGCTCAGGAACAACGAATAACTCCATGGCAAGATGATGCTGCAGTTTCAAAATGCCCATTGTGTTCGTGAGTTATAAGGCAATTCCTTCAATGCAATCTTTGTCATTGACATTCAGCTAGTGCCACTTTTCATCCTTTGACCAACCGAAAACATCATTGCAGGTTGTGTGGGCAAATAATTTGCTCTCTACCTATAAAACACCCTCAAAGAAAAGCATCATGTTCAACCCTTTTTGTCGTGGATACCAATACCCGAGAGATTGAAGAGGTCGGTGAAGGGGTGGACTACGGTGTCAGACGAAGGAAGACGTCCATCATCAACGGACCACAAAGTCGGCAAGAAGAGGAGGATAAATTTCTGAAAGGGGTGAGAATCTGTAGAGAATGCCGCCCCATTCTCCTGTGCGTTGTGATAACTCTTGTTCTGTGTGTGACTTGCTCAAACCATGCCTCAATGCAGACGGCAGCAATATTATCAGCAAGCACGCAATGTGCCTCTATTAACAAAGATGTACGAAGTTCGTTTGCTCGTTTCATTCTCCTGTTCACCTGCCACCTGCTGACAATATGTCCTATCAGCGGTTTGTTCATCTAGAAGCCGATATAGAGGAATATCTGCCTAAATTTCAGGAGCTTCTTATGACCTTGAGGTATCTAGCCCCTTCACACCACTATAATTTCGCTGATAATTTCTTCAGTCATCACGATCAGCCAACAAGGGAAGCCTCGGCTGCGCGAAAGAATCTACTTGAATCTTTCGCGCAGTATGATCGACTGTCCAAAGAAATACGAGCACTACCCTGTCCGAACGGCCCAGGAAGCTCCCAGGACCGCGTTCAAGCTGCAATCATGACCCGAGCGAACATATTTTTGCAAAAAAATATGTTCCCTCTCCAGGTATGTGTGACTTATGGCAGAGCAGAACAAAATCACCTAATTTAAAGAGAAGTCACTACCCACACCCAAATCCAACAACAAGGGGAACAAATCTGCCAAAGATGACGCCAGTGGCACTATCGTTACATCAACATACGTGGATCCTGATTCGGCCGTTGCACATGCCCTTCAACCCCTTCTCGAACAAGAAACTCTTCTGGAGTCTTTTGTCGAGGAAGCCCAAGCGCAGCGCAAATTTGAAGACGTAAAGACGTTGAAGATGAATTTAGCAGAGATTCGCCAGGAGATAGAGAAAATTCTGTCGGGGAAGAGGATATAGGCTCACTCCTCAAGCTGAGACGTTATAACATTGCTGAATATCTTGATCCAATTTCGTGAATCTCGCGGGGCATATGTCATATGGGCGGTGTGTAAGTTCAGCAAGCCAAAAATACACGGAAAACCCCTCGAATCGGGAGGACACGCATGTCCAGGGTTACGAAATTTATTCAACAGGAGCGTGTGCGGATTTTATACCTCTGTTTCTGGCTAATGATATCATATGGAATAAATTTCTCACCTATCGTACTGGTCAGTTTGTCGCTCACCTTTATCTTTACTCAAGCTGGGTCTGCTTCCTCCGCGAGGCGTTACTTACTATCATTCGACACAACAACAAACGGATTCGGTCCATTAATGCATGTATTCTCAAATTACATGACCAGTCTGAAAAATCGAATGGCACTCGTGTGATCCACACAAGTTATCCTAGGCCTGTTCCTGAAGGAGTGGAGTTGCCCGGCTGTCGAATAAGTATAGAGCTTGCAAGTCCTCTCATCGACATCTCACACATGGTTGATTATGCGAGAAGTTATGCGTCCGCGGGGAGAAAACGCCTTGTCATTAGTTATCTACTCTCAGGATGCACTTGTGAATGCCCAAACGACGTCTCGCATTCTAAAGTCCTTGGTGTGCTTTTCCCAGTCTGTATGTAGGTTCACGAGTTTTCTCATTTCATTTGAAGTCTCAATGGCGATACATTCCTGTTGCCCAGCTCATTGGACCCATAATTTTTTAAATGCAAAGATATAAACGCGATCATGGTGAAGGAAGCGGTGGGGGTTCAAGCACTAGTACCAGCAATACCAGCCGCTCGTCGCAGAGTTCTGTCGCTGCAATTACCGAAATATCCACACAACTTGAAACCGCAACTCCAACCACAATAGTAACGACACTTATAACTTCTGTCAACGATTCTGGAAGTGCTCCAAGCACAGCACATAGTTCCTCTAATCCTACCGCAGGAGGCGTAACACCACCACCGCAGAACCATTCTCCTAGCCAAAGTACGCCATCAGGTCCTGCCACATCAGATCGCACAATTGTTACCGTTTCGTCATCACCGTCTTCTACCTCAAGTCCTGTTTTTATGTTTAATGATCTTGCAAACGCCACTGTCTGCAATTCTTTTGGATTATCTTGGACGTATACTGGCCAAAATCCAGTCGCCATAACCCTGACTGTTCAGCGGAATATAATTCAATCTGGCTCAACAACATCCACCTTTAGTATTTCATCATCGGGGTCCCCAGCAACAATGCGCATTCTAACAACACGCGTTCTGTCGAATGCGGACAGTTTTATCTGGCCATCGGTCGATGTCTTGGAAGGGTGGTACATCGCGAAAGCATCCGATACATCCAACATGCTAGGCATTTCAGCAGGATCGGCTCCTTTCTATGTCAAGCAAGGCAGCGACACCAGTTGTCTTCTCAAAGTTCCCACATCAACGATTTCTACTCTACCTCCAAATCAAAGTACGCCATTTAGCCCGTCAAGTTCAAAACCATCGATTGGGACAGGCGACATTGTGGGCATTACATTGGGGGTTATTGCTGGTGCAATATGCTTGCTGCTAGCTGTTTTTACTTTACCACGATTGAGACGAGGAAGTCCTACCATCATTACTCATAGCAGTACAGCGAAGCCACAACGACCTTATCTTTTATATTAAATGAAACCCTCGTTATGTATTTCCAATCTACATTCCCAGAGAGAAAAAATTAACTGTACATACAATACACAATGCATTTTATAACAAAATTCAGTGTAGCCAAAAAATAATGATACGACTGGGTACTAGCGACGAAGTGAACCCATGAAACTAGACAAGTCTAGTCCTTCATACTCATCTTCTGCTGGCAAATCTTCTAGACCTTGCAATACGTTCTTTTGCGAAACAGATCCAGCTTGTTCTTTGGCTTTTGCCTTAGCAGTGGCAATGGCATCTTCTTCTTCGCTCGTACGCCTAAATAGATCCAGCACAAGGTCTGTGTCCATTGATGCCAATCCTGTGTTCTGTTGAGTGACAACAGAATTTGCGATATTGAGTTTGAAGCGTTGTAAACTAGAAATTTTTGAAAATTATATACTTCTCGAGTTCCAGTATTGTTTGGATACATACCCCATAATTTTTTCTTCAAGTGTTCCCTTCGTAATTAGTCGGTATACATTTACGACTCGTTTCTGACCAATACGATGGGCCCTATCCATTGCTTGTAAATCCTTCATTGGGTTCCAATCGTGTTCGACGAAGATCACAGTATCTGCGCCCGTCAATGTTAATCCCAAGCCTCCGACATGCGTCGTGAGCAAAAGACAATCAATACTGGGATCGCCGTTGAAGGTTTGAACGACAGCATGGCGTTTGTTTGCGTCTGTTCCACCATCAAGTCGCATATACGTGACGGAGGGCATGTGCGCTTTGAAAAGGTCCGTCTCAATGATATCTAACATTTGCTTCATTTGACAGAAAATTAGGACCCTGTGTTGAGAAAAGGAAGCAGTGTTGTCCGCCACTGTGTCAATGAGCTCTGTCTTTTGAGAATCAGGGCCAACACTGTTGCCCAAACCAATGCCACAGTCGAGCAGTATTTGTCTGCATATAGCCAGCATCAATATCATGTCAAAATACTCAATGGAGAAACGTACTTGAGGGCCAACAGCTTCGGAGCATGTTCAATATCATGAAGATTAGTGGAAGGGTTGTTGGTGTGGCCAAAAGCAGCATCGATGGCTTCTTTATCAGATTTTAAAACAAGTGCAGGATGGTTGCAGAGTTTGCGCAGGTATTGTAATGATTGAAAGATATGTTGCTGTCCAGCTTCATTTCCTTCTGAGGGTGATGTTTTGACAGTGTCTGCAGCCGTTGTACGGGCCTTGGATTTAGCAAAATCGTCATAGAGATATTTTTGAAGCCCAGACAGTTCGCAATAATAGTCTTGAATAATTTTTGGAGGCAGGTCATTGAGAACATCCTCCTTCAAACGACGGAGCAAGAAAGGTAGCACTTGCTTGTGAAGGGCTTCGAGGGCCAGCGCAGCTTGAGACAATGAGTTAGCTCTGGTCTATAATATGTCAATTTAAGTGAACAACAAACCAGCTTCCCCATTTTTGCTTTTACCGTCGCGATTTGATAGAATGGGTTTCCCGAAGCGTTCGTTGAAAGACGATTCTGTACCGAGAAAACCTGGCATTAAGAAATCAAACAGACTCCAGAGTTCTAGTACATTGTTTTGTATGGGTGTCCCAGAGAGAATGAGACGGTGTTGTGCTTGTATGCTTTTGACCGCCTTCGTAAGTTTAGTCTTTGCATTCTTTATGATGTGCCCTTCGTCGAGAATACAATACAACCATCGATGGCCCTCGATATTTGAGATGTCATTTCGAACCACTTCATAAGATGTGATGACTACATCATATGACTGCAATTTAGAAAGCAGACGAGAGCGCTCCCTCGAATTACCTGTGTATAGAACAGGGCGTAAAGTGTCGGTATACTTTTGGATCTCGTAGTACCAATGACCAGTCAAAGTCGGGGGACAAACAATAAGAGAAGGCAGATGCACCGAATCTGGTGACTGCGTTGCTTTGTGCTTCTCGGCGCGTTCGAAATGCTTGCTTGCAAGAATGCATATGGATTGCAAGGTTTTACCGAGTCCCATATCTACAAAAGCAAGAAAAGATTGAGATATTGATGTCTTTAAATTGAAAGAACTCAAATTTACCATCACAGAGAATGCCGTGTAATTGGTATTTTGCCAAGAATGCGAGCCAGTTGACACCATCTTGTTGATACTTCCGCAATTCGGCTTTAATCGTGATTGGCATAGTATATTGCTCGACTTTTGATCCGTCGAGTAATTGACTAAGAAACTCTCGCTCCGTTTCTCGGCGCTTAAGAAGATCTTCTGAAAATCCAGGAGGATCAGGTAGTCCAACCTAACCAATCACATTCAAAACTCATGCTCGCAACAAAAGTCAAATACATACCTCCAGAGGTACCATCTTCACTAAAGATGCAAAGATATTGGTAGCAGTGGACCGAATCTCGTCGTTAGAATCACTCATACGACCAAGGATAGGTACGACCATGAATATTACGTATGGAAGAGCCTTGATGTCGAGACGGTTAACAATGTCTAGAACATGGTTAGAAATTCGTATAGGAAGTATGTCTGAGGCCGACGTACGATAGATAAGCTCAGCTGCTCCTTGTCTATTTGTCAAGATCAATGGATCCTGAAGAAGAGGAATGATTTTCTCAATGACATAGCGCATTCCTTCTGCAGTCATTAGGTCACATATGATGGCGAAGCAGCGGGCGGCTGCCTGCCGTACGATGGCAAAACGGCTTTGAAGCGCAAGGTTCACCATGGGAAATATTGCGTACAGCTTAGGCCAAAGTTCCTCGTGAAATGTTGGAATGACTTCTTCTAAAACACTCAAAGAGTCAATGACATCTTGGCCATGTTGTTTCTCTATGAGAACGTCCGCTTGTTGAGCCGTATCTGGGATCGGATTAAAAATCGGCTGTGCCACGTCTGACTGCACGTACCTGCTTGACAAGCACTTAGAAGACCACCTGCCATCGACTGCCACATGCTTGGTATTACCTCCAACAATTGAGGTCCAAACCTGGCGGAAAGTTGCTGGAAAGCCTGCGCTGCTCCCCTTCGCGCAAGGCGCGCTTTCCGTGTTTCTTGCGATTTTTCTGATTCTGTGCGTTCAGCGTCTCCATTCATATCTTTCCCCTTTGTGACGGAGGCTCCGCCAGTCGCTCGGAACGATAATATGCCTTCCGTGAGCTTGCGCGAGTATGCAAATGTTGGAGTTTGCTCCACGTCTTGACAAAGGAATGTGCATAAATTCTTGACAATTTTGTCTGGAGGTTGAGATATATTGTGTTCCACGCAAAATTCGACGAACGATGAGACTGCGGTGGCCGACCTTAGTTGCAAATCGATATTTTCCTCGTTCTGCATGTTCATGTCCTTCAGTGAAGTATAACAACAAGCTTACGAGGAAAGCATACCTTTATTCCGTTCATGATCCCCTTCACAACAGGGCTAACCTTGTCAGGAGTGCTCTTGAACGCGACAAATGCCGCCGCAAAGGAAGCAGAAACTCGAATGTCGTGTTGTGTTTTAACCTCGTTGTACCTTTCAATGGTGGCAAGTATAGCGCTGCGCTTTTCGGCAATTACTGCCAGCTCTTTCTTGCGCGTTCGTCCCAAAGAATCCTTTAGTCGCGTATACATAGAACCCACAGCATTCTGGGCTGTTTCAATGGTGAATCGTCCAGAAATGGTTCCAGAGACGTCGATTTCCGTGCCGAGGAACGGAATAGAGGACATGGGAAGTTTGCAATCAGTCGCAAACATCTGGAGAAGGGCGATGCAATCGGTGTGTATGCGACTCAATGCAAAGGCCATCTCATGATATGCAGGTGGAGGTTTGCCTTGAAGGAATGCAAGAACTCTCTTAGTGATTTCTTGCGCAAGGTTGGAAGATTCAAGAAGTGGGGGTAAAAGTTTTGCCTCTGACTGTTTATTGGCCTCCTGCGCCCACTCCTCTGCTATTATAGCCGTCAAGAATTTTTGCAACATGCTAGTTGAATCGATGTAATGGAGAAGGATGGGTTGGAAACACTGATCGATTGGATTCTGCTTGAACGAGGGGTAAGCACATTGTATCAGACTGTTGAATTAGAAAAAATTAGATTACTTCTATAGGCCAGTGCATCATGAGAGAGGCCAGAGCTTTTGCGGTAGCAATTCTGGCCTTCAAAGTCACGTCCACAGTGATCAAGGAAAGGTCCTGGGTCAGCATGTTCTTGTCAACATTATGACGCTCCAATGGTAGAGCACCTTCGACCGCGATTGCAGGATTGTGGAACGCCGAAGTGTCGATGGCAATACCAATTGGGGTCATGACGATCGCATACCAATTCAGAATTAGCTGCTGCGTTATGACGTTCTCCATTCGTCCAGGATATAGGGAAAGGATAGACAGCGCCGTCTTCCAGGCTGAAAGACTGGCATCGCGAATGTCGGATCGTTCTTCGCATACTAAATTCTGGAATAGCAATGATACAAATGGGGTTGCAACCCAGTCGGTAGGAAGTGACGAAACTAGCATGAAGGAATCTAATGTTTTGACCACAGCCAATCGAACGTTGGGAATTGTATGCCGAAAGAAAGGAAATAATGTTTTAGCCAATGTTGAAAGAGGCAACCTTGAAAGGTTTTTTTTATTTAGAAATTACATGCAACTGAAGCTGTGTATAAAATTAAGACTTACGATGTATCTTCTTTAGCCAAGATCTCAATGACTTTGTCGTAGCCCACCAACTTTCCTGATAATGGTTGGTAAATTTTGCACGTCTCGAAGAAAAAACAGCCCGAGAAACCCACCGAGCAGGTCCATCACAACGCCGACACTCGAACTCAGATCATCTGTCATGTCGCAGAGGCAATTCCACAGTACCAAAATAATTTGCTCGAGCGAGTCAGGGAGTCGTCGAACGATATGTTCAGCAACAGGTAATAAACATGATGCTGCCACAGATCTGACATCGTCGTCACGATCGCCCAATCTGAAGACAGTTGAGAAGTGCTTAAATATAAAGAATGATTGCAACTCACCCTAACATTGCCGCTTCTACCACACCACGCAGAACATCACGTCCATCGGCATGGATCTGATCATCCTCTAGTTTGACATAAGGAGCTTCGTCGAACATGTCGCTCCGTACAGCGACCTCGTATTTTATTCCAAGCAATCCAGCGTGTCGAACTTCCCAGATGTGCCCTCTTTCTGCATCTGTAATTGTCATCGGAGTTGCAACAAAATCTTGACGAATCATTTGCAGCAAAACAGAATGGACATGAAAAAGCGAACGACGAGGCATGAATATAAGAAGAGATGCTAAAGTTTGAGAAACTGTCTCTCTGACAGGTGCGACGGCCTAGAGCATATATTAACCATATATTCCAAGGATATATAATGAAAGTACTCACTTGGTCGGAAATGAAGTCGCTAAAGCGATCCAGTACAAATATGCAAAGGAATTTAGCGGCCAAATCATTGCACCATTTCTCATGAGCAATCTCGTTCTCTGAGATCGACAAATTATCTATAGCAAGGATTCTATCAGAGGACAGAAACTTGCAGACATTTAGCATACCTCGCATTCCGCCACATTTTCCTTGCAATTTCAGCAGCTCTCTTAATGCCATGGCAGCACCATGTCGGACCTCCCATGCGGCGCTGAACAGATCAACTTCCAGAATTTTGACGACACCATCCCATATCCACACCCCTTCATCGACTTCGAGAGCTTTTGACTGTTTTGCAGATTTTGGTAGAATGGCGCCGCCTTTAGAAGGGTCGATAACAACTTTATCAGGAGCAGCACCAAGAGTTGGGCTTGACAGTCGCGAATTTGAAGCGCCCTTCTCATCTGGGTTGAGAAGCCGCACCCTAAATATTGGTTAAGTGTTCAGAGTCTTTTTCGTGTTGTTAGTCAACTTACTTTGCGGGGCCGCTTGCAGCTGCCGCATATCGAGCACCCGCAGTTTGAGGAGGTGGTGCAACAAAAGCCGCATTGCCAGGCTTTCGCTTTCGCTTTAGTCTGTTTCTTTCGCGAGCTGACAAAGCTGAGATATCGACTTCGGAAGTCGGATTTGGCGTGGATGGGGAGGGCGGATTTGGCGTCGTAGAACCTGTCAGTGGAGATGGCTCTTTTACCAAAGGTTCTGGAGGACACACATCCATAGGCGACGAAGCAGCCGTTTCAGGTTGATTAGGAGGCGCACTGGTATTGCTGGGCTCGATCTCCATCTCGCCTGCAAATTCCTTGTCGAGATCCATGTCGTCGTCGACGCCGTCGAGGAATCCAAGGCCTAGTCGACTCATCGCGTCTTTACGCGCTTTTTGAACTTCTTGAGTGCTCGAGAGAATTCCAGCTGGCTTCACAAATTCCTTGCCCGATGAAGCCAAAAGACGTTTGCCTTGGGTAACTAGTTCTTCGACAGAGAACTTAGGAAATTCTGGGGCCTGCAACGGTTCATTTCCATTTGAGATAGGAAGCGGAAGAATATCCCTGTAGCAGGCAGGCTCCCAGACTGGGACTAGCGAAAAAATTTGGGACAATGCGACGGACGCAGCAGTACGTGATTCGAATGACTTTGAATGTAGGAAGGGGATGATCTGAGAAATACAATTGAACCTGGTTTCCTGGGAGTGAGCAGTAAGTAACGTACCCTAGCCACGACAGCTAATAGTTCCGTCCATGCCGCATTATCGGTCAGTTGTAATTGCTGACGAGTTGCGCCAGTTTTTATGTCATCTTCAACGATAGTCACATCGCTGATAACGCTTCGAACTGCGAGTTGTGCAAGTTGTTTTGCAGCAGTATTCCTCACTGATGGGCTTGACCCTGTATCTAGGAGGAGGAGGAGCCTGTCCAACCTGGAGTCAAGGTGAGCACGATATTTTTGTTGTGGTCGAGAGGATGCATACCTTGAAGTCATGCCTTATATGGCAAGCCGGGCCGGGAACGGTTGCTCTATTAAAGTCGCAGACTGAGTGTATTTGGATGTGTTTACGGGGGGATTTTCTGAGAGGAGCGCTCGCCTTTAAATCTCCTCTGATGTGCTGTGACTTTTCTCCGTGACTGTCACACATCTTGCCAAATTTAGTATCGTTGATGGCTTTTTGCAAGCTTCCGAAGAAACCCTGACCTGCAGGCGCTCTCCATTTATCGACGTTCCGTACAATTGAATGGCCTCCGAGAATATCTTCCAAGATGTCCAGTGGCAACGCTCCCTAGTCTCATCCCTCGCACAAGACATTGAGCCCCCAGCTGCTCAGTCCGAGCCTCTGCCCTCCGAAAGTATGACCAGACTCTGCTTAATCCTGTTTCGCTAACTTGGCTATTATATCAGCCTTCTCTTCTGACTTCCAAGTCCTTCGCGAAGCCGCTTCGGATATCGCTCAGGGTATGAATAACGAGGAAAGGTGGTGTGCACGCTTGCTAGTGTTGATGGATTTGGCTCACCAGAGGATGAAAACTGCCAATTCTCCCTTTGCGTTGGCCGCATCGCGAGCAATTTACGTGGATTCCTGTATTCTTAGAGGGCTAGCACAATCCATTCTTTCCGACTGTCTCGCCGCCGTAGCAACTTTCGATCATGCTATCATCATTGCAGGCGCATCTGGAAAACAGTACGATTTAATCATGCTCATTATCCGCAAGATCCAGTCTTCTCTTCCCAAAGCCGCTATTTTCAATACAGGTCTTTCCTACGATACTCGGGACATGCACTCTACCCCGGACACTTCGCAGGACACAATACCGTGTTTAAATCCGCCTTCATTTTCGGCATTTCAATCCAACTACTCTCAAGCACCATTTATCTTGCGCAACTATGCGCGCAACTGGCCTGCTCTAGATGATCATCCATGGAAATCCGCTCTATATCTACGGTCTGTGGCAGGTCCTGGTCGCGTCGTTCCTGTAGAAATAGGTCATGATTATCGATTGGCGGATTGGAAACAAGATCTGGTATCCTGGGATGATTTCATATCAACCCTCGACTTCGAAGATCAACCTTCATCAAGAACGAATGAAAATTTGCTATACATGGCGCAACACGATTTGACTAGCCAGTTCCCCGCTTTGCGGAAAGATATCATCGTGCCAGACTACGTTTACGCGTCGCTGAGTTCCAAGAACTTCGCCACATACAGTCCTCCAAATAATGCTGATCAGATCATCCTCAATGCATGGCTAGGCCCTAAGGGGACCATGTCGCCTGCCCATATAGTACGTCTATACAACAGTCATGCGGATCTCAGATTTCTGACTTGCTCTTACAGGATCCCTATTACAACTGTTATGGTATGCGATATCACTTTCGCAATGTATGAGTCTAACGAAATGTCAGTTCAAGTTGTAGGTTTTAAATCTGTGTGGCTGGCTCCGCCATCCATGTCTTCGTCCATGTATCCTTTCGGCAACTCGTCCAACGACGAAACTAATCGCCTTCCAAGTTCTGAGCTTAATAATACATCCAAGGTTGATGTATTCGCCGATCCAGTTTTTCTGAACGATTATCCTGATTTTGTACTGCGAACCATTCCAAATGCAATGACTGCTACCCTAGGTCCGGGCGACATGCTTTTCTTCCCACCTGGCTGGTGGCATGCAATGAAAAGTAACAGTACGAGTTTCTCCATCTCTATCTGGTTTTGATACGTTGTCATAGAATTCTTTCGCAAAGGTATGCCCACCATTTTACTGGTCTTGACTCATGCTTGACTTGAACACTAGTATGTATACATAGCACGTAGACCGAAATTGCTTAATTTGGACTCAATTATGATGTATCCTTTATTGTTCACTGTTCACACTGCAAGCGCCTCTTGTGTAAACGAATAAGTATAGTTGCGGTGTAAAGTACCTTACATTAACAAAGTTACGATTAGATAAGCCGAACATTCGAAGTGTTGATACCAATAGACAGTTACACTGTAGTAGAGTCTAGACAACATTTTCATCCCCCGTTAACTCGATCTTCCAAGCGTCACAGGAATTTATCGAGCCTTTGGGCCGTTTTATAACACAAAAACTCGGCCCAAACGATCTACCAAATACTCTGTTGACAAGTTCGAAGAAATTTCTGTTGTTCTGCATGCTCTGTTAACCTATCCTCGGCTCCAAGTGCTCCACTCGAACTACCCATCTCTTGTTAATAGATGTCAACTCAGGATAATGATGAACGAGGGATATCGCCTTTTCTCAAAGCTTTGAGCTTGGACCAAATCGTGGATGCAGTCAATCGTTCCCCCGACAATGGCGTCACTCTCTTTCTTTCGAAATTGGGAATCTCTGATATTGGACCATACGAAGCTGAAGAGCTCGCCTATGCTGGACAGCATGGGTTTCAAGAAGGTTCAAGGGTGGAAAGGTGTGCGATTCTCGGTGATCTCTTATTGAGCGGGGTTGATGTTCCTCGGTCCCAGGCTGACTTTGGGAAACAATCGCCTCAGCACTTTACCTTTGGAATTCGAACTCTTTACACGTCTAAGATACATTAATCTGAAACATAACCTTCTTTCTATATTTCCAGAAGTGGTGCGTAGTCGTTCGATATCTAATGCCTAACGCCCAGGTATCAACAAACTTCTAGTTAACTTCCCTTCC
The DNA here is from genome assembly GCA_015484465.1 of Pholiota conissans. Taxonomy (NCBI): domain Eukaryota; kingdom Fungi; phylum Basidiomycota; class Agaricomycetes; order Agaricales; family Strophariaceae; genus Pholiota; species Pholiota conissans. The sequence goes on from MU155149.1 coordinate 129,154, forward strand.
TTGCCTTGATATTTTGGACGTTAGCCATAACAAGATCAGGAGGTTACCCCTGCAACCAGGCAATCTTTCTCGTCTACGTGTATGTAGTTATATCGTCACGGAGTTTTCTTGGACTAATTAATTTTATTCAGGTATTTTGTCTGTCAAGAAACAAGGTTACAAGGCTCCCAACGTATATCTCACAATTCCGACAGCTTGACGTGCTTCAAATCGACCGAAATCCAATTGAATGGCCTCCAAGGTCCGCCATGGAATCTTTTGGTGATTTGCAAGATATTCAAAAGGGAAAAGAATGGATCGTAAATCTGCAAACTTGGTTGGAGGCTGATGGTGCCAAAGACAAAGAGTACGATGATTCAGGCTATAGCGAACAACCTGAATGGGAGCCAGAGGGGTATGTCTATATTTGCCCCTTGCTTTTCTTCCAGTTAATCTTAATGACGAAATAAGGTCGTATGACACATGGCCGTTTCCTGTTCGTCAAGGAACTTTCGACGCAGGACCCACACCACACGCTAGATCATTTTCCCTTGACTCTGTTTCTTCTGTACCAGATTCTCCTCTATGCGACCAAGAGCAAACAAGGCGGGGAGAGGTTGGACCACTAGCCGTGCCTGACTCAACCTATGATCAGACTGGACAACAAGCCTTCCAATCCCCTAAACTGTCAGCAAGTTCCTCTGGAGATACATTTTACATGTCTTCACCAACATTATCGAAATCGGCTTATAAAGACGCCGCAGAAACGGAGCCCATGCACCTCCGTACAACCTCTCATGCAAGTAGTTTACGTGAAGCCCAAGTTACTACCGTTCCACCCAAGAAGAGCCTACCAGACCTTCGATCTGCGAGTAAAGATTTCGAAAAAATGATTCCTCCTTTACCTGAATCTTATTCTGCCTTAATACCCGACGAACCTTCAATACTTCCTCCTACATCTCTCCAACAAAATTTCGAATCGCTGTATACTTCTCAGTCTGAACAATCCCGTATCTCGGATGGTCGTTCTCATTCCTTCGTCGCGGCTGAACGCAGTTCCTATTTTCAACGGTCATCAAGCATGCCCTTGAATAACTCTCTTCCTAGGCCACTGGCATATCTAATTGAAACCGCGCGCAGCATCCTCTTTTCCCTGGGGGCGCTACATCAAACATTAGACCGTTGTGTAAATCATGGAACCTTCGATCGTTCTTCGCTCAAATTCAAGAAGGTGTTGGACCCTGCTAATGTGACCATGTTACATTTAATTCGTTCTCTGGATCGCTTCGACGACGTTAGCCAGCAATCTCTCCCTTCCCCTGCTATATGCCGAGGTCTGGTGGAATGCTGCCGCGACACAATAACAGCCTTTCGAAAATCACTCGGCCTTTTGATTAGTCAAAGCAAGCTGGAACCAACCAGTGATGCAAGATTTTCAAGGTGGCTTGTACTGGAGCTATACGGCATACTTGGGGAGATTTCACTTGCCTGGCAGACTATGTCCTCTGAACTCGAATCACTCAAGCCTTTTCTTTCTGGTAGCTCATTTTCCCAATTTTCCTCGTTTGCTGTCAACGGAGCACAACGCAGTCAGCCTCATGATTTACAGCCAGCGGTTCGCCTACGATCGGCGGATGGCAATGGAACAGCCGCAAAAGTAGGAAAAGCCAGACGACATGCTGGTTCCTTTAGTTCGAAAGATGTCGAAATCGGAAAGGAACTTCCATCGTATGACATCATTCCTACCACAGCGGGCGGACTTGCCACTCATACTCATATTCCAACGCTGAGAACTCCAAAACGTCAAATCACTGTCCCTCTTCTTTCAAATCCTAGTTCTAATGGTTCATACTTTACTTCTATTTCCTCTTCATCTTTCCCTCCTGATGGTTATGATCACATGCGCCAACATTCTCATGGCTCGTTCCATGATTCCCCATCGTTAATTTCCCCAATCACACCCGTCGAATCCCCCTCGTCCACAAGAACACATATTAGCAGGGACGTACTTCAGGTCATGCAAACGGCAGTCCAGGTGGCTCCCATGGTATGGGACCAAATTGAAAGAGCATTAAGTGATGTGTCTCTCGGCGATCCAGACATACGAGACAACCTTGACAATGCTCGTGCTGCCACAAGAAAGTTGGCACGCGATATCGCTAATGTATCAGATGAAGACTTAGAGTCTGACGGAAAGCTTCTTCGCGAGAACGCTTATGGTTTTGTGAAGGTAAGAACATTATTTTCTACCCATGAATTGTCTCAACCTTCTTTTCTAGATTGTAGTCCAGTTGTCAAACATCTTGAAGACGCATAGTAATCCTCGATCAGTTACAGCTGCCTTGAGGTCTAACATGGTAAAATTAGCAAATTCCACTCAGGAATTTGCTAGCTTGCTGCAATTTCCGTCTATATCCTATACCCCACGCTCCAGTTCTCCGGCATCTTCGACCAAATATGCGACATATAGCTTGACGTCATTTCCCTTTGAAGACAATCTGCTAAGTTCAAGTCTCTCGAGAGCAACAAGTGCACAATCCAGCTCTAATACAACAAAAGCAGCAATCCCATCATCCTATGACTTCCAACCTACTTTACCGCTCTCGATCAAGGGACCTAATAGACGAATACGCCCAACTCGAGAACCATCTATCGACGACACAGAGCAGAGTTAAGCAGCCGCTTTCATCGAGTCTGCTGATAATTACCTCACTATAATATTTTTACTGCAATCCCGCTTGTGTAGGTCTGTATTTGTTATTCCTGTACAATGTATCCATATTCTGGCGGCGTGCGTACAAAATTTGTGCTAATACAGCATTTGAATATACCTCTATCCACTTGCTTCACCTGGAATCTTTCGAATGAGCGAATCCGAAATTCTTCTTTCCTGCATCATGTATATCGGTGCTGTATGTACCACTGCTGGCGGTGATTCGAGTTTACAAAGGAAACATGAATCGTTAGTAAGTTTCGTGGCTGTTTTCGAAATAAATACGTAAAATGTTTCGATTAGAGAAAATTGAGAAACATTTTATCTGTTTCACGCCTGTTTCTATCATGCCTGTTTCTACAATGTTCAGCCTAGAAACATGAATTAAACATTTAAAAAGTTTCCAAGATGAACATTTTATATGTTTCCTTGTTTGTCACCAAAGGAAACAGGTTGAATGTTTTCTGGCAGATTTTTATGCAAAAATAGAAAGGAAAAGCCATAAATTTTCCGGTTTTGGTGCATCTTTGAGCCATATTTGGAGAGAAAAAGTTAATGGATATTTTTGGGAGAAATAAATTGAAAATATCCAACCTGTTTCCTTTGGTGACAGACAAGGAAAAATATAAGATGTTCATCTTGGAAACTTTTTAAATGTTTGATTCATGTTTCTAGGGTGAACATTGTAGAAACAGACACTAGAAACAGGCGAGAAACAGATAAAATGTTTCTCAATTTTTTCTAATCGAGAGTTTACAGTGCCTTTCATAACCGTTTGCAGAGCGCGTTTGCGGATTTCGTGTTTGCATGTATGTACTGTGATCTCGACGGCGTCACATCTGCCGACGCCAGCCGAGAGCCCGAAATAGGAGCATCGGCGTTGGGAGTCCTTCCCTTTGCCGCTCGACCTAATGTGCGCTGATTTGTGAGGTCAACGACTCGCTTCATCCAACTGCACGCAGTAACCCTCGCCGAAATGTCCCTATAGGCGGTTTGCGAGGTCGCCTGCAAGAGCTCATTTCGCCCAGAATGCGTGACACGATTTGTATAGACGTAACATGCTATACAAATACAAACACGAATTTCACAAACGCGCTCTGCAAACGGTTATGAAAGGCACTGTAATACACGGGTGTACGGCTTATATTACAGCGCATCGGAGCACCCAGACTTGTGAGTCTCTTATCCAATACTTGAATTACATCATCATCTAATCGTGATGCCACATACGCCATAAAGGACACGATTACTTCGATTGCTAGGATTCTCCGAAGGATTTCAAGAATAATACTTTCATGCTCTTCCGTCTATAAGAAATTTTGCATCCAAACAGCGGAATCCACCTTCAGGCTTCATGACAAGCTCTTACAGAACTATCCCGCCAATAACCACAACCTCATTAAATGGCTTTGCGCAACCCATAACTGCTTTATCGTTTGATCCTGTCTCTGACATTCTTTGGACTGGACTAAATTCTGGAACCATAGTAGCTTACTTCGGATGTCGGGGCATTCGTGGACCTTCGTTTCCAGTCGGCGGTAACCTCTCTGTGAAGAAAATCAGTTCTGGCGATACCGCCGTGCATGCGTTTGGTGAAGCCAGCGAAGGATTGGGGTGTTGGTCAAAAGGTGGTGTAAACAAATGGTTTTATCGGTATGCCGATTCATTGTATGTGCCCTTTTCATATTAAATCTATCCGCAGTCCCGAGATCAACGTCGTCACATTCTCCAATGTTCCTCAATCCTCCAATGCAATGGCAATATCCCTTGCCAGTTTAGAAATGGACATCATCAGTCCAATGACCGGGAGTTCCATACGCAGAGTTCCAACAACTGCAGTTCTTACCCAACTGGAATTAACGCATTCAATGTTACTGTCAGGTTCTTCGGATGGATATCTTCGAGTCCATGACATCAGAACAAGCATGGGAAGACCTGGCGGGGCGCAAAATTTTGTTAAAGCCCATGCACGATCGATTCAAGGGCTACAGACGGCCGGGAACTTCCTTTTCTCAATAGGCATGGGAGAAAGGTCTGTAGTTACACCGCTGTATTATATCTCTGACTTTTCTTACTCTTGACTATCAGACATTCACGACCATTTCCAGATCCATTGGTTAAGGTTTATGACCTTCGAACTATGCGATCTTTGCCACCTATCCCTTTCTCGGCTGGACCTGCTTTCATCCACACAGTACCAAATCGGACCTCTAGTCTCGTCGTCGTTTCTAATCAAGGATTGATCAATGTCGTTGACGCATCTAATTCGTCCGCGTTGAGTGAATTTTATCAAGTGGGTAATCAAGCTATCTCAGGCACTCATAGCTGAACGTGCATCCAGCTGGATATCTCAACTTATATTACTGCATGTGCCATATCCCCCAACGCTGCATATATGGCTTTCGGAGATGCAGAGGGGATGATCCACTTATTATCCCAAGCGGACGATGATACTCCATTCAATGGTTTTGAAGGGCAACCCGTCCCATGGGCAGATACCCCTAGCCCATTAGCTGAAATAGAATGGACCAAATCAACGTGAGCTTCTGTTTTGTCGATCATACCACTGCTAATTCTTCGCTAAGCCCCCTGAATTCCATAGGGATGCCATATTTTGATACCCAGCTGCTATCGGCTTGGCCCCCTAATCTAAGTTCCAAGACGACCTCTTACCCTCCGCAAAGAATTCCTCCACAAATAATGGCGACCATGAAATTCAATGAAAACATCGCCTATGCTACCCTTCCCAAAGAGCTCAGAGGCCGGCGCAATATGACAACCGCTGAGCCTCGTAAAGGTGCGGGTCGATTCCGCAGTGGAAAGCCGGCTTCGGATGAGGTACGCTTATCTGTTATGTCAACTTCCTATCGCTATAACTTTAGCAGCCAGAACTATACGGTTCCATCTCTGATCACGAAGTTCCAAGGATTTACCGACGTGTCGAGATTGAATATTCGAAGTTTGGCGTCGAAGACTTTGATTTTGGGTGCGAAAAGATATCACACCTCCACTAATTGCGTCCATTGAACAAGATATCAGGTTCTACAATAAAACCGAGTTCAGTGGCTTGGAGACGCATATCTTAAATTCCTACACCAACTCTATAGTTCAAGTTATGCACTATGTGTGGCCCATACGACAGTTATCAAAGGCTCATATCACAGACAATTGTCCTCGAGAACACTGTCTACTTTGTGAAATGGGCTTTATTTCGCGCATGCTTGAAGATGCACATGGGACCAACTGTCAGGCCAGCAATTTTTGCAAGACAGTGGGGGTCCTAGCGCACGGTAGGTGTATTGTGCATTACAAGCAACAATTTATATAATATCTTTGTTGACAGCTTCCAATGCAATTGAAATAATTGACTATGGTCGGGAAGCACCAAATGCTGACCATGCTCAAAAAATACAGACATTCCATAGATTTCTTGTCGACCACCTGAACTCTGAAGGGAATTTCTTTCCTCATAATCCAACACTTCTTCCGCATATCCAGAATCCAACGCTTGCGCCATCTCCAATAACCCAGTTATTAGGAATAAATGGAAAGAATCTTACTACCTGCTCCGTATGCAAGGGAGTTAGGGAAAAGCCCAACCTTATGCATGTAGTGGATTTGGTGTATCCAAAGAAGGTCTATCCAGTCATAATGCTTAAAGTTATTTTGAACTCATTCAGTGTCAGTTAACACCCAATGAACAAAATGCTTCAACCTTTGCAGATGTATTGCAAAGTTCCCTGTTCCGTCAAATATCTCATAAATCTGTTTGTCCTCTCTGCAAACACTTTGCAACTTTCAATTCGCGGAGGTCTACTTCGACGGGAAAACTTCCACCAATCTTGGCGGTGAATGCATCGGTATATAATGATGAAAACTTCAGCTTCTGGCAGGATTCGCGCACAACAACTTTCCTGCAACCTCAGATTGCCCTTCGTGGCCAAGTCGAAGGTGTAGACGAGGAAGATGAGGTTCTCTATGAAATAAGAGTATGTCTCAGTGTGCACCGATAATGAAGGTCATCATAGACTGAAATTCATTTAGGCTTTGATCGTAAAAATCACCGCAAAAGAGGGAAGGTCACATTTGGTGGCCATCGTGAAAGGTATTGTTCGTATTATCTACTATCGCCCTGTCCCTTACCTGCTCTTGCAGTACCCGAAGCTGAAAATGCGGCCGATACCACCTCCAGCCCTTGGTTTATATTTAACGATTTTGTGGTGAACAACATTTCACAGGAGGAAGCATTGAGTTTTCCAGACAAATGGAAAGTTCGTGGTATTCCCTTGTTCCTCTGGTTATAGTACTCTGACGTCATTCTAGTTTCCAGCAGTTGTTTATCTGGAACGCGTAGATCTTCGTGGTAACCTGAACTTCAGTGAACTAAAATTTGAACTAGATTCATTGATCCTGAGTCGAGATACTTCAATTTCAATGTGAGTTTGTTCAAGGTTGCGGCATCAACTTTTTATCTAAATATGTTTCAGGAATCGCGATCCAAAGCTCATTAAACATGAGTTTTTGCACCCGGACGAAATACCGAAGCCAGGAACTCTCGTTGCAATTGACGCTGAGTTTGTATCAATGCAGCAGGTGTGCCATTTTTGAATATGACAGTCAAATTTCTGCTCACAGCAACGCTGAACAGGAGGAAACCGAATTTCGTTCAGATGGGACTAAGAAGGTTCTGCGTCCGGCTAGACTTAGTCTTGCACGAGTGTCTTGTCTTCGTGGCAATGGGCCTCGCGAAGGAGTCCCATTCATCGACGATCACATTCACACAAGCGAGATAATTGTCGATTACTTGACTGAGTTTTCAGGTATCAAATGTGAGTCAATGGTTCCTTTCACCCGTCAGGCACGACTCACAGGTGGGATAGTCGGTGACCTCGACCCTCTGCATTCTGTATACACTTTAACACCATTAAAGCTCGTTTACAAAAAACTACGCCTTTTGGTTGATTGTGGCTGTATATTTATTGGCCATGGGCTGTCAAAAGATTTTAGAATTATTAGTGAACACCCAATCTTCTTTGTTTCCCCGCTTTTGCTTATCTGCTTCCTTAGATATCTATGTGCCACCGGAACAAGTTATTGACACAGTCGACCTTTATTTTTTGAGAGCTCGTCAACGTCGGTTGTCCCTCAGATTCCTTTCATGGTATATCCTAGGGGAACACATACAAACAGAAACGCACGACTCGATCGAAGATGCCCGTTCTGCTCTTAGGCTGTATAATGCGTACCATGACTTTGAAGCCAAGGGTGTGTTTGACCAGAAGTTGGAAGAAATATACAAAGAAGGGCGACAATATGTACGTAACATATTTGGTTTGCTCTTGAATAATCACTTAAAGTGTGCAATTAGGGCTTCAAGCCTCCAGCGCTCACCGAAGGTGAAGAGGTGACACCCCGTGCACTTCCTCAGAGTACCAGTTTCGATTCGCAGGTGGCACAAGGTCCATAACGTCTTTCAGATGATATTTTCATATTTTAAGGAGTCCGTGTATATTATCGAACCTCATTCATTACAGTCAAATAAGAACCCAGGCTGTGGTATGTACTGTACGGGAAGACTAGATGTCGAAATCATCATCCAGACCTTTCCGGCGGTGGTACTAGCGCAATATGTTAGATATCTGTTTATCAAGGAAATATGCTTGACGTACCACAATGGTAGATTTCTTGGGCCCTGATTTCCCTTGAGCTTCTTCCATCTAATGCGATCCCATTAACCATGGCGGGAGGGTTATTGTAAGGGCTGTAGCTCACCTGGTTGAGTAGATCAATGAGTTGTTCCTCTGTCACCCGTCCGCGAAGTTGGCCTGTTTGGGCCATTCTGAGGAGGATCGTCTCAATCTGTTTGGAACGCTCCGGGCTGACGAGTGAGATGCGCGATACTAAATATGTATCGATGTATCGATAGATTAAGGGCAGGAGAACAAGCGATCTGGAGGTCAGGTTTCCCCCTTCTATTTCAAGAGAATAGCACTCAAAGACAAGACGCACATCTTTCTCGTGCAGCGGTATCGAGCACCGTTGTAAGCATATCCCGACGTGCCTGCTCCTCCTGCTCACGCTTCTGCTGTTTCTCTTCATCCCCAGGCTGGCCCGGGAGTTGCATTGATGAGGCATCCATAGTGGCTTGTGTTGAGAGACTCGAGGATAGGGTAGATATCAGACAGGAGGCAACCTGTATATGCGAGGACTGTTCGAGCCACTGATATGGAGAACAGAGAATGTAGTCGTTCAGCGACCGTGAATGAGTGAATTGAGTCTTGAGTGGCTATTGTAGCAGCAGCGAAATTGATCGGATCGACTTCCCATTTGGGGAATTGTCAAGGTGCAGACTCAGAGGCTGCATGGCATCGGATTCGGCGTATTACTACAGATACAATAATTATGCGTTGACTTATCCAGCGTCAGTACTATAGGCTACACGGTGCGGTCGTTCGTATGAATACAAGGAAACTCTCTTGAACGAAATCATCAACTAAATAAACGAAAAGGAAAGATCATAATCATCGTGAACGGACGTGTATGGAATTAAACCAGAAGGACGAGAGTAAAGAATGCTAGGAGAGCAGGGACGTAAGAGGTCGCATGTGCAGCCGGTGCATTGCTTGTTGGGGGAATTGTTGTGCCGTTCTGCTGTTTGGCGAGCGCCTGGAAGGCAGAAAAGTTCTTGGACCCAGACTCGACGGCATTGACGGCGAAGACCATGCCTTGGCCACAGTGATTGACTTGACGGCAATATGCCCAGATAGGGTTCGTCTTTTAAAAAACCGATTCAATCAGTCAAGAGAAAAATAGGAGCCATAGGAAATCGTTCATACATCGTTTACAGCGATAGTGAAAGTGGGGAAATTCGAGGTGACGCTGGCATCAACAAAATTGCTGCAAAGACGGTCAGAAAAAATAAACAGACTCCGCGGACCATATCACATTTGACTCACAATCCGGAATCAAATCCAAGTTGCCCAGTCGTGCTTGTCGAGGACAACGCGCGGCAAGGAGTATCGAAAGAACTAGCGGTGACCGTGTGGTTCTTCTGGTGGAACTCAAACGTAATAGTATCACCAACAGCAGCTGAGATGTTTGAAGGGCTGAATGCGATGATGTTGAGGCCACCAACAATGATCTTGTGATTAACACCGTTAGTAGGTATGATTGGTATCGAGGCCGTGTTGGTAGCGTCAGACGAGGGTGCAGTCGTGGAAGGAGCAGTCGTAGTGGTGAGTGCACCAGTGGTGGTGGCGGCCCCACTGCTTTTCGCTGCGGCTTGGAACTGCGCAAGGTTTGAGCCAGGATTGACGGCGAAAACCATCCCTAACTGGCAGTGATTTGCCTGGCGGCAGTAAAACCACTTTGGGTTAAGATCTTTAATGGGCAGATCGGCAGACGGAAAGTTGTCAGTCTGCGTGGCTGCGACAGGTATGCTAAAGTACATATAGGTCAGAACGATATTCAACGCGATGAGTCAATTGTTTAAATTTCTTACAAGCCACTATCGAGCCCATCGGGAAGTGGTGAACAAGGTGTCTCAAGTGATGATTGAGTTACGGTGTGATTCTTTTGCTGGAATACAAAGCGGACAGTGTCGCCTATGGTCGCGTTCTTCGCACAATTGTCAGCATACTTTCAGATATTATCGAGATCCTGGAATACGTACAACACTGCTTGGATTAAAAGTGACAGCACCGTCAGGACCTCCAACCACAACGCGGAAGATAGTGGCCGCGACAGCCGTATGGCTGACTGCGAGCAGAAAAGTCGATATGACAGCCAAATAGTGCATTTGAATTAGTCTAGAGTGGATGAAGTGTGTAATTTGAGGATCAGAGGGTTAGTTGAGCAAAAGTCAAAGTCTGTGCTTCGTGAACGGTGAAAGGCGCCGCGAGGGCAGAAAGAAAAGCAAGGGGAACGGAAAATTCAACGTTCAACGTTTTACGGGGAAAGGAAGAATGTGGCCAGTCCTCTTGGGCCATCGTGCATTTATATAGGACAGCCATGGCACAGTGCTTGCGCCCTGGTAATTGTGGTCAAGCCAGAACAATAACAATGGCATTGCCAATTTCATTCTACCATTGTGCTCACGTGATTACTAAGCTTTGTCCTCTAACTTTAAGTCCGAAACGCAGAATCTCCGAGTCCGCAGTCGAATGGACTCACAATGGACATAGAAAAGAGGGGGAACGTGGGGCAGCTTCATATAGAGATTTCGTCCATATAAATAAATACATAAGAAATACATTGTCGAAACTGAGATAAAATTTATACTAAGTAATAGATCCACTTTACCGCTGAGGCGTGCCTGGCTTATACATACAGCTCGACAAACTTACCCCAGCGTTCTATTACCGGTTTCACCAGTTGTTCCCATTCCTTACCTCTGTATTTTCCCTTTGTCCAGCGTTTAAATTCAAAGATCTCCTTGTGCATGCTGCCACAGTCCAGACAAGGGGCTGTCAAGTTAGAATCTTTTGAGGTGGCCGATATTTTGTCTGCAGGAGGTGGGGATTCGATATGTGGCCATGCAGATTGAAGATAGACTGTTGTGCAAGCCAGATCAGCAAGCTCAAGATGAACCAATCGTTCTGCATATTGGATACAATTAGAGATGCCAGATCAAATGGTACATTAACCTCACCTAGACGATGACACCATGGACCTTTATCTCCAGCTTTGACTCTGCCTTTCATCAAGCTTCCCTCATTGCCATCTTCATCAGGTTCCACGGTGCCCGGATAAAACCCTCGCAAAACTTGTTCCTTTGAGCCGCATTGTTTCCCCCACTGGTCAATTCTTTTGACCAGGTTAACAGTGCGACCGACTTTGAGCTTGATAATTTCCGCGTCGCCGGGCTCACGGATTTCAAAGGTATAGATATATCCCTTCACATCTGACTGCGTTCGTGTTTTTTCCATCTCGACCCGCAAGGACACTTGGGTCTCCTCTTGTAAATAGGCAGGTATCCAGTCTGCAATGAGCGTTCACTAAGCTCGCAATAACAATGTAGAACTAGAGTTTATTTGATGCACATACCTTCAAACTCCACCCATTCACCGTTCTTCCGTGCGTAGTACCCAGTAGGTCCCATAAGCTCTTTCTTATGCTGGAAACAAAATCGAGGAATAGACGACGAAGATTCACCTTCGTCCGAATCAAAAGCGGAAAGAGGAGCTTTTGCCTTGACCATGCGCGCACAACGCTTCCCAGCTTTGGTGATTCCAGCACACTGCTCCTGACCTGTTTTGGGGGTCGAGGGAGAACTGGGCGAGGTGGCTTTGCTACATTTGACAGGCGTCGACGGGCAAGACGCAGGCGTATTTCTAGATGGCTTGGAGGGAGTTGATGAAGTTGATGATATAGAGGGTCGAATGGGAGAGGGCGCTTCCGGATTGGAATGCGGCCTCTGTGGCGTAAAGTCCTCGCCAGGAGGACGAAGAGCCATTTGCATTGTCAGGGATTGCGGTTGGCCAGGAAAGGGTATAGGCATTGGTATAGGCTTTGCGAAGGTAGGGAGGGGTTTCCCAAGATTAGGCGCCGGGTCGGAAGGTCTGCCATTGCTACCGTTTGGCGGAGAATTTGGCAAATATGTAGCGTCATGGACCCGGGGATAAAAGCCTCCAACAAATTCAGGAGATAGTTGGATTGGGCCTGCATGGCTGGAAGAGACGGAAAGCTTGTTGAACGTAGGAATCAATTCATCCGTCTTTGGAGGAGGATTAGGGAGATCGTTCTGTGTCTTCTACAGATATAAGATTGTCAGCGGTGTTCCATTATGGATTGCAAGACAGATCTACCTTCTTCTCCAAAGAATCGAAGAAATTGTAGATAAATTCTCGAGCCTTGCCTTTCAGTTTCCTACTTTGCGTATCTGAAGACATGACCCGATCGGATTGAATAATTGAAGAGCAGTGAGGGGACGACTGAGTTGTTTAAGTAGTTTTCAGAACATTAGCGGGCCCGATGCTGTGAGTATAATCAGAGGCAAGCGGTGCAGCAACTGAAAGGCGATGTCGTTGGAGGAGTCATTGACCAGCCTCAAGGGTCAGATAAGATGGTAGCGCCGTGGGATCGCGTCGACGTTTGGGCGGCGAGCGGCGGTCCAGGTGACCGCATCATGGGAAGGGCACAGCCACAGCTCTGCCTTCTAGTCAAAAAAGGGCCTACTTCGAATTCTCAGGACGTATTTTTTCACTTTCCAACCATCCTGATGCCCCAAAATCTTTCTCTGAGTATATTGGTGAGCCGTATTTTTTTCTGAGGTGAAATTCATAGGACGAAACGCACTGGGCTCTGAACATCATTGATGTCATGCACTACGCTCACCGAGCGGCGGCTTAGAAACCCGTTAACTGATCGCTTTTTCTCTTGGCATTTGTTACTCTCTTTTTGCTAACTCACTCTGCACCAGCAGCACCGTGATGAACGCTGACCAGGAGGAGCTCAAAAATGTTCTGGAGATGATGACAGGGAGTCTGTCTGCAGCCAGAGCCGCCTTGCAGTCAATAAAGCAGAAGTCAGTCAGAATACCCTCGTGTGCAGCGAAAAAGACTGACCCTCGTCCAAACAGCCACCAGAACCTAGACGTCACAGACGGCATATCTCTGCTGTCGCTAAAACACCATCTGCTGCTATCTTATCTCCAATCGCTCGTGCTCGTCGCTGCTCGGCGTGTCGTTGGCGACTCGCTGGGCGAGCGTAGTCCTCCAGGTCACCCGTTTGGGGCCAAGGAGCGCGATGCCCGAGGTAGCCATGCCGGAGACCTAGTCGATTCAATGATTGAAAACCGCATCGTTCTTGAGAAGGTCGAGGTCCTGGAGAGCAAAATGCGCTACCAGATCGAAAAACTCGTCCGCATTGCAGACGAACCTGCACAAACGAAGACGGTCACCGATGGTAGGCTTTTTTTCATCTTCCGCCTTTACCTCTTTCGTTATTCAACTTTTTTTTTACCCTTTCAGATCCTCTTGCGTTCCGCCCCAACCCAATGGCGCTCATGACCGATACCACACCCGATGAGCCATCCACCTCATTGAAGCCTAAATCCAGATACACAGAAGACGATGCCATGGCCGAAGATGGTATCTACCGCCCGCCTCGTCTGGCACCCGTGCCCTACGTCGAAAAATCCAAAAACAAGGAACGCGCCAAACGTGCGCCTATACCTTCCGCGCTAGCGACTCTCGCCGCAGACCCCTCACAACCGTTCGCCGAGTCCACTTCTGGCCTGGGCGGCGCTCCTGCACTAGCCTCCGGGCGCGCACAGTACCTCCAGCGTCTTAAAGATTTCGAGGAGGCAAACTTTACGCGCGTCATTATGAAGAAAAGTGACGCCAAGCGGCGGGCGAGGGACGAAGAGGACCTGGCGCTTGGCGGCGACCTTGGTGGCAGTGGCGGGCGTGGTGGACGTCGCAGGGCTGGTGGGCTCGAGGATGAGTTCGGTGAAGTTTTGCGGAGTGTCAGCCGTGTAACTGCGCGGGATGGACGTGGCCAGGGCGATGGATATGAGGAGCTTCGACAGCGCAGCAAGAAGAAGGACGTGCTGGAGCGCAGTCGCGAGAATGGGAAGAGGCGTGGCAATATGTCGGATGACGATGAACCGATTGACGCACCGAGGTTCAAGAAAAAGAGCCGATTCGAGCAGGAGACGAAGGTTGCTAAGAAGAAACTGTTAAAACGATGAAGTCTTTTGGTGCTCCATCGCATCCTCCTGTCAGACGTACATGTACGCATATACACCCTATGGATGACTATCATACTCCATGTAAGTATAAACGACAGTCTAAATACAAACGAAACTATAATAGGTATGACGGAAGATAAAGCATAAGTATACAAACATCCAGCCTCTACAATTCATCCTCTTGTACGACCCCTTCCATAGGTTCTAACACAGGCATACATCTAGGTTGTGGGTCTTCCCAGTCATTCTCGGGTTCCTCTTCTGATCCAGGCAACATGGGGCGGTTGAAATATGGCCATGTTGGCAGCACACACATCTCCTGTATCAAATAATCAATGAGCAATCCATTTCGATGCATCAGCAACGAACGACACTCACCTCAAAACTGCACGCCGGTCGACACTTGAGCCACTCGACACTCCAATCCAACCACCGCATCAGCCCTTCAACGCGCTCGCGCCACTTCGCCGCCAACACCACATAGCTAACGTTCTCCTCATCGCCGCCAACTCTAAGCCAATCATCTTCGTTCTCTTCTCCTTCAAGGCCCAGTTCGCTGCCTTCCGCCCACACTCCGACCAATACCCTACAAATCTCCCTTTCCACCTCGCGCGCAGCGCGCAGCAGAAGACGCTCGGAAGCTGTCATGCGCGTCTCGAGTGCTGGATGGCCGAGAGCGTTGGTGTGCGCTAATGCGCAGTTTGCCCAGACAGGCGCAGCCCATTCGTGTTTTGCGTTCTCTGCCAATGTTTCATCCGAATTGTGAGAGATGTTAAATGCCGGAGGCACTGCGCTGTATATGACGTACGGCGCCAACATACTGCTGACCGCGCGATACGCCTGCGCACCGCGCTCGCGCGCCTCCTCTTCCTTCGCTTCAACGCCAGTAGCGTTCAGGATATACGGCAGCCGCTCAAGTCTCGCAGCATACCGCTCTGCTATCGTATGGAACAGCGTGCGCCAATCTATGCCCGATCCATTGATACGAGCGTTATCATTCCCTCCCGCGGCCGCTTCAGCCAGCCGCCTCGAAAACACTTCCAAATCCTTCTTATCCATGCCCCCCACCCGGTGTTTCAACCTCGGCACCCCTTCGCGGGCGCGTACGAGCCCAGGAAAGAGCTCCGTGTCATATAATGAGATAAGCCGCGTGTAGTCGAGCGCCACGCGCGTCTCGCCGGGGTACGTGTTGTGCCAGCTGCCCGCTTCGAGTACGCGCGTGTCTGGGCCGACGCGCTGCGGCAGGGCCTGCATCTTTATTCTTGTGTGCTCATCCATGTCGTATTTGTCGCGAGGTGAACCGGGTAAAGGTGAAGGCGAAGGCGTATCAGGACGGCGGGGGCGTTGCCTGTGCACGACTGGGGCGAGGTTGAGAAACGAGACAACTTCGAGGCCCGCGGTGAAATCGCACAGCATCACTTCGCTGTTCAAGCCCCAATCATGAAGACACTCGAAAGGCTTATTAGAAAAAAATACTCACAAATCCATCTCCATCCTCACAAACCCATCAATACCAAACTCCTTCCCCCACCGACACAGATTATCAATCCTCTCCCTCTCCGCGAAGACCTTCGTCTCATTCACCTTTCCCCACGCGAGCAAGTCCTGAGTGTCCATGGGGCCGCCGCGCATCTTCGCTGCGCTACTACCGTCGAAATATAGCACGCGCAGCGAGCGCGTCGTCCCAAGCGTAAGATGCCAACAACCGCCTTCCTCCGTATCCTCTGTATCGACCCCATGCTGCCCCTCGATGGAACGGGTCTCCGCCGTTGGGGTGGGCCATGGGTTCGGGATCGCGGTCACCGTCGCAGTAGGTGGCGGAAACCGGCCACCAGGCGGCGGTTGGCGGCAGAAAAGATACGAGTGCTCTGGGTCTGTGGCGGTCCAGTCTGGGATGGTGGGGACGACAGGTTTGAATGTGCCATGGTAGAGCAGCGTGCCGGGCGGGATGGTTCCTGCGACGATAGTGTGGCCTATTCTCCCCAGGCAGCGAGATTAGATTTGGACATACGGCAAAAACAAAAATACGAGAAGCCGAAGAGCACGTATCGCGACGTATATTTTAAACATATAGACATAGCAAGTGTGCGGAGATATATAAACGAATAGAGAGAAAGACTTACCGTTGCGATAGCGCGTGTTGGGCCAGTGTTGGAGTAGCGAGCGCACGGTATCAAATACGAGGTTGCCCGTCGCGTTGAGAGTTGGACCTTGGGCAAAGTCCCATTCTGAATAATTGAACCGCGCTGTAGACTCGAGAAATTGCTGTTGTCCATTAAACACCACCTGCGCAGCAGATGCATACGAGTCAGGTTGCAGATAGTCCTTATGCAGAGGAGTTGTGAGTGCCGATACGCTGAAGCGTGGGCCAAAAACCAGAGAGATAAACGCGAAGACGAAGAGTGCGCGCCTACTCATCTTTGAGGACGGCGAAATTGCGACGAAATTGCTGCCTGTTGCTGCCAGCTGGTGGTGGTCTATGTTCAAGAATCAAGGAAAGAGCGACCCAACGGACATTTGTAGTACTAGTTATATTTGGCATGATCGCTTGTGATATGATATGTGATAAACATGTATAGTTTGATCTCAGCAGGACTGCGCATGGGTTGATATAGGACCCCCGAATATCAGGCCAAATGCTAGATCCCGATCTGGACAGATTTTGGTGATTTACGGCCCCAGGGATGGAGGAAAAACGGACAGAAACTGGGCAAATATTGCATGATTTTGACGTAGGATAGATCCCAGGATGGACAAATTTGAAGATATGGACAGTTCATGGGCATCCTTTCCGCCATGCATGAACCATAACTCGCCTCTGCAGCGCTCAGCGAGCCCAAAAATTGTCTTTTGAGATGTTTGAAAGACATTCCGACAATTTGGAGGAAATTTTGAGCAATTCCAGGAGGCCGGATCCCCAAATTTGGACAGATTTTTGGGTTTTTAAGCCCAGAGGTTGGGTCCAAAACGGACAGATTTCTCGAAATTTGGTACCAGAAAACTCGAAATTCGACCTTTCTGGGATCTAGCATTTGGCCTGATATTCGGGGTCTTGTTGATATCGGTGCTTGTGCAACACGTCCGAATCGGAGCCGATGGTATGGAGGTTGGACCCCCAACCTCCGCCACCTCCGTTTTCAAAGATCAAAGGATTAAAGGTGCCATACAGCGTCATGCCAGGGCGCGGGCCGCTTTGACAAGGATATGGGGCAACATACCGCATGTTTTTCATCCAACTGATAACGCCAATGCAGCTTGAAAGCATTCAATAGGGCCTCCGGCCTCCAGGTAACCTCATCTACACGTCCTGTATTTGTCAAAGGCTGTAGTTCTGCTACAACACACGTGAAGCATGTTAAAGCACACGGGGAAATATCTTCCGAGAAAGGTAATCATAATTCGAGGACCTTGTGTGCAAACTGGCTAACGAGCAGCGTGTACGCCTCACTGCGCAGGGTGTCGTCGTGATCCTCGACAAGGTCGTCCATGTTAATGGATGCACGCTGCGGATCGAGGGCCGCAAGATGTGCGTGCATATTTTCAGTCTGGGCTGTGTCCACGAGAGTATCGCCCTTGGAATGAAGCAGCAGCCAAGCGATTTGTGAACCCTCGCGCAGAGGAAAAGCCAGGGCTGAAAAGTGCTTATAATCCGGGGTAGGAGGACCAAAGGCGGGCTCGATAAACCACTGGCGGTAGGCGGGGAAACGTACGAGGAGCGCATCGAGGTCGTAGATGCCCTCGGACAGCACGACGCCTTTGACCGCGCGCAGAATATGGGGCTGTGGCGCAAGCTCTGGCTCCGGTGACTCCAGCAGGATGGAGCACAGCATATGGGCGCTGCAGCTGTGGCCGAGGAGGAGGAGCCGGGTGGGGTCGAGTGGGACCGGGGGGTCGGCCCAGGAGCAGAGGAAGTGCAGGAAGGCGCGGATGTCGGCGGCGTGGACGGGGTGGCGGAAGGCGGGGTGAGTGTTGTCGGGCGGGGTGAGACGGTAGTTGGGGACGGCGACATGGCAGGCGGATGCGGCGACGAGGGCGCGGGCGAGGGTTGCGTGGTCGCGCTTGTCCTCACTGGGCGTGTGAGCAGGAAGAAGCGCGGGAAAAGGCTGGACTCACGAGCGCCAGGCCCCGCCGTGGACAAAGACTATGACGGGGGCGTGGTTGGGGCCAGGATACAGGTCGAACAGTCCTGGGCCGTAGCGGATATCGAACTGTGTCATCGTACGTAAACAAGTTATCTACGCGCGTGACGTCACTCCAGGCGCTTCCCTTATAAGCTCAGACTCAGCGGCCTGTTTTTCATACTCCCCACTTACCAATGGCTTTCACTACTTCAGACATCTGCAAGGTCTGTGCCCCCCTTCCATTCCCCCTCCCACCCCAGCTGACCCACCCCAGATCATCATCGCCATCTTCCTGCCACCCGTTGGTGTCTTCCTCGAGCGCGGATGTGGCGCTGACTTTGTAAGCCTCACCTCGCTCCCTCCGTCATTCCCCGCTGACCCCTCCCCCAGTTCATCAACATCCTGCTCACAATTTTGGGCTACATGTACGTCTCTTTTCCTCCCTCTCTATCGCCATCCTTCTCACACAATCCAACAGTCCAGGAATCATTCATGGCAAGTCCCTTCCCGTGCTTTACCCGTTCCCGCTCTCACCTCCTGTCCAGCTCTATACATCATTCTCAAGTATTAGTATGACACCATTCCACCGCTTCACGACCACCATCTTATGTCCTTTACTGTTATCGATACCATTCAACCTTTGACATTTGTATTTTACACTCCACATCTTGATTACAGTAACATCCGGACTCTTATCATCTACTTAATGCAATCAACCTTGGAACTGTTTCACATAACATTTGGAGCGAATCGTTTTGACTTGAAAAATACTATATGCGTTAATGTATGCACTCTATATTCTACCTAAGGCTCGTCGGCATCACTGCTGTCTTCGTCTTCGCTCACGTTCGTGCTTGACGTCGCGCTGGGATTTGCGCTTGACGCCCCTTCGCTCGCACTAACAGCATCGCTCATACCATCATCACTGTCGCTGTCCTCTGTGTTCGCGCGCGATGAATCTTCGTCTTCACTACTATCCTCTGAAGGCGAGTCTGCGCTAGTCGCTGCTGCCTTTGCAGGAGGAGCCGTCGCGGTGGGCGTCGTTGCGGAAAGAGGAACCGTCGCGGTAGGAGTTGTTGCGGAAAGAAGAATGGCGCTCGTAGAAGCTGTCGCGGGTGCGACCGCTGCGGCCGTTGTCGTGACCGCAAGAGGTGTTACCTTTGCCTTCTCCTCCTGGGGAAGTGTCGTGGCCGCTGCTGCTGCAACCGTGGCTCCAACGACGACAGTTGCCGCCTTGGTCTTCTCCTCCACCTTCGTGGGCACCGTCGCTGACGCAGACGTCGCCGCAGCCGTGGTCGCTGGTGCCACTGCAGACTTCTTCACCTCAACCTCCGACTCACTACTACCATCGCTCTCCTCCTCTGACGTCTCGGGAGTCTCAACGGGCGTCTTCTGCGTTATTCCCACAACCGCGCCAACCACTGCCGCTGCAGCAGCGAGGCCAGCCGCGATACCAGCTGAATATCCAGCAGCTGTACCCGCCGCGCGTCCAGCATCGACACTCGCCGCCTGACCGGCTGAAGGGCTGTCAGCGTTTGCGGCAGCGACGCCCGCGGCACCCCCAGCGACGGCGGCGACGGCAGCGGCACTGCGCAGACCCGACGCGATACCGTGCGCAGATGTCGTCGGCAACGCGCCTTTGGGAACATCCTCCTCTTCGTCGCTCTCGCTTTCACTCTCCGTATCCTTCTCGCTTTCGCTTTCGTTCTCCGTCGCCTTAGCCTTCGTCGCGACATTCTTCTTCTTCTCATCCTCGCTCTCCGTCTCTGTCTCCGTGTCATTCTCACTCTCCGTCTCCGTATCGCTACCCTGCGCATCGAATTGTTGAATCATGTGCGTGCCAATCATCCAGCACTTGCGCATATTCTCCAGCTCGACCTCTGTAAATGGCTTGCGATGGTGGTGATGCTCATGCTCGTCGACGGAGCCAGCCTCGGCGCGAGATGAAGGCAGCTCGTGCCATTTGCGAATGTCGTCTTCCTCGACGATGTCTTCTTGGTATAGCGCCGCCAGTATCTGGCCGAACAGCGCCAGGCGCGTGGATGACGCACAGTGTACCTGTAGCACGCGATTAGACTGTCAGTAGCTGTAGAGCCGAAAATAGAGATGAAGAATGGACAGCGACGTCATATGTGGATGACCACGCGAACGCGTCAGGGATGAAAGAGGCGTCTATTTATGTAGCCCCAGTCGCAAAAATAAGAAAGCGGTGCAGATGCGCTCGACTGAAGAACGCCAGCCGGAGAATAGATGGAAAAAAAAATGGGACGAGTAAGAAAATACCCACCTGAAGCATCATAACAGTTTCCACTGGATCCACACCTCCAATCTTATTAATCAACTCACCCCACCGTCCCACCACCACCGCAATCTCCCTCCTCTGCGCGGCCATATCACCTTCCACCACGGGCACGCGCTCTACAATCGCCTCGATAACCGCCTCCTTCACGCGCGCCAGCGGTACGTTACTCGCCATGCGCAGCGTCTTCAGCTCGACAGCTGCGTTATCAACAGAGTGGTTCTCCGCGAACGCGCGCGCGAGACTCTGTGTTACTTCTGTACGGAACTCGGCGTCCGCCATCAGCCCAAGCCCGCTTGTGGTACTATCGAGAGCGCTAGAGGTGAGGGAGAGGTCGGAGAGGCCGGAGATGGAGTCGCGGTCATTGTATGGGTCAAATTCGCCGGACGAGTCGCTTTCGGTGTCGGATTCCGAATCGCTTGAGGATGCTAGGTCTTCTTCGAGGTCGGATGCGTTGTCGCCTGAATTGAGGGATATGGTATGAGCGACATTGCGGATTTTCAGAAAAGTGGGATAACATACCGAGTCTCATGAATCGCTGGTTCTTATAATTCTCTGGACCCTCGTCGTCACTTTCTTCGTCCGCAGGTGCGCCACGCGGCCAGACAACGGCATTGGAGTCTTTCCCCAGTCCCGTTTTATCTATCGAGTCTTGATCTAAGCAAAAGGACTCATTAACGATGCATTTAGGCTGATCATGGTAAATATATACGCACTAGATTCAACCTCTTCAATATCCGAATTGTCATCGTCTTCATCTGCTGCAACGTCATCCACGCTTCGTTTCCGCGACAGGCGCTCAAACGGCCGCAACACCGCGTCGGGGCCTACGACGACGCCTTCGCCAATCAGGCATCCCTTTGCGACGTGCGACCGATCCTTAATCTGCGCCTCTGCACCGATAATGCTGCGTTCGATGATGCATCCTGCACCGACAACTGCGCCTTCGAAAAGATACGAGTTCTTGACTATTGATCCTGCGCCAATGCGACAGTTCTGCCCGATTACCGATGCTTCGATGGTCACATTTTCTGCCACTGTTGTTGATGTGCCGATCAAAGTGTTTTTGCCGACGTTACATGTCCTGTCAAAGAAAAAGAAAAAAGGATTTTGTGAGCCTCCGAAATGGTTGATATTCAGCAAAAATGAAGTAGAAAGTCCAGCAATCATACGATCACGACGTCGTTTATCTGATGGATATGGAATGAGTGTCAACTTACCGAGACAGTTCGACGGTGTTGCCTTTTGCGATATAACGATTGCCGCGAGTAAGTTCGTAGATGTGGCCTCCGGGATGATTGTCATCGGGTACCAGAGGGAATGTCCAACGGGACAGAATATCTTTGCTATATCACAAAACAACGGAAATTAGCATATTTATTCTCACTATTCATAGCATTCGGAAAAAAACAAATACATACCTAATGGACTCATAGCTCCGTGTATCCTGCACACGAGCAGCATATCCTTCCTCAGCAACATAGCAGTAGATATTCTTCATCAAAAGATCGGATGTCAAGATGCCGTGCACAAAGTCACGACGGATATCGAGATAGTCAAAGTTGTCCTGGAACAGTGACGGAACCTAAAGACACAGCAGAGGACACAACATCAGTACCATTCCTCAACCCGAGAGAGCCCAACAGAGCTTAGACTAACCTCGACAGAACAGACATCAATAGAGCAGTCGAGTAGGTCATTTCGGATGTCGACTTCAGGATGAGCTTCGAGGATCTCTCGCGGTACATTGATCCCTTTTGTTCTAGGATAACCCTGGACACTTTCATAGTGCAAACACTCATTCGTCTCCGGATCCAGCACAAACACCGCCGACTCTCCCTTCGCCCTTCAAGCCCATCAGTATCACCCAAAAAATAGAACCAAAAAAGCCCACCTCGTCCGATGCCGCTCGCCGCTTTCCTTCACCACCATCGTCATAATCGCATCCTTATTCGTCCTCCGACGTTCCTTGTGCGCGCGCACGACCTCGTCGATGCGGATATTGCTCACTAGATCGCCCATGACGAGCACAAAGTCCGAGGTGACGAGCCCGCGCGTGTACACATCTCGCATAGCGTCTCCCGGCGAGAAAGTCTCCTTCGCGGTCATAATTGGTACTATCTTCATACCTGAGCCAGGCTTCGACCATTTGGAGTCCCTGTAAGACGGGTATAAGGGATGATCAGCGGTCGGGTGAGGATGAAGATGTTGGATGAAGTGGGTGGCATGTGAACAAGGACGTACTTTATCGCCTCCTTCACTAGCTCTGCATGGGATCTGCAGACGACAAACACCTCCTGCACGCCCGCCAAGGCAAGAGATTCAAATGTCCAGTCCAAGAGTGGCGCATTGCATATAGGAAGGAGACACTGCGAGATGCTCTGTGATCTAGTCCACCGAAGAAAGGATCACTGCACTTACGCGAGGTTTTCGTGCTGTGAGCGGCCTGAATCGTTTGTTGAAGCTGTCGGCGAGGATGACAGCCTGAAGGACTTCCTCCTCCTCGTCTATGAGTTTCTCTTTTGCAAAGTTTCCGGATTTTGCAGCCATAAGATAATGAGAAAAGGTGTGAAAGAGATCATCAATTGAAATCTAAAGATCTTATTGATCGGTACTTTTATGCAGACAATTCATGAGTCACATTTTCTCAATTCGATCAATCCAGCCTGCATGGCACCAACATGTACGGATTTCGATACACACAAAAGTAAAGAAAACCAATGTATTACAGGCACCTAAATGATGAGAGCACGATCCGATGAAAGCACTATGGGGTATTGGGTGAGGGGGAATGGACCGAGTATTAGGTATAAAAGGCGGAATGTGGCTAGTCGTAACATCATAAAAAGAGAGAAAGCAAAAGGGCCCATCCTAGCGTATCATAGGCGAAATGCTAAACGGTGGTAAGAATCCAAGGGATATATGGAATGTGAGTATGACCAAGAATGAAAGAAATGGGTAATAAATGAGCTCGTCAAGGTCGTTCAAGGGTGTTGAAAGGTCGTGCCAACGAAAATGAACCAAAAAATGTAGCTGCTTAAGCTGTTGCGGCAACAACGGGGGCAGCTGCGGGGGCAGCCTCAACGGGTTTGGCGGGTTCCTCGGCGGCAGCCTCAGGAGCGGGAGCGGCCTCAGTCGCTGGGTTCTCAAGAGGAGCAACAGGGGTGGGCTCATCGATAACAGGAGGGTTCTCGTTGATCTTGGCGGGGGTGGCGACCTCAGCCTTGGGCTTGGACTTGAAGAAGTCACCGACGCGGGCAGAGAGACGACGGCCAACCTTGGCAGCTTTGCTGTCCTTCTTCTCTTCCTTCTTCTCCTCCTTCTAAAAAAAGCGTAAGAAATCAGGGGCTCCTGAAATGGTTCGACTTGACGCACCTTCTCCTCCTCCTCCTTCACCTCCTCAGCGGCGGGGGCGGCCTCAGCGGCAGGAGCGGTCTCGCTGCACGAGGGAAAATGAGACCGGTAAAATGGAAGAAAATTGACAACTGGCACTCACGTCTCCTTGACAGGCTCGGCAGCCGCCTCCTCCTTAGGTGCTTCCTCAGCAGCGGGAGCCTCTGCAGCAGCAGGCTCCTCCTTAGCAGGCTCCTCAGTGGCGGGAGCAGCAGCCTGCAGAAGAAACAATGAGTATATTTCCCGCCTCCAATGACGAGAAAGGCTATAAAAATAAATAAAAATTTAAAGAAAACTGACCTCGGCTTCTTCCTTCTTCTTCTCCTTCTTGGGGCTCTTGGGAGCTTTGACTTTCTTCTCTGACTTTTTACCGTCCTTGAAGGGGGCAAGGAGCTTGGCGAGCAAGCCAGGGCTCTTGGGCCTATCCTCCTTCTTGGCTTCGGGTTCGGCCTATAGCAACAGATGAGATGCGTGGCAATAAAGGGGCTAATGATGGTTGTTACGTACGGGTTTAGCCTCTTCCTTTGCCTCCTCAGTGGCGGGAGCGTCAGCAGCAGGCTCAGCAGCGGCGGGGGTGGCCTCGGCCTCGGCGGCTGGGGCGGCCTCGACCTTGTTGAAAAAGGAAAATTTAGGAAGGGCCGAGAAGGAGGGTATGCCAAAGTGACGCACGGGAGCAGGGGCAGCGGGCTCTTCAGCCTTGGGGGCCTCTACCTCGGCAGCGGGGGCGACGGCGGGGGTGGCCTCTGTGGGCTTGACCTCCTCAACGGGGGCGACGGGGGCAGCGACGGTTTCAGGGGCAGACATTATTGCAGAACGCGACGTGAGCTGGGGAGCAGGACGCGCGAGGGTGAGCAGAGGACGAGGATAAGACTGAAAGAGAAAGACATACGATGAAAGGGAATTAATAGAGAGAGAAAGTTGCGTGCTACGCTGAGAGAAATTAGGAAGGAAGGGATAGAGAGCTACTCCAATTTGGATGCGGCTTCTTTTTATTTGGTCCAAGTGTTTGCTTCTTGTTTGGCCCTCAGCCCTATTGCGCCAGGGTCGTTTCCGCGTTCCATACCGTTCCATCCCTACAACACATCAATCCCCCCTCCCACACTGACTCCCCCTCCCCAACGCTAGCCCACACCGCACACCGCGCCCCCCCGCGCCCACGCATACGCATGCGCATTGTCGCGCCGTACGAATATAGCCGACATCACGTCACCCAACACGCCCTCCTGTCCACCCCCGCCCGCGGAAGCGTTGCCTCCAGCGACCCCGGTGATTTCCATTTCACACACCGTCCTCGCCAGGGCTTAATATTGTACCAGTCGTATGAGCCCACAACGCCCGTTCACACGCCAGTCTTCGAATCTTCGGCTTTTTTTTAGCTCTCCCTTGCACAAAACATTCGTATATCGTCAACAGCACACACATAAAATACGACCGCTTTGTTCTGCAGCGGCTTTCCTGCGATGAGATTTACAATATCAGTCCCTATTCGGGATCAGGTTGCATGCAGGGTCCTCCCGCTTCCAAGCCTTCTTCCTATAGGCTCATTAGCGCCCATCTTGGCGCTCTCTGATGGCGGCCGCGGTGCGCCGCCCGTCCCTGCGTCATTGTCCTCCGCCCCACTCGAAAACATACAATAGCACCACAATGGAGCAATGACCTACCGTCCAACACGAGGCGTTGTCTATTTAATGAACTGCTCTGCCCCTGCTATGAAGCTCTGCTTTGTTCCTCTCCCCCTCTCACAGCTGTGCCTACAACACTATCATGTTCCTCGCTGCAATTACACCTGTTCTTGTATTTATCGCGTTCCTCCTACTGCTTTTGGTGTCCCTATCGGCCCCAATTATCAAATCCATCTATCTTTTCCGCCTTACCGCAAACATCAGCTCCAGCCTCTTTAGAAGCGGCGTGAGCGAGTCGGCCCAGTTCGGCGTCTGGGGCTATTGTCTCTCAGGTCTCCAGGCCAAGTAAGCCTTTGTCATCCCATGTCCGTCGCAGTCACCATCTAACGTCGTTATTCTTGTCGCCAGCGTCATTTCCATCAGCAAGACCACTGCAGCACAATGCTCTAAAACGCATCTGGGTTACACCTTCGACAGCACCGTAGCCAACGCCTTGTACGTTTGCTGCGTCTATCTTGCGTGATTGATCTCGTGGCTCATTGATTTATTTAGAAACGCACAAGAGCTGCAGAGCATCATTTCCCGTACCACAACAGGTGCCCTCGTGCTTCACCCTATCGGTATGTCTTTGGCCTGCTATCCCCACTCTTCACTCTTCCAAAACCATATATCATTCATTACTAACACACCCCCAGTCGCCGCACTCGCCTTCGTCACTTTATTGACATCACTCTTCATCCTCCGGCGCGGATCAAATGGCACTTCCAGGCTCCCATCCCTCATTACAACGGGCATCGGTGCTCTCACTGCTTTCCTTACAACCGTGGTATTCCTCATCGATGTGATTTTCGTCGCTGTCGTCCGTCATCGCGTCTCGGACGCTACAGATGGGAAAATCACCCTTGTATGGGGAAATGCTGTACGTTTGTTTTATTTTGGTCTTCGGGGCCTTTTCCTCTATTACCCTCTAACCTTAATGCTGCTTATCCGCCCAGGTATGGATGGTGCTGGGCGCGGCCATCGCGCTGTGGCTCTCCACTCTCGGAGCATGCACTGGCGTCTTTGCATGTGGTAAAAACCGGTATGTATCGCGCGCTCTTTCCTTCCATTGCGTTCTAGACTTCCCGCCCCGCTTACTATTGTTTCTTTCTAGCAGAAAAAGTTCCACCTATTGATTTCACAAGAGATCTTCCCAGCATCGTGACATATCGCCACGATTTATGAATAGACGACCACTTGACGCGGACCCGGATTAACGACTTGCTGTATCTTTTACCATCTGCTACGAGCCCCGTCCTCGCTGTATTACCGACTCTCTGAATTGACACTGTATGATACATTCACGGACTATACCCACCCTCATTCCCAACTCCAAGCCTATACCATTCTACCTCATCGTAATGATAATATTAATACCTCTGAACCCTATCGCACTAGCGTCACACGAGGTGGTCTATCACATACTAGATCACTCTATCATACCAATTATCCATGTATTGCGCACAGCTGTCGATCAATACGTCAACGCCAACCAGTCTTCTCGATATCGG
Source organism: Pholiota conissans (assembly GCA_015484465.1). Taxonomy (NCBI): domain Eukaryota; kingdom Fungi; phylum Basidiomycota; class Agaricomycetes; order Agaricales; family Strophariaceae; genus Pholiota; species Pholiota conissans. Next base: position 156,523 of record MU155149.1, read on the forward strand.
AAAGACACTTGGAAAGAAGCACGGAGCGCGGTAGGTTGCTGGCACTTTTATAACTAGGTTAGTGCGGGTGGGTTTTCAGTCCCCATCGTTCGGGATAGTAGTGGGGTTTATATTTATAACGCCTGTCATTGGCAGATACATGGGTATTTTACGTTTGGGATAAGCTGTATGTATGATATCTGCCATGTGTAGTAGTGTAATTATGTTGATTGACTCCTAACATCAGTATGTAAGTCAGTCAGTGTTTTTATAACTAATCAATATCAAGGCATGCCTGCCTAACGTCTAGCCCAGACGCTCCTTCGTGAATCATATGTACGGGGTCGAGAAACTCACCCTGTTGTATGTAAAATTTCAAGGAGGATGCATGCCCATCAAATTGACGCGACAGACGCGTCTGATCATGATACGCGCCGACTGAAAAAAACCAAGCGAACTTCTATCGGAAAGACACCCATGTCCCCCATCATTCCGAGTCTAATTCACACAACCCTCGCAGCGCCATGTGAATCGTTGACGGAGGGACTCCGAGAGAGCGACCGAGCGCAACCGTGGATCATCCGAATATATAAAACATGGAAAACCCGACGACGCCACCGACGACTAGACTCTTCTATTGGAATGCAAAAAAATCCATGCACCACTCCCTGAGTCTCCGCCTCCATGTTCGGGTTCTATACTAAAATAAATAACCATGCCATCTTTTTTCGTTTCCGATTCAAAGCGAGGTGAGTATGACTCGAACGATGCCTCCTGAACACAGCGCGATAAGTATCCCGAACTCTCATTTGAACGACTTTAACACCGATTGATCGTATGATCGCCCAGACGTTCACTCAAAGTGTAAGTTGTTGCTCAAGTTTCGATACTCAGTCTGAGTTTGCAACAGGAAATCATCATATGTCGGTGTTAAATATGATGTACTTCTACAAGCACTGCCACATCTGGATCTCGATAACTATGCTTTTGCTTCGACCGACTTCGCTGCGGGTTTTGACCGAGGGGGTGGGCGGAGACCCTTCGCCTTCATACGCCTGCGCTTGGCCTCTATTATCATCGCCAAATTTATCAGTAAACGATTCCACGTAAACGACGTGAAAAAGGCATACCTTCTAGATAGGGCTTGTCCTCCTCCTCATCGAAGCCTTTGAAGTCAGAAATAGGAGCGATATCCGTCTTGAACTTGTCGTCCACCAGCACAGACTCGTCTGCATCCTTCGCCGACTGACCGGAGAGCGCCTTGGAGCGCTTTTCCACGCGGAACTTGGCGACGAAGAAGCCATCCATGTTGTGTACGTGTGGGTAGAAACGGCGGGTCAGGCTTACGCTTGGGTGGAAGACCTTGCCTCGGTAGCTGGTGAAGCCCTCCACGCCAAATTCGAGGCCAGTACTAATGAGCTTAACGTTAGGGCGCTTGCGGAGGGCGTAATCCACCACGGCTTCGTTCTCATCAACTGTGACAGAGCAGGTAGAGTAAACAAGATATCCGCCTGTCTTGGATTCAGGAGTAACGCTGTCAATGGCGCAAAGAATCAATTGTTTTTGGAGGTGAGATAAGAGGGTAAAATCGCGGTCAGACTGGAGATTCATTCGTTAATGCCTTTCGATACAGTTTGGCGAAAATGAGAATTTACCTTGTTGACTTTGACGCTGGCATCTTTGCTGATAACACCAGTACCACTGCAAGGAGCATCCAACAAAACACGATCAAATCCTCCCATAACCTTGGGGAATTCTCTACCGTCGTATGAACAGACCACTACGTTCTTACATCCCAGGCGGTGAACGTTTGCAGTCAGACTTTTTGTTCGTGTCTTGTTCATATCGTTGGCGAAGACGATGCCAGTATTTTGCATAAGGGCGGCCATATGCGTTGTTTTACCACCTGGAGCAGAAGCCATGTCAAGGACGCGTTCGTTTGGTTGCGGAGAAAGGGCAATGACGGGAAGGAAAGAAGAAGCGGCCTGTAGCATGTAATGGCCAGCCAGATATTCTGGGGTGGCGCCGATGGGTACAGCGCTCTCGAAAACTTGGAGCCCAACGTTCGTCCATTTGCCAATTGGCTCCAAGTTGACGCCTCGGTTGACGAGAGCCTGGGCGAGGTCGCGTCGCCGTGTTCGTAGGGTATTTGTCCTGATTGTTACTGGTCTGGGGACTTCGTTAGCTTCGAAGAACTCGATAGCCTGAAATTAATTAATAAGTAAGGTCGCATGTGCAGAAGCGTGATTCGATAAACTGACCTCAGTGATGGGGAAGAGTTGGAATAGTTTCTCAGCAAGGAATTCGTTATATCCGTAATAACTAGCAATGTCCGATACAAGTTGGGCGGTATATTCTGCACGAGACCTGCAAAAAAATAATTCAGAACCAATAGATATGTTTGCAATACTAAGATTCTTACCGTCCTTTCTCGGCACGTTTTTTGAATTTAGACAACACCCTCACGCACTCTCTCATCCGTCTTTGGACAAGATGGACATCGGGACCCCCAGCAGTTTTTTCCTGTTCTCTTTCCTCAACAGTGGGTAAATGGAACGGCTCTGCATCGATATTTCCCTCGGCGTCTTGTTCTCCATCCATATCAACGTCGTCGTCGCTATCGGAAGCCTGGTCGCGAGCCTGTGCTTCTTCGAGGTCGAGTTCGGCTTCAGCAGCAGTGCGAGCTTCGAGTTTCCGAGAGCGTTCGGCCATATTTTTCATTGTAACGGGACCATCCTCCTCGTCGTCACTGGAAGAAGCGTCTGACTGTGTCGGAATAATTTTTGTTGGGCGCTCTGCCTGTTTTGATTTCTTCGACTTAGTTTGTTTAGGTGCAGGTTCATCATCCTCTTCATCCGAATCGAAGTCAAATTCTACCGCATTTCCACGTAGAGGTTCATCGCTATTGACGAGTGTTAATACGTTCCCTTAAAAACATGAAAGAGTTATACTCTTCTTCATCCATCTCAATGTCATCAAGACCACCCTCGAAGGCATCCAGATTTGAGTATTCGTCTTCTTCATCTTCGTCGTCATCTTCGTCGTCATCTTCGTCGCTATCTTTGAATAATGATCTGACAAAAAACGAAACACACTTAGTTTGAGTAGGATCAGTAATTGGTAGAACGCGAACTTTGAAGCTTTTGCAGGGGAATCCTCGACGTCTTCCCAACCCTCCTCCTCCTCCTCCTCATCTTCTACTACAACTTTTTTACCTTTGCTTTTTCCGAGAGGCTTTCTTGAAGGTGCCTTCGCCTTGCCCTTTCCATTGAGGTCCTTGACCTTCTTAGCTGGTCTGGGACTTGGCTTTCCATGCGGTTCATCTTCGGCCTCAGCTTTCCGCTTTCCAAGCTGCTTTTTTGATTTCCACTCGGGCTTTGGATCCATAGACTCAGGCGCAGCCTGTTTGTTCTTTGCGCGGCGACCCATCGCGTAGTTTTAGAGATGAAAGCAGGGAGTTGAACGGATAGAAATGCTCCGCTTATGGACCACAAAAAAATCGCGAAGTGATATTGACGCACGTGTAGGTGTTAGGAGCCAAATAAGAAGGCAAATAAAGCCCCTAATTTTGATCAATATTGGTTGCCCTATCCAGTCCTCAGTCCGCATGCCCTTCGCCGTCGTCCATGGTCTCTGCCTCTGCTTCAAAATCCACTGAATCCGGGAGCCAAACCCAAGACGCCTTCAACCGCCTGGTGAAGAGCATCAGTGGTCGAAATGAATCTGTCACTAGTTCCTCTACATTGGTAGAACAATCATCGCCGCCGGAATTGCCTCCAAAATCCTCAAATGAACTGCCGAAGTCGCCTTCCTTTGAGATGGCCCTGCAAAGGGTGATTAGCTCAGCCTCATCCGAAACAAAGCTGAAGAAGCGAAGCAAGATTGCTGACAGGTTGAAGAAAATTGGGCAAGATCTAGGGAACTTGAAGTTCAGGCAGAATGAGAGCAAATCTGTTCCTGCCTCTCCCAGAGTTACAGTGGATGAAATTCTAACTCCAGTCGCAAGCACCTCCACAAATATTTCCTCGGATGAGTCTACCGTTCAGGGAGGGCATGCAAAGTTACTCAGCATGGTCGCAGAAGTGGAGGAACGTGCACCAGAAGGCGCTTCGTCGGATCCACCTGTCGTCTCGACTTCAAACCCTGCAGACCCCGCAGAACCCACAACGATTGCCCAGCGCATTCAAGCTCTCATCGACTCTCTTCCTTTTCCAACTACTAACCCCGACAAGAAGATTCCCGTTCCTAAGAATCCCAAACCACCCGCTAGAGGTCCAGATGGCCGTCCTATCCCTCCTTCGAATGCTTCTCCGATCAAAGATTCAAAATTGCTCGGTTTTTTGTCTAGCCCAACCATTATGAATGGCTCTACCCTCAAAGGCAAACCTAGCATTTGGAGTATTCTGGACACATTTGGTCCACCTCCTCACGGATATCCACCTACCGACGATGAATCTCCCACTCCTGGCCGCGGCGAAGGTCAAGTTCCCATCGGCGATGATTCAGGCGACAAAGATACTATCTTCTCAGATAACTCAAGTGTTATGATTTATTCACCGCTGATACCCACAAACGAAGACCTTGTCGAATTGGCTGAACTTGTCCCAGTTGGCATCGAAGAAGAGCCTGTGAAGGAAATACAATCGCCAATAACAGGGGCCTCATGGACAACAATGTGGCCTCTCTCTCTCTGGTATGGCGAACCTCCATCTGGAGACAAGACTCCTATGGCTGCTCACCGCTTATCGGGAGAGACTGTTATCTCTCCTCGCCATAACAGTGTTGATAGTACAGGTCATCTTGTCAGGACCCATACTGTGCAAGCCTGGGTGCCATCAAATACAAAATTATCCCTCCAGGCAATGTGGTGGGGCTATCGACTGTGAGCTTCAAAATATATTCTTTGTGACTGCTATTCATAATAACATTACATTAGATACCTTCCACCTCCTGTGCTTGCCATTCTGAGTGACAAGACTCTCGAAGCGACAAAGCGCGCTTCGATGATCACTACTGCTCTAACCTGGTTTTTTAATAACTTGCCAGTCAATAGTTTGCCTCCTCCTGTTCGTCCCGCGGCGCTTCTCCTTCAACGATTAGTCCCCTATTTAGGCTACATTGGGACCTTCATTTCTTGGAGCTGGAGCACTATCAAAAGCTACAATATAGGTTCGTTCATATTGGGACCTTCATCGCAAGTATTGATTGTCGTATAGGCTACGGCGTAATCTTAACTGCGACTTGGCTTCTGCCCATCGCGTTAATTCCGGGAACATGGCATGAGAATGAATTTCCAACATCGCCCAATCAGCCCCCTGCCATCCCTCTTCCACCGACGTCTCCGCCTCTGTCTCAAATACTGTCATTGCCTTCTACATCTCCTCCTTCGAGCCCAGCACCTACTTCCCCTTCGCTGCCAGCAACTTCACCAGGACCAGGAAGTCCCTCCACCCTTTCCGATTTTACATCATTCTCTAGCTCTCTATCTACTCCTCTATCCCCGGTTTCATCCTCAAATGTTGCTACATCATATTACGCCCGGATTGTTGTCGACATACCAGTACCTTCCTCAACGCCAGAGCCAATCACCATTCCTCCTCCACCGCCAGAAGTGCCATTAGGCTCTCCTCTCATGGAGCAGCTTCTGCATGGCCCTGTCATTCCAACTGTGCCACTTCCTGATGAAGATGCCCCCATGCCGTATGTGGCAAAGTCTAAGAAGGATGGGAAAAGCAGAGCTAAGGCTCTGTTTAAGCGAAGCTCAAAGTCGAGGTGAGGTGAAAGGTGATGATATCGACTCTTTATCTTGCTTTTTCATTCTAAGAAATTTAACGACCCGCATGACTTAATTATACCTCACGACGTTCACGAATTATATTTGGGTTGGCGTTCATGTAATATTATTACAGTCTACACATTTCTGCACACTGGATCTATATTATATCAAAAATTGGATAGGAATGCACAAGTTCGGTGTTCCCGCTGGCTATGTTGTACTCGTATGGAAAATCTTTCTACGTATTTCGCGGTACAGCTTGTCATATTGACCAAATTCTAACCTACTCTCAATCCAAGCGCAAATCCAGCAACAAATGATGCTCTAGGTTGGAAATCGGCCGTCAAGAAATCGATCAACCAATTCCACAACGAAAGAACGTTGGGAGGTCGGCTTGCACCTGTGGCAGGGTCATTGCTATGGAACATGCTTTCGAACCTGCTGGACATCTTTGTCCAATTTACGCGTATCAAAGAAGTGGAACCTAGATACTAGAGAGATTGTAAATATTGATGTCTTTCCACCGAGCCAGATGAAGCAGTGGCCGTACCTGCAAAAGCACGAAGATACCCCCGAGGAACCAGGCCATTGCTTTAGCACCTTTCTTAACGAATACCCCAGCACATAAGCCGGCGACAGTTCCGAAGCCTAGTTCATAGAGCGATACAGATGACGTGGGCGGTGGTCCTCTCTCCTCTGGGTAAACAAACGGTGTCGGCTTTGGTTTGACTTGTGGTTCTAGTGAAGTTCACGAAAACTCGTCTTTCAATCCTTGATGTTTACGCTTTCATGTTGTGCTTACCATCGCAGTAAATTATGGAATTTCTTTGGTTTGCTAGACCAAGGCCAACTCCTGCAATAGTGGCACCTTTGAGTAGGAAAGATATGCCTGTCTTCTCCTTATATGCGGTGTTTCGCACTGTTCGCGCAACTGTATACTTGGATGTATGCTGGAACTTTAGTGAATTTATGGCAGTCTTCAGAGGAGATCCAAAGTTCAATTTAATATATGGGAAGGAAAGATGAATGTTTTTGGCGCTTGAATGAAGGACGTTGCGCGAAAGGAGGGATGGAAAAGCGAAGGCCATGGTCGATCAGGTTCAATCATTGCGTGGTGACACGCTACGTCAGGCAGAGCTATATGTAATGACGTCACAACTGTGGCCACTTGTGCGCCTGTATACACCTACACAAGCATAGTATAAACTTGACTCTTATTATATCGAAAAGGCGACAAATGCCTCAATGATGTATATGTAATCTAACAGTGGAATAATGATTGATTGACGATCTGGCTGCCATTGAGACCCAAAAGAAACCTACCCCGGTCACCCAGTTGGACGAGGAGTGTACGCTAAATTTTGCCTCCACTGATCAACCGGGCTAGCCCCGTCAGTTTGCTGCTGCGGTGGGCTAACTGTCCATTTCCTGGGTAGCTCTCTCCCTTGGCAGTCGCTACCAGTTCGGTAATGTTGGTTGCTGAGAACTGGCAAGTCATTGACATTGATCTCTGGGACAGATCCCAGTCGGGAGCGCTGGCCGTCTGGCACCGGTGTGCCATATCGTCCTGTGTAGATGGCAGGCGACAAGTCCGGGCGCGCAGGAAGGACAGCTGCCTGTGGTGTAGTCGGCAAACTATGGAACAAACTCGTCTCTGGGGAAGGCGACCTCGGAACAATACTTGGGCTTGGGAGCATACTGTCAATCGATCGCCCCGAATATACACTAGGTGAAGGCGATCGCATGATGGCTTCTCTCAACTGCGCTTGGCGGCGTATAGGCATGGGCGTGGAAGGTTGTCTTGATTCATCTTCGAACGGCAAGGTGGCGGTAGGAGATATCGGCGAGGCGTTACGATAATTGGTAGTAGGCGGCTGCGGAAAACTGTAACCTGGACCTACAACTGCTAACGATCGCTGAGCAGGCAGTCGATTGGTGTAGAATGACGTATCCGACAAAGATGACATCGGTGTACCGTTCCTTGAAATTGGCTCCCTGAATGCTTGTGTCAGAGGAGGAAAATTTCCGTCCTGCGCGAAAAGAGGACGAGGAGCAGGGATTCCGTTATTTTGATTGTACCTCTGCCTTGGAGCGGTCCTGATGCTGGAAGTAGCCGTAAGCGCCACAGAACGTATCGACATTGCCGGTGTTGGAGCTCTATAGTGTTCGAAAGGCGGTATTCTTGCATTATGGGGGCTATGACTAGCGCCTGGTTTCCCTGAACCAGAAGATTCCTGGCCTCTAGAATGACTGTAAACGTATGTGGCTGTTGGTCCATCGACATGTGAATCAAGCGTTGCGGCTGTCTCTCCAGACCGTACAGATACCGGGGTTCCAGCATGATCACGAGTGTAGCTATGAACTGCTAGTCTATTGGAATGCGACCCAAGAGTTGTCTCTGTTTCTGCAGACCGCAAGGATGGCGCCCCAGATTGATCGTAGTTATAAATTGGTGCTGGTTGGGTTATATGCGAACCAATTGTTGCTCTGGAGTTTGCTGAAAGTAAGGATCCAGGGGTTGCGGGTCTGTTGTAATCGAATGGCGTAGGCGCTGGTCTAAGTGTATGCGAACTCGACGTCGTAGAATGAGATGACGCTGATGATGAATGCATGGATCCTGGAGTTCTCGGGCGATACTGATTGACTGGAGATCCCACAACATAACGAATAGACGGCGACCGTCTGGACTTCATCATCTCAGGGGATGGCGAATACGTATATGGTGTGATATGCAACTTCTGCGAATAATCCGAACCAGTAGACAACGCCGAATTTGTGCTAGCGCGCTTAAAAGTTTTTTCGCGTTTCTCGTCATTTGCAAGTTGCAAAGCCAGGATAGCTTCAGGATTAGGTCGACGTGTCGGGACCGGCACGTAATGCATCACAGCCAGATACAGAGCAAATATAGAGACTGTTAAAAAAAATTAAATGAGAATGCCCCAATTGGCGACAGGAAACATGTTTACGCAGTCCCGAAAGTGCCCAGCCACCAAAAATAGCGATGGTCTCTACCATTTTGCACGTCGACTCTGATCCTATAGATCATAAATTTTAGTTTGAGGATGTCAGACAATTATCAGCATCAGAAAAGTTACCGAGGTTGTTACAAGGAAGTGAAGGGTAAAAGACGTCAAATGTAACAGACCCGCCTATATCGGTTGTTAAAAACAAATACATGGACTTGGATCTCGCCGCCGTCTGCTTACCGACTTGTGCAAAGACTAGAATTGCAAGCCGGGTTCCATCCAACCAAAGCCGAAAACGCAAAATGAGCCTGGGGTTCAAAATCAATCGAGGGCGTTGGAAGACGGATAATATGGACGCACATCAAATACGTTATGACAGTAGAAAGGGCATATATCACGAGTAGAACAATAACGATGGCACCTGATAGAAATATTCCGGTCAGTCAAGCAGTACATATGAAAATTCAAAGTTTTACGTTGGTCTCCGTTGAACGAATCCCACCCGCGGATGATAAGGAGAGCATAAATGCCAGCAATCCCCATACTCATTAAAGTAGCTATAGCTAGACGCCAAAAAATAATGCACCTCTCAGCATTCAAATTGAATGATATCGGAACCGCATACTCACAATAAACTAGTACCCGAACTGCCCTAAACAAAGTCCACATCCTTGCAGGCGACAAAGCCATCGCGGACTATCGGACAGAGGTGTCGCGTCGAAAATGAACGAGGAATAGAAGGAAACAAAGAATAAAGAAAGGAAACAAACGGTCGCCAGGACCTAAGAAGGTCGACCCCGTTGAAGCAGATCGCGAACCGTCCCAAAAGAAAAGAAAGGCGAAAGGTTGATACGCCATGTAGATTGGTCATTCTTAAAGGGATTCGAGTCGTCTGGGAATGTGCGCGCGTCATTGATTGATTATCACTGGAGGTAGACATACTTCCGTACCGCTCGCTATTCTTGCTGCTTCATGCTGTGCGAACAGTCGCGGCATTGGAGACCAAAGGTTTTGAGTGGTTACGAGCAGTCTTTCAAAATAGTAATTTGATTCATGAGCGCCGACTGCCACTAGAAGAATATAAATGCAGTTCGGCATAGCCGCCATTCAAAAGACATTGACGCGAGACAGGCATCGCGCGGAGAGTTTCGCGGCCGAAGTGTAGGTGGTGGTAGCGCGCAGAGGGACAAATCGTCAGCCGAGAACCTATCATTAGTTGGACTCGTCTTCCCACGCCTCATCACTGCCATCGAACGACCATGAGGGATTGGCAGTATATATGCGCAGTCTCTGCCCGTCAACTCTCCGTATTCGTCCTCCAGACGAGCGCCCATCTGTGACACATGTCAGAACAACAACCACTCCTCCCATCTCACAGTTCTTCGCCTGGCGACGACGCTCCGGACAAGTCGACATACGAGAAATGCCAACAGAAAACCGCATATTATCTGGAGCACCCTACGCTCCATAAGATCGTTATTCTCTTGGTGAGTACACCTACTATACGTACCGAAGTCTATGATGAGACTGAGGTTCTATGCAATCTTTCTCCTGGGTAAATCAAATATTTTTAGATTGCGATAGACGCAGCTTGTGTGCTTGCGGACCTCGCGTACAGCTTCCTCTCTCCGACATGCGCCCCTCCTGGCGAAGATAGTCCAGAATGGCTCGAAATATTATCTCATATCTCCCTGGCTATCACCACCCTGTTCTTGGTCGAAATTCCGTTAACACTATGGGCCCTTGGAGTCGAATATCTCAACCCCTTTGGTCCAATTCCTCATGCAGGATTGCATCTCTTCGACTCTATTATTATTTTAACGACATTCATCCTTGAAGCGATCTTGAGAGGCAAGGAACAAGAACTTGCTGGATTGCTTGTCGTTCTACGTCTGTGGAGGCTTGTAAAGCTGGTTGGAGGTATGTGAAGTTCTCTTTTTCTCTCTGTAATTTTTTTTTTTTTGTCTCCATGCTCAATTTAATACTTAGGGGTTGCCGTTGGTACGAGTGAAATCGAAGAAGAGAATGCTGAAAGACTTGCGGAAACACAGAAAGAACTTGAAGAAGTCAAAAGACAACTATACGAGGTCATCGAAGAGAACGCACGCCTCAAAGCTCAACTCCAGACATGATTTTTCGGGTTCTTATAACTATCTGGGCGAATTCTTTTTTCTTTCTTCGACTATGTACTAATTGATTTCATGGAATCTACGGTTTAGCTATTGTTATGCTAGTAGGGCGAGACGGTGGAAGCGGGTAGGTCTCACGGAAGTCCAATCCAAAAGGCAGAACAATGTGTTGTGGTATTACAATCTAATTGCTATGTGACAAATTATTACAATATGTAAGTTACGAATGTCCAAACGTCTTGTCGTAAAGAATGTACAGAAATAAGTCGTAAAAAATCAATCAAGGGGCAAAAAGCAATCCGGAGCCCTGGCTCCGATGCTTGTGCACCTCATCCGCTTTGACCCACTTTGACATTCTTGTAAGTGGGATAGGCTGGTCAAAATCCAACGCAAGCGCCGGTAACAACCCGGACGAGTTCGATTTCGAATGATAATGCCTTGCATATTGTGCCGGTCCTTCCGCGCGGGCTAGCACACTGGACTCTCGGAACTTCTCCACGTAGCGCGATCCGCTGCTCGGCGTCAAAGGATCCGCACTGCGGTGAGGAAATGACGGCAATGCCAAGGTTGCAGCGGTGCTGTTAGTAGGGGAGGTCCGGCGACTCGCTGGCTGGCTTGCAAAGGGAGGATCAATGCCGCGGCGAACTGGCGAAGGGTCTACCCACGATGCAAGCTTGTCGACACTTGGGCGTGGAGAGTATTTAGCGCGATTCACAGAGGCCTCGACGTCGTCGTGATAAAAGGCCGCGTAAATGGCTTCGTCATCAAATGCTTTTCCACCGCAAAAGTCTTGCACAACTTTTTCCTTAGTTGGGAGTTCCGGGACTTGTTCATACCACTGGATGGAATAAATTGAGCGCTTCCAGATATTGGGGTAGATGCTTTTGTGAACCATGGTTGAGACGAATAGGGCCAAGAAATACGTCAAGACTGATAAATGAGAGTCAGGATTTGCGTAACCATCATTGCATAAATCTCACTTACAAATGACAGCGTTCAGCCAAGTTACTGGCACAAGGAGGGATGCCGACACGCAAATATTTCGATCAGCTGTGTGCCGACTTTAGTATACGGCCATAGGTTAAAAACAATCGGTCAAACTTACAAGTCGAGTGGCAATCTGCTTCTGGTTCTCCAAGGAGACTACCTAATGCGCTGCCCATATGAAACATACTGAGTACTCCAACCCAACCGCATTCCAGCAATGTACGCGACATTCTTAGTTTGGGGTAGAACAAATCGGCAAGGGCTCTGCGTTCTCGATGTCGGCGATTGTCCAAGGAACTGAAAATCGTAGAGAAATACTCACAATCCAACCCCTCCGAATACTAAACAGCTTTGGAATATAATAAATGCAGAGACGGAAGGGACTGGAAGAAAGCGGCACAACGTTATCAACTTCAACTCTCTCGAAGCCACAGAAATCATGCACACCTGAAAGTCCAATCGCCATGCTCGCCTCCACGTTCCAGGCCGCGAATATCAGTGACAGGAGCGCGAAATGAGAGAATAGAGCTACGCGTCAAAAGGTCAGTTCCATTGATCCCTTTCGTGGACAGGCACGCGGCACTCACCAAGTAAAACCAGGCGAAAGACGAGGAAGGGGTTGCGCATCAGGAGATTGGCCATGGCTGGACGATGGCGTGATGGTAGTGATACTGGTTCTTGACCGAGGTGGGCAAAATCGGACTCAAGGCTGAGGGGTCGTAGAAAGGGCATGCTAACGGTCCTTTATGAGTGAAATAACGTCGACCAGCGGGAAAAAAATCGATGATAAAGCGAAACAATCGACGGAGTGATAAGGGCGTGAAAGAAAAATATGCACTCGAGCCCAAGAAAGAACGCGAAAAGAAACAGGAAGAAAGTCTAGGAGAAAGCCTCGAGTCGTCCTTTGTCCACCAGTGACGGGGAAAAGATATTGATGAAAGGTGCCTTTATGAGCAATTTTGAACCGTCGGGTTCCCATCATGTGGAAGCGGTGGACAGTGGGCCAAAAGCAAGTACAAAGCAAATATTGCAGCCCATTATTCCCCTCGCTTAACCATAGAACAATGGCTGTCTATTTTTGGCCACATTATGTCAGGCGTCGGTGAGCCGCCGCCTTGTTGAACAATTATGGGATTAAGCCCCATCGTCGCCAGAAACACAGCATAAAAATCAAATAACAAAGCGAGTAGTAGCTTCGACCTGAGCCGACCAAGTCGACGCGTTGTATCCTTGACCAAATTTCCGCAGTAAGCAGCTAAACCCAAAGTGTCTTCAAAGTTCCAGTAGATTGTCCAACAATACAAAGTACAGTTACAAGCGCCCAAATTGATACAGGTATAGTGGTAAATTACTATAGAGAAACTGCAGCGTCGTAGACACATAAAACCAAAATAAAAAGCATAAAAATCCTTGCATCTAAGAAAAGGCCAGCTTGTGGCTTATACTTAGCTATTGACGGAATCCAGGAGAGCGAAAGGAGCTGATATTCGACAGATCAAGGGCTGCTGGTCGCCCATCGTCTGTTGAACTTGATCGTCTTCGAGGACCACCCGGCCGCGATTTTGAGGAGCGCCAGGCAGACTCACTGGATGATGCAAGGGGCTGCAGTGCAGCAGCGAGCGCCGGCGCGTCGAAAGTGTATGTCGCCACAGGTGGAGGTGGCTGAGGATGTGCGGGAAGTGCTCGCGATTGGGATTGCATACGCGAGACGGACGTAGGAGGTTGCATCGACGCCTGTGCTGGAGGCTGATGCAAGGGTGCCGACGAAGATGCCTGTGGTCGTGGCGGAGGCGGCAGCGGATGAGGTTGAGAACTTGAAGCTTGAGGTTGAGGTTGTTGAAGATCGGCTTCATCTGACACCCGCGGCTGCGGAAGCGGTTTCCGCTTTGAACGTGGACGTGAGGTAGCATCCAGGCGAGGCCAATCTCCCAGCGGAGGTGGTGAAGGGGGCAGACGTCTTATCGAGGCTAGCCGAGCAGCTGGAGGTTGCTGAGGTTGCGAAGCATCCTTGTCGATGACCGTCCGCACTGTCGAGTGATAAAAGGGTGTATCATGGATTGGCTGCTGAACGGGCGATGGCTGTTGAACAGGAGATTGTATTCTTTGCTGATTCTGATCATTCGAATGTCGAACAGGCTGTAATGGCGGAAATGGAGGTGAAGCCGCTTGGGAACGAACAGGGGATGCATGCCCGTCAAACGACGTTGGCTCTCCTATAGCTTCAGGTTCTGGAGCTTGGTAATGCTCGATTTCATATTCGAGGCTCAAACCTGAGCGATGATTGAGAATGTCTTCCCGGAGCTGGACAATTCGATGGGGTCGGGGCGCGGCGATGATAGGTGGTGATTTTGCACGGAATCTGGGCACAGAAGGAGAAGTAGGCACACTCTTGAGTATGCGCTTATGCGTAACGAGAGGGAATCTGCGGACGCTACACTGCCATATTGTAGGGTCGTCCCTCTGCTTGACATAGGTCAGCGTTGATAGAAGCGTAAAATAACCTAGAACTGATGAAATAATATAGAGAATCATTAGATTTTCCCACCGAAATACAACAGTACTGGATAGCCTACGTAAGATGGCAGAAGTCCAAGTGAATGCCTGCAAAACTTGGGTCGAAGCACAAGGCGATTCTTGTGAAGATGGGAAATCTAAACGACATATTATTTCAAGTCAGGGTTACAATCAAAGATCTGAACGTCATCAACATACCACCCAGGAGAGAAGCACAACTACTGCTCAGCGATGTGATGGCGGCAGCGCCAACTGTTGCCCATGCATCAGTAAAGAAAAGACAATAGCAACGGAAACGGCATGGAATGCACGAGGGAAATACGCACTAAGCTGCATGATCCAAAAAGTGCCCACCCACAGCAGCTCAAACCATACTTTAACAAGAAATACATTGCTCCTACATAGGTCACAGAATATACTGTTCACTGCAGGTTCAGCGACAAATCATCGCAAAAAAAGAAATTAAAAGAAATTAAACTGACATGGGAAAAATAACAAGCAAGCCCAGAGCTCCCGTAAAGATCAAATAAGCGTCGATCTGTTTCGTTCCAACTAGATGGTATGCAGCCTGGTCAACGCCACGTAGACGTACTGCAGCAAGCACGAAAACGCACCAGCCCCGGGGTTCGATTGAACAATGCTCAGATTCCAGACAGCCACGCTCGTAATGATAGCATTACAGATAACAAATACAACTGAACAATATCAATCAGCCTGTGAGAACGGCAGCAGCTAGCACTTGGGGAGGGAGGACGAACCAAAGATGAAGTAGCGGAGGAACTTTAGAGGGTTGAGCATGACGGGTTCATGAAGGTGGTGAGCAAGGGAGCGTGGTGGGACCGATCGACGGCTGGGGATCAAGGAGCGGCGAGGGAAGAAGCAAAGCTTCACAAGGCAGTATCACACTTGTGCGTCCAGGATTATACCTTCCTCCAATAGCCCCCAAACTTCAAAGTCCGCTCTACCTGCATCTGGCATCACTTTCCGTCAAAACATCATTCTTCATGTGAACGACCATCCACAAGGAACTCAAGACAGCACATCAGATATGTATATCATAATAAAAATAAGTATAGTGCAAACACACGACAGTAATACGTTAGAAGAACAAACGAGGGTGTACGTACGAAGATGGGTGGCCAAATCGAGCATGAAAAATATACCGCACCAAAAAACGCTTGCTCGCCCTCCAGAACAATGAATGTTATCCCGGAACAGTCATCCCATCGCCAGCACTGCCGCTCCTTGTTCCGTCGTCAAACTCGAAACGGTACCGCTCCTCCATATCAGGAAATTTCTCTTGATAAACTCCATTCGCAGTGACAATTACACTGCTCGGAGGAGGATCGGCAAATTGTTTCGAGTCTTCAGAAGAAACACGAGCACCCTCCAAAGCCCGAATCGACTCATTTGGGCTTGATAGTGACAACATGCCGGCAGTATCATGGCATCCAACACTGCTGTCACTACTAAGGACACTACTAACTTCACCAGAACTGCTCGAGGTCTGTCCCGGTGTCCCAGATTCAGATGTTGATTGTTGGATCGAAATCGAGGGCGACGAAGATGGAGAAGGTGCTGGCGGTGGCCGGGAAAAGGTGGCGAGTTGCATCAAACGCTTCCGAGATCCTCTGCTGCTTGCTAATGATACATCATTGTCTCCGGCCTTATACCGAAGTGATAGTTCCGCAATATAGGATCGCACTTCATGGGAGGAATCTTGTGAGAGTTGTTGGACTAGATCGTGCAAAATACTCGGGACAGCCCGTGACTGATGATGGAAATTTTCTATAGCGAGAAAGAGCGGCGTCAGTTTCATAAAGCATAATTAGATTCCAAATATGGCACACCATGAGCAAGAGCTGCGAAGCGGGAGATCCCAATCCGAACGCCCTCAATAGCGTCATTCGCTAAGTCAGCAACAGAACGAAGTAAATCGTCATCGCACGATATCAAAGGTTGCCCATTCTTTTCCGTCGCCAGAATTAATGCCTGTTGACAAGCGATGAAGCTACCAGACAAAAATTATCAGCCAACTCTGAGATCATCTCAATTGAACATACGTCATGCGTCGCCGATAATTCGTTGATTTTGCCAAATTTTGCAGGTCATTGAGGAGTTGAGCTTCTTCGCCCTTCGAAGACACAAAGCTGTACATGTCCGGAACCTTGGATAAAAAGATGTCAGCATGTAACTCGAGTGAGACGGAACAAATTGTGCAGAGCTTACAATGGAAATAGCTGCCTCTCGAACTGCTGCCACGTTATCCTCCAGGGCCGTGACCAGGAATGCTCGAGCGAGCGAGGTGCTGTCTAAGTCAATCAGAGTGACCCAACTAAGAAGTGTCTTCACGATCAACTCTCGTTCTCTCCATCCTCTCAGTTTTCCCTCTTTCCACGCTGTCAGCATCCCTTGCACAAGCTCCATCCCTACCTCTTTTCCGATCACCTCGATAAAGGCAGGTGTAGACTCGATACCCCTAGACCGAACTTCTTCATCGTCCGTCTGAATAGATGACCACCATTGACCCACTAGATCCTTCTTTGCGTTCTCCGGTCCTATGATCTTCGCCAGCTCGCCCAAACTCGCCGCTAACGTCCGATGCACTCCTGGGGAATCGTCCAAGGCAATCTGCAGATAGGTTGCTCGCAGTTCCCCCCACCTCTCTCCTCCAAGTGTCAAAGCAACGGCTGGGAAATTGAATGCACATATAAGGTGACGCTTCGGATCGGTATAAAAGGATTCTTCGGGTGAGGATAGTAGAAGAGATTGCTGTTGCCCATCTCGTACGCGTTTGTCCTCTCTCCGTCCCAAAAATAAGTCGATAAGTTCTCCTGGTGGTCCATCCGCATCAATGTGAAAGGTGTGTATGACTTCGCCTAGAGCTTCCAGCACACCTAATCGAACTGTGGAATTTGGGTCCTGCGACAAGTTGACAATGGTCTCTAGAGCAACGGTCCGCCGTTGAGCAGGTGAGAGGCGAGAAAGAATGGCAGGTAATGCGAATAAAGCAGAATGTCGAACATGCCAGACAGAATCCCAGCGCAACCCTTCAAAGAGGGGAAGCTAATGAAGAACACATAAGTAAGGGTACAGATGATGGAATTTAAGGACGCACCAAAGAATTATGCACCACCTCTTCAGGAACGACTTTGGCCAGCGCACCAAGAGCAAATGAAGCCTCCCGCCTGACCCAGTAAACAGGATCTCGCCCCACCCGTTCCAATTCCTTGACAAAGGCGCGTTGCGTTTCATCCCCCAATGTTCCTGGAAAAGACGTTAAAACAACCCCATTGAGATCGTGACAAATAAATTACACACCACTGGCTGTTACTGCTGCCATGAGTGACATACTCGACAGCCTGCCCACCGCCGCTTGTTCATCTTCCTCCCCGTCATACGATATGTCGTCCCTAAATTAATTATACCATGAGCACTTAAAACGCGGCTTGCTTACACTCACATACCAATTAATATCAACATCCATCGGCGCATCCTGTGCGGGCCAACCGGCACTTGGCGATGGCGATGGTGCGCGAGTGTCTAGAGGGATAGGTACCAGACCACCATGAAGTCCAGAGCCTTGTCGTGCAGACAATGCTTGCGACTCTTCGATGCTCGGAGGAAACTCCATACCCGGGGAGAACGCATTGCTGGGACTGGGAGAATGGCTGGATCGTTGTGGAGAGCTAGTCTGAGGTGCGTTCGTTGCGTTATACGGCAACGTGTAATTTCCATACGTTTGTTGTGGAGCTGGTATGGGAGGGAAATATGGATTGGAGTTGTCACCTTCTACCAAACTTCGATTCGGCTCCTCCTGACGCACTGCGTGCGCTGTTTGTTCCACCTCTGTATCGTAATCACAGTCCACATCGAGACGCCCCATCCCAATGACCACCTGCTGGAGTATTTCCTCGGTAAACATGGACCTTTCATTTGACCCAAAAAGCCCCACAACGAGGGGAGGTTCGTCATCGTCCTCGTCGTCTAGATTAGCCCGGTCTATTTCCCACGGATGAAGTATCTCCCCGGGTGAATGCTGCGGGAGTTGTCGATGGATTGCGCCTAGCTCGCGGTCATCAGCCTTTTTCATGCGGGAGAGGAGGTCGACGACAGCGAAGCGTGCGGCGCCGCCCACGAGGGGATTCGAGCTGAGGAGCAAAGTCCCAAGGATGGGGGTAAACGCCTGCACGGAAATAGTGACTGTGGTTGACGATGACGCATAGGTCTCCTCTGGATTGAGGTTATCTGGAATGATTTGACAATGCTGGGGCAGGAGAGAAGGTGAAATTAGGAAATTGGTGCAGACGGACAGATATGAATATGACGCACAGTAAAGAACCACCAGATGACAGGAACTAGCTCGGCGGCGAGTGCTTCTTTGACGAGTTCATCTAATCAGACGATGAATACGTGGGGATGCAGACAGAACACGGTGACGAACCATCATCCATGGCAAGCCCATTGAGAAGGGGTTGGACATACTCGATGGCCTCCTGGGGGGTGACCTGGAGAAGATACTCGGGGAGGGCGTGTGCGATGAAGATGCGATGGAAAGAGGCTTTGGAGCGGGAGTAGAGGTAGATCTTTTCGAGGGTGCTGAGGCCGTCGTCGTCGAGGACGAGGTCGATGGCGAGGTCCGTGGGCTGCGGGAAGGGATCGTCGGTGGGACTGGGTGCTGCGGGCGGACGAACAGGGGGGTGTGTAGAACTGGGCAAAGGGGGACGGGGGGTCTGTGGGATGGGGCGGGTCGTGCCAGACGGGGGGCGGGGGGAGAGGGATGAAGGACGGGGGGCGGACGGTGCTCATCGTAGTGTCACTCCAACACGCTCGCGTACTTGATCACACAGTTTTTCAAACAACAATACATGACGTCATGTTCCTACTCTAATCTAAGATGACGACGACGTCAGCGTGCCCCGCACCACCGCGTCCAGCTGTCGCCCAAAGTACTCTATGTTGTGACTATTCAGGCCTGCCATCGAAATCCGTCCGTTTCCTGTCAGGTAGATGTGTCCCTTCTCCACTAGCGCCTTGCTCTGGCTCGGGCTGATCCCAGTGAAGCTGCCCAAATGTCAGCCCCGTGCGTCGCGCCCTCACGCCATCCTGCTGCTCACCTGAACATCCCAATCTGCTTCAGAATATGGTCCCAGTTTCCAGGCGTGTGCAGTTCCTCGGTCAGAAGCCGGTGCAACTTGTGACGCATATCGATAATTCGCTCCGCCATCGTGCGGATGTCGCGTTTCCACTCCTCGAAGAGACCGGCGTCGTTCAGGATCAATGAAACCTGCCAAAGCATCACCCCTCTGTCAGTGGCCAAGCTGCAAAACAATCGTTTCTTTCGCTTACAATACGAGCCCCGTGCGAGGGCGGGTTGCTGATCTCACTCCGCTGTAAGACCGATAATTGACTCTTGACCCGGTTCGCCGTTTCGGTGTTCGGGGAAACAACATGGAGCGCGCCGACCCGCTCGCCATACAGTCCCGCGTTCTTCGCAAAGCTCTGTTCCAAAAACATTGAGAAATCCTTCTCCGAGTTCATTCCCGAGGCGCCCCCTTACCTGGCATACGAGCAGGGGAAGGCCCTGCTCGACAAAGTAGCGTACAGCCCAGGCATCCTTATCAAGGTCACCACTGGCAAAGCCCTGGTATGCGCAGTCGAAGAATGTGTAATGTTTCTTGGCACCAATCACTTCGGCGATGGCTTTCCACTGCTCCTGAGTGGGATCAACACCGGTTGGGTTGTGAGCGCAGGCATGCAGCAAGAAGACCGAGCGATCCGGTGCATTCTGCAATGCACTAATGAAGCCATCGAAGTCGAGGCCAATAGTCTTGGGATCGTAATACGCATAGTCAACGGGCTCGATGCCAACGTTTCTGAAAATGGCGTGATGGTTGGCTATTCGTTACATGTATCATCAGCTGTGTGCAATAATAGAACAACATGAGGATATTTACCCCAAGTTGGGTTACTGAGATAAACCTTGGGTGCGCCGTTCCAGTGGTAAAACTTGGATAAGAACAGGGCACCAAGATGGTTTGCACCCGTTCCAGATATCGTCTGCGCGCTGACCGCGTTCCCAGCCTTCAGAGTGGGCGAGTCGGAGCCTAGAATCAGCTTCGCAGCAGCCGAGGTATATTCCGGGAGACCCAGAATTGGGAGATACTCATGATCAAGAGTTTCATCATTCAACAAAATAGAAGTAGCCTAAGCGCGCACCGAAATCAACGAACATGGAGAGGAAAGGTGAAGGCATCGCCGAATTAAAACCGATTTCGTGATAAACCGGAGGGCATGCGCACCTTTTTCACGACTGGGAGGACCCAGGGCTTGTTGTCGTCGTCGCGGTACGCGCCAACGCCAAGATTGACCTTGTCCTTGAAAGTATCCGCCTTGTATGCGGCGGTCAACTGGAATATACTTTCAATGAACACCGCGGATGTTAGCGAAGCGACTACGCCAGGATAACTGTGTTGATCACCTGTCCGGGGGCGCAAGAGGAACTTCCTGCCAGAGTTCTGGAAAGAGGTGGACAGGACAAGGCGCAACTGATTAGTTCCCGAACGGACGAACGGGCCCCCTAGCGGGGTAACAGGGGATCCCGCTATATAGAGTGATGGCACTCGCCTGCCGACATCTCTTTTCTAGATATATGCGATACGAGTTGCTTGAGTCTGTCCGCCATTGTTAGTATAGTCGTATAAAGGGGCGGGATGCAGGGGTATTGAAATTATGGAGAGAGAAGGAAAAAAAGGAAGCGAGAGTAGTGACGCGTTGCGCGGAGGGAAGGTGTGGGTGTAGGTAAGAAAGCAGTTTAGCTGAGCTGTGCATAAGCAGCTCGCGCAGAGGCGGCACTTTACATGGCCCAGCGCCATAATCAAATGGCAAAGCTCCAGAGACCGTCGCCGCCGGTGCGTGCATCAGGAAAGATGATGCCAGAGGCGACCGATTCCACGTGATAGTAGATTGATCAACCAACGCGATAACTGCAGATTGGATGTCGGGAAAGGGGCACCCGCCAGGCGCCAGGCACGGCCATGAGGCTACTTACCGTTGTTGTTTCAAGTCGTGGACGACGATGAGCTCGCTGTAAACGTTGAGTGTGCTGGAATGGATTATCGATCGGCTTTAAACTTGCTTGATTATATACACCCCCTTCTTACAAGAAACGTGATTGCCAGATGACTCGGCCCACTGACTCCGCAAGCCCCGCCCTGCAAACCAGACTCTGCAGCGACCGTGCCACTATTCCTTAAGTCCGCTGAGAAGTGCGGGCGAGACAATAATTAGCTTCTTCATATCCGCATGCTGTTCTCAAAGACCGTCCAGGCCTGTTAAGTATCACAGCAAAGAAGCGTGTATACTCGTAACTACGTGTAAGTAAGGAAAACAATGGTCGACCTCGACCTGATGACTGGGGATTATAATGACACTCTAGTACAATACTACCGTGAAAGATAAAAAATTAAGGGGATTGTCCTCGGCGCAGAAATGGTGTGGGAGTAGTGGACATATGTACAATCCGCCTATAGAGACGGAGGGAATGACAAAACGAGCAAGAAGATGGGGGATATAGGTTCGCTAGACGACTACGCAGTAGCCATCTTGGAAGCCACAGTCCGCTCGCTCTCCAGCTTATTCTTATTGCGGTCGAAGGCCTGCTGCCGGCAGTCCTCGAGATTCGAGCAGTTGTGGTGCTCAGGGAGACGATGCTAGAGGAGCAGAAAGGAGGCGCGGTAATCAGACATCGCACGAGACTTGATAAAGAAGTTACTCACCGCACCGCAGAATTGCGCTCGACAATGGGGACATTCGCCTACTATACGCAGAGCTGCAGAGTTGCACTGGGAGTCGCTGCCGATCCCAGACTGGCATCGCTTCTTAGCCGGCATGATGGATGAGAGCAGGTGGTGGTGTTGTGTGGGGGTAGCGACAAGTGGGAGCTGCGGGGAAGACCTGGGTAAGCGGAGGGGTGTCGGGACGGAGGGGAAAGCACTGACCTGGGAGACGGATGGGATCAAGGTGGGTGGAAGAGGGATGCAAAATGCGAGGCGTTTATATAAGGGCAGAATGCAACAAGGATACAGCGACGCGTAATCCCTCACATAAGCAGCTGCAGTGCCACCACAGCCACTATCTCATCCGTTCCGGTCACCGATCCGTCTAGCACTTAGCCGAACTTGCGCGAACTCGGGCAGCACTACTGGTTGCTCAGGGTATAAAAATATCGTAGCATCCACATCGCGTATTATATCGTAAATAGGCTCCATAAAATAAGAAAGAGAGTGAGGAAAGTATGCAAAAATGTCCGTGGGAAGCATATGTATCAGTCGGAAAAGCGATCTAATCTCCTTGATCTCGAAATTTAGCTATCGCAAAATGAGGCGTGAATTTTCATGTCGCAACGAGTCACAATCCGCACTCACGCTTTGTTGTTGTTGTTGCTGGCGATCTGATTCTTCACTACAACTCCAACAATGATACCAATGATAGCCAGAAGAATAAGTGTGATAAAGAAGCAGATCCATCGCTTTTTCCGAGCTGCACGAGCAGAGTTTACCGCTTTGTCCGTGTATTGCAGCCTGAATGACAATGCTTAGCGAACTACCCGGACACCAGTCTGAAGATCCTTACCCAGCTTCCGTATCCTTCTCTATCGTGGCTGCCTGTGCTTGAATGACATTGATAGTCTCATCCTGTTGTTCCACGAGGACGCTCATCTAAAGCGCAAGTCAGCAACTGAATAAATAGACCCAGCCGCATACTGACATCATTGAATAGTTGAGCCAACTCGGCCAATGTTTGCTCAATCCGCTTGATGTCCTCGTGGCGTTCCTGAACCTCGCGATATGCTGCTCGTGACTGAGTATAGCGGGTGTTTAGCAACTACATATAGTGCATGTGAGTTCGAAATGCGTTGACTACGATGACAAAGTAATTCACAGCTTGACTGAAGATTTGTCCTCCCTGCTCATCGTTGACGACTGCGCGTATCTCTTCGGGCGTGGCATCAGGCTTGACTGTAAGACCACATTAGCTCATATCCCAATACAATGCTATTAAAAGCACGGACCAATCTTGAACTGCCTTTCCATGC
Source organism: Pholiota conissans (assembly GCA_015484465.1). NCBI lineage: Eukaryota > Fungi > Basidiomycota > Agaricomycetes > Agaricales > Strophariaceae > Pholiota > Pholiota conissans. Next base: position 179,971 of record MU155149.1, read on the forward strand.
GTTGCTTATACTTGGTACGGTATTGTTGCTCCACAGCCTGATAATTTTGAATGGCTTCCACGAACTTGGACTTAACGAAAGCCGCCTACTCGGGTCGGTCAGACGGCGACTTAGAAACAGCTCGCATATATAATCCACACCTGTTGCTTTTTGATTTGCCCATCGCGACCTGACCCTCCCTGTGCTTCCAGTGCTTTCACACGTCGCTTGAGAGTGGCACTAAGGGCACTGGTATCCTCAACAAGTTCATCCATCTGCGCGGCGTTCCGTTGCGCAGCAGCATCGTCCATATTGTCTAACGACCGTGAATGAAGATCCCCAATAGCCTTGATATTTTGATTGAATGTAGCAATACTGTCTTGAATGGACGAAATCTGCGAGGCCATAGGGGTTTCATAAGTTAACCTCCTAGAATGTCGGCATGCATGGCTTATGGGTGACGAACCTCAGCGTAGAATGCAGACATGTCTCCGCCTCCGCCTGTTGTCGGTGTCGATGGTGCCAGGTGTGTCCTGCTATCGCGAACGTCTGCCATTTCGTATGAGCGGTCATCCTGTTGTGCGTATGGGTTCGGCCTGCGATTTTGATACCCGTTTCCCCCGTTTCCTGACGCCTGCGTCGGATACGAGTTCCTATTGAAGGCCTTTGTAAATTTAATATACTCTGGGGTACATCTCTATCACTTACGACCCCACATTTCCCTGCTGTTGCGCCTGTTGAAGTAGAAAGAGATACTCAGATAATGGGCGTGGAGTGGCAGAAACGGGTTGATATTTACTCTCATTGCTGCGAGCCTATCTCTAGCCATGACTGCTAAGTGGTATAGGGTGTTACTGTTATTGAAATTAGATAGAGAAAGAGGAGAGAGGACTTGGTGTCGAGTAGGATTTGTGTGGAAGGAGTGGAACGACACAAAGTGCGGTCACTGCTTTCGTGACAGTCTTGGGGGAAAATGGCTGTACATGATGTAACATAAACACCGCCAAATACGACGTTGGACCCTGGCAGACTCTGATACACATACGACTGCGCCACGGAGCGCTGCATATATTGAACAGCCTCTACTTATTATTTTATGCATACATTCCCATTTCTATGACGTATATTCGAGATACTAACGGTGGGGTCGAAGAGGGTTTTCCTTCAGACACCTATTTTAGACCATTGCGGTCAGTCCTCCAACGCAGATCGCAAGACAGCTATTTGCCGTTCGACCATCTTTTTGCTCGTTCCACCAATAGCTTCTCGGCGCTCAACGCTTGCTTCGAAGTCAAACACTTTGTAAATATCTTCGGTGAACTCCTTGTGCAAAGACTTAAAATCTGCTAGAGTGAGCTGGTTGATCTGACATTGGCGGGCTTCAGCAAGGGCGACGGCACGGCCAGAAACGTGATGCGTCTCTCGGAAGGGAATCTGAAATGTTTCAAAGACATGAGAAATTGTTTAGAAACAGTCAGATTGAAACTTACTCCTTTACGGACGAGATAGTCTGCTAAATCCGTCGCGAGAACGTCCATAGTTAATGCCGCGCGCATTTTCTCTCCATGAACCTGTTTGGTGGTGAACTCGGTAATTCAGAAAGTTGACCAGACAGACTTACGGTCAAAGTTGCAATGACACCCTCTGCAATACTCAAGCATGCAGACAGATTGTCTACAGTGTCGAACAATGGCTCCTTATCTTCTTGCAAATCTTTGTTGTATGTAGAAGGCAATCCTTTCAGTGTCATCATGAATCCTGCCATCTAAAATTCCATGAGTCCTATTCTGACATAGGATAATCCCACCTACGTTTCCAAAAAGGCGCCCAGCCTTTCCACGAAGGAGTTCCAAAGAATCGGGGTTCTTCTTTTGGGGCATCATACTCGAACCAGTGCTTTCGAAAATGTACCAACTCAGCTACTAATTCGCCAAATCACGAAATCACAAAGTGACCTCTTACCTGTATGCGTCGCTGAGAGTGACAAATCCGAACTCTGCAGTCGAATAAATAATGAGGTCCTCAGCCATCTTGCTCATATGTACCATGACCAAGCTAGACCACATCAGGTATTCAGCGATAAAATCGCGGTCGGCGACACCCCACAAGCTGTTTTCTGCAACAGATTGAAAACCGAGCTCCTTGGCAAGGAGTTCTCTGTCAACACAGAAAGGGTTTCCAGCGAGCGCGCCGCTACCCAAAGGAAGGACAGATATACGGGGAACGAGTTGGCGAAGGCGATCTAGATCATTTCGGAAAGACAGGGCATAGGAAAGTAAGAGGTGAGCCCATCGGATAGGCTGCCCTCGCTGTTGAAAAAGTAAACGTCATGAATTTGTGCATTTCATCTGTAAAACATCTACGACATACTTGGAGATGGGTATAACCAGGAAGAATGTATTGTTTCTCGTTATCGGCGCGTTCTACAAGCACTCGGATAAGAGCTTTGAGGTTGCTTTCTGTGGCTTTGACTTCATCCAACAGCCATAGGCGGACGTCCGTGGCTACTTGATCGTTGCGAGAGCGGCCTGTGTGGAGTTTACCACCAAGGGGACCGATGATCTCGCTGAGGCGGCGTTCGTTTGCAGTGTGGATATCCTCATCGTCTTCTTGGGGAACAAACTGAGTTATTTAACGTCAGAACATGTAGTGTTCTACATTCGCCCGAACTCACCACACCATCTTCCCATTCCTTGCCCACAGCTTTCAGCCCCTCAATCATTTTAGCCTCTTCTTGATTGGTGAGGATTCCGACAAGGGTCAGAGACTTCGCGTAGGCGATTGATCCTCTAATATCCACTGCGTGCATTCGTTGGTCATATTTGAGAGACTGGTTGAAGGCATGCATACTGGCCAGTATGAGTAGGCCAGATCGCAGGGGGCGAGAGATATCCAACTCACAGAGGATCGGTTTTGCCAGTGAAGCGTCCACCCCATAGCTTTTGTTTCGTTGGTGCGTCTGACATTCTAGCTAGTAGGGTGATGAATGTGAATTATAGTATTTGAGCCAAAGAGCAAGTTTTTTTCTGGCAGGAACACTGATTTATATTTTTGGACAGGACAGGCGCGACGGGATGAGTCCGAGGTCGGCAGAGCCAGCCGGCCACAATTGCTCAGGCACTCCCTTCCTCCTTCAGGCATCCGCTAGGATTGTCGTACAAAGTGCTTGCCACTCATTCTATACCCCGACTCAAACCAAGCCTAACTCATTGCCCATGAACTCGAAATGAGATCAGTTCTGCTATGCTTTGCTTTATCCTTGAATGCGTACGCTTTCTTGTCCATCATATGCCAACACCATTGACCCCCCTTTTTAGTCTCTGTGCCGGAGGGATGTTTACCTTCCCTTTAATGTCACCAACTTTGGCGGCTCATAGCAAGCTGAGCCAACCACATCTAACAACGATCATTTTGGCGTAAGGTATATCCAAACCTTCCCCGTTAACAGTCTCTCAACAAGATAGCAGTGGGATGATGAGCCAATACCCAGTCGCCGTCGTCGTTGGCTCAGTCACAGACCAATATGGACCTTCAGTGTGCACATTTATTGGAGGCCTCTTGTTTGTGACAGGATTCGGCGGATTTTCAATGGAAGTGTACAGCACTGTAGCCGCAAATGTTCAACATCCATCACAAGCCTCGTTCTATCGAATGGTGATTTGCTTTTTGCTCATTGGCCTAGGCACGGTGTTCTCGTACGTGTTCACAAAATTCATCTCTTGCTATCTTATTGAAGCCGCCATCTAGGTATTGCGCGTCACTATTTGCAGCATCTAAATACTTTGCAAGCCACATAGGATTGGCTTCCGGAGCGATGATGGCAATATTTGCTCTTTCTCCGTTGTTCTTCTCCTCGATTGCGACACATTTCTTTATGGATTCAACAACAGGGCTCTTGAATGTGGTGCCTTTCAATGTGTTCCTCGCTTTCGTTACGGGGCTGGTTTCCGCCTTTGTGTCTATTATCTTGCGACAACTTCCTCCACCAGTGATTGTCGAAATGGATTCTGATGCAATAGCTTCCGACAGTACCAATGAGGAGGAGACGACGCCATTACTAGTTCCAGATTCCGAAGTCGCCGCAGCAGTTGCGATTGACAAACCGAAATATCCCAGTACCATCCGTGAACTCGTCAAAACAGTGGATTTCTGGTTATTTGCTGTGTATTGCTTGTTTATTCTAGGAGCTGTGCGTATTCCTTTCATTTGATGCGCTCAACCATCTAAACTTTATATACAATAGTCCGAAATGGTCATCTCAAACATTGGAACAATCTCAGAATCCCTTCCAGCTGCCCCGTATCATTCAACGTTGGCATCTACTTCAAGCTCCTCTGCTGCATTGCAGGTGAAACTGTTGTCAATTGCGAACACCATCTCGCGAATCGTAGTTGGTCCGCTGGCCGACTTTGTTTCTCCTATCGCTAGTTTCCTACCGTCAGGAGTGAGGACATTTCCAAGGAAACATGTTATTAGTCGATTCTCGTTCCTCGCTGGTGCGGCTTCGTTGCTGTCACTCACTTTCATTTGGTTGGCGGTTGGCGTTCACAATCAAGCTCAATTATGGGCTCTGAGGTAAGCCATCTTCCGTACGTGAGTAAAGTGACAACTTTTTATCATGGTTTTCAGTATTGGAACCGGCCTCAGCTATAGTGCAACATTCACGGTTATGTAAGTTGTGCGATACACTTAAAGAAATTTTGCTGATTTTTTTTTCTCAATCAGCCCTAGTCTTCTTTCTTCCCTATGGGGATTGCAACACCTCGGAAGAAACTTTGGTTTCATGATGTACGCACCTTTCACAGGAACACCCATATTTTCATATATCTACGCCTCTATATCCGCTTCCCATACCGAAGTCGGCGAAACCATCTGTAAAGGTCGATCATGTTGGGAATTAACCTTCTCTTTTAGCATTATCACTTCGATTTTTTCCATTTTAATCAGCTTCATGCTGTGGAAGCGTTGGAGAAATAAAATTTAACACCACATGTATGTCAGTGAGTGTTCATCGGTGTATTGTGGCCAACTTCGAGTTATAGATTGCGGCTAGACGTCCAGTCTCCTTCTGTCATCATGTGCATTATCCGGCCTGTCTGCAATATTATGTATTCCATGCTATGTATCAATGTACTCGTACAATAGTAACTACATGGACACTTTCACTCTACTTCATGTTCCACTCAAACCATTGTGCAGCCTGGTCTATTTTTAAAAAACATACCGGCCCGATGGGGTCAACACTACGCGGTTTATTTGACACTCACCTGAACTCTACCCCACTTCTGCACCTTGGTTATAGACCACCACGTCCGTTGAGTTGTCCCAGGCTATACTTATACCCCAGCCAATTCTATTGTTCTTTGGCATAGGTTCGTATCCTCAAACTTGCCTGATGCTAGGACTGACATGCGCATGTTCTGCTTTTGGCTGGAATTACAGTCTCCCTCGGACGCCTAAAATTAGCAGACCAGAGGACTTGAGTTGATTCTAATACGACTATATGGAAAGGATTTATGCAGCAATACTTCATGGCGTCGCTGCCAATATAATGTATCAGGGATTCAAGAGTGTTCAGACGCTGCCTATTGGAGAGTTTATGAACGCTCAATACGGTGGTCACTTCCAATATCTCACTATTCAAGGGTACGTGAACAAGTTCTACCGCGAAGTTCCTTAGATTAATGAATTTATTAAGGCTGGTTCTGGCCGCACTTTCTATGATTTTAGGAATGGTATCAGGTCTTTTTCCATGGGTTACTGGTGAGTTCTACTATCATCTTTCCGGTCATTTCTTACTCGGACGAATGCTTTTTGGAAGGTCTAAAATCTGCGAAACGATACCTCATGGTTGTCGCTCTGCCGGTTCGTTTGATCTAACTTCAGTATTTGTTTGTCTGACAAAAACGATGCAGGTTTCTGTCGTGATTTCTCTAATCTACTGGTCACTTTTGGCGCTCTTCCCCTCGCTCATCATACCGCCCATGAATAGCACAGAACCGTCTACTCCATCGAGCTCTTCAACATCGCCTCCTCTGTTCTATCTTCCGCTCACTGTGGATTTGTCCTTGCATGCAGTCCCGGCCATATCTCTCACCCTAGATTTCTTTTTCTTCGAGAGAAAATACACCAAAAAAGAAGTGCATGTAATTGCACCCATTGCTGCTGCTGGTTTTGCCTTGTGGTACGGTTCCTGGGTGGAGTATTGTGGAAAAATGAATAATGGAAGCTGTACGTTGATTTTTCGTTTCTCTCATTCCGAACATCATGTTAATCTCTTTTTTCCTTCGTAGTTCCATACCCTTTCTTGACTGAAAACCCACAAGAAATACGAATTGGGATTTACATCGGAGCAACTGTACTTTCATTTTTCTCGTTTAGATTCATTAATAGTTTACATCGCTAAATCGTCGTATTTCCGTGATTTTAAACAACTTCAATTAAATTTAGAGTCCATACTGTACATGTATGTACATACAGGACAGATTATGCAGGATGGGGATATGCCGAGTCGTGGAGGCGCGTCGCGCGTGATTGTTGTTAACTCGACGCCCACGTTCAGACCCGGTCTCTTGCTTGTTCCAAATGCTTGAGTATTGCAACTGCAATATTGCGACCTTTGTCTAGTTTTTTCACCACTCCACTTCACGCTCATCCCTAAGCGTCCGAGAAGGCCCGTTTCGTTCTCATGCTGGATGAGGTTGCCCATCGCCATTATCCACTGCCTACTCATCGGGAGCTCGTGGTCATTGAATACCCTGGCTATCGTGAATACAGACTAGAGAATCCAAGACTATCAGCACGTAGTACTAGGCTGCAGCAACCGGCTTCGTCGACTGTGACATCGATATTGCTCGTACCTCTGCTCGCCGTTTGTTGGCAATCCGTGAATAACGCCAGTCTTGCGAACACGTTGCATCCGGCTGATTCTCAGAAGTTTCCAGGAAAATATGGTTATCCAGTCATTGCTATATCTCTTGCGCTTTTTTTCCGAAACATAGTTAATCAACTTCTATATGGTAAGCTCTCCTTCATGGATCCGTTTTGGTGAGGGAAGAAACACAGTTGAATGTCCTGTTAGAATCTGTAATATTGATTCCTCCACATGGAATTCAATTGGAGACACATCGAGGGATACCAGGCATGAGACCCTTGTTCTCGAGCAAGCGGTTTATCTCTTCCACCAGCCTCCAGGACGTCGTCATCAACGAAGGTCTCAGGGGATGGACCGTGTTGTACTACTTGGTTGCTATGAGGCACTTGCATAATCAAGGGAGTGTACTGGAAGTTGCATACGAGGTATGCACCTTACTTTTCTTCAAATCAACAAGGACTGACCTGGATACATACGTACAGAATTTATTACCTTGCCACTCTATCTTACTGTTGGTGCTTGAAGGTATACAAGAAATTATGTTATATGGTCCAGCTAGAACAAATGTGAGAGATGCCAATGTACCAAATTAACTGTCGTAAAATACAAGTCCTTGAAATAGGATGGAGTGGTTTGCGTATGTGGACATGAACAACATCAACGTAAATAGGGACCTTCTTCGCTTTCATACGCGCTCAGTAGCTCATCATAACCTTCATCGTCCCCGTCTTCAGCCGCACTTTCCCTGCGACTTCTTGGCACTTCACGGCTACCGGTCGATACTTTTCTAGTTCTGTTGCTTGTTGAAATTTTGCGAGGACGCTCTTCGTTCATGATAGTGTCTATAGAAGACTTCCTAGGCTTTTCTTGATCATTCGAGGACATTTTTCTAGTTCGACGGGGGGATCTGACAGGTACGGGAGACACAGAAACATAATCGTCCGAATCAAAATTGCTCGCTTTTGGCGTCTTTATGCTTTCCTGATCATCCGAGGGCCACTCGACCGTCAGTTTGGAAGGACTGGGGGACTTCTGCTCAGCAGAAACCCGAGGCTGAATTTGAAGATTTGCGGGACGAACGACGCGCTTTGAACGTAGCTTGGATGGCTTAGAGGAAATACTAGCAGATGATGTTGGTGAAGCATTCTCTGAATCACCACCGGCCCCCATTAACGTCCAAGAAGGTTTCCTCACCAATGTCGGCATTTCATTGGACGTTGTTTCCGAATCTTCCGAATCCTGGAAACCTGGTTTGATGACAATGGGTTGACTCTCGATCGAACTACTTTCTTGAAGAGGTGAAGATTTTGAAACAAGGGAAGGAAGTAAAGGTGGCAAAGGAGGGCTATGCATATCTGATGATGCTGAAGAGTTTCGTGATGATGGGCGTGACATCGAGCGCACATTGCCAACGCGGAAGCTTGGTGCCATAGGGGATATTGAACGTCGGTTGATGGCTACAATGCGACTGGAACTCGTGTCAGATTCATATTCCGTCCTATTAGACTTCGGAATTCTTCCAAGCGCATCTGACGGTGATAGAGATGAGACAGAAGACTGTGAATCCCGGTGAAAACTGTGACCCTTTCCTCTTATCACATCTGCCCATTCATCAGTGTCAGGAGTAGACCTGACGCTCGTCGCGCTGGCGGAGCGTGGGTGGATAGTTTTCCTTTGGCCAGAGATGATAGGGCTTCCAGCTAGCAAAAGGGGTTTGGGCGCAGATTTGGGAGTATTAGTCGGCGGAGAGCGCATTGCTATCAGGGATTTGGTCTTTTCCAGTAAACCGGCACTGGGTGGGGGTGATAGTGGGCTGGGACCGTGATGAGGGGAACTCTTGGGAGGTACAGGGGGAGGGGAAAGCAGTCCAGGAGAAGACAAAAATGATAATGAGCTCGTGCGCCTGCTGGGAATGTCCACAGATCTGGGTTGGACTTCCTTCTCTTTGATATTAGAAGCTGCAGGTGGAGTGGACCCATTCAAACTCCAAGATCCCAAAAGGGCTTTTGCCCGCCAATTAGTGCTGACTTTTGAAAGGCTTGCGACTGTGTCTGAGCTTTTGATTTTTTCTGCATAGCCCCAAATGTTTGAAGTCTGATTATTTGTCGAAGATTCGGTATGGAAGCCATTCGAGATGATAGGTGGAGATGAAATGAAGTGTTCTGCGAAAGGTGACGAAGGCGCTGGAGATGGTGGAGCTGAAGGGTATTCGTCCTCCATAGCCGATTGATTTGTGATCCCTCTCCAGAATTTGTTCGAGATAGTAGAGGCCAATGTTGAAGGTACAGAGCTTGGAGTTTCCGTTTCGTTGCCATCTGAAAAATCTCGAGTATGCTTTCGTTGTTTTGAAGACGAGACTACCGTATTCTGGCTCTGCGATGCCGTACCTCTCCACATACTGAAGCGAGCACCCAAACTCAGTGAAGGTTGTCGGGCATAGGCAGCTTCCTGTTCCCTGCGCTGGGCCAATTCCGAAGCAACCTGCAAAATTCGCTCGACACCTCCTACGAACTGGGGATTGTAGCGCTGCAGAAAAGATAGTGACTCCATAAAACCGTCCTGCGCTTGGTCTGGTACAGCAGATGTCTGCAGCTCCTCTTGCCATAAACTGTTGAAGCCATGCCCCACCGTGCCTATCCTGTAGTCAGCAAAGAAAGTGTGTTTAGAAGAAGAACCAATCTATATAGGGAATGTAAATGCCTTGATAGATTATTCTTGGCCCGGATAAGCATGCTAGTGCAGATATCCACGAGATAGTCCAGTTTCGGATTTGAGCTTCTTTCTCGCGATGGCTGAGAAAAAAGAGCATCCCAAACTAGAAACAGAGCATTGAGTGGGATCGTGTGGGTCAATATAGGCATTAACCATCGGCTGATGAGTAGAGTTTATGAAATTGAAAGGGGTGCAAGCAATTCTAGACATACTAGGAATAATGTGGCAAAGCAGGGTCCAAACCCGATGCTTCCTGATATTGAATAAGTATTGGCGGAGACACTAGATGAATTGACACGAGGCTCACCAATTGGGTTTTATAATCGAAGTCTGCCCATCCAACACGATCACTGAATTTCTTCATCCAGACATTTCCTTCTTCGTCTTCCAGACCAGCAAATTCAGCCACCAACGCTTCTAATAGCCAAAACGTGTCTGCTTCTAGATGAGAAAGCTCCTCCTCGTCTGCTTCTTTCAGCATAACAGAGTAAATGGGGATTAACAGAGATGGCGTGTGATAAGAAAAATTTCCTGGATTGATTACATTGTGGAGATAAACCAAACGCAGGAGGGCTGAACAATGCTGAGGATGAGCGGTACCAAATATACGCTTTCGAGATGGAAGCAAGGTTGTTGAGGTATCCAGATCCTCTTGGGTAGACGCATCTGAAGAAGTCAAGGATATGCTTGGTGTAATATTATGCTCTTCGGTTTCTAAACGAATTTCCGGCATTAGAGAAAGTTCAGAGGGGTATTGCTCTTGCTTTTGCAGTGCCTTTAGACGGGTTTCAAGCACCCGCGCATATGCGATTCGCACGTCTTCCGGCGCAGTCTCGTTCAGAGGGCACGCACGGAACAATTCAGGCTCGTCCTCGATCAAGGAAAATATTGATTTGGGCAGGCCGGAAAGTTCTTTGTATGCTTCGAGAATAGTCTCATCCGCGGAAGCCAAATCCCCCGTGGAACGAGACAAGGGCTCTAGCAATCGTCTCACCAAGTCCTTGAAAGACTTTAATTATATGGGCAAAAGATGTTAAGAAGACTCACATAGTATGCGTCCCTTTGCTTTGTCACTTCAGCTTTCCACGACGCCTTGACTGGTGGAACAGTTCCAAGTAATAGTCTAATAAATTTTGGTAAAGAAAGTCTGTATACTTGTCTAGATTACCACTCACTTCCAAATCCTCGGGCGAAGCCAGGACGGTTCATCAGGAATTCCTGTGGAGAATGAACCTCTGGAAGACAACTAACAATGATTCCACGCACCATATTGACATAATTTGCGCAACCGCGTCAAGTCAATATTCGGGCCAGCTTCGGGGTCTAGCAATTCAGATAGAATGTTGATGCTAGCCGACACGAATCAGTCTGACGAAGCAGAATACAAGGATAAAACCAACTTTGACTGGCGTGGGGGATCCGGAGTCCATGTCACACCATGACGTTGAGCAATGTCCTGCATATACGCATCCAGCTGGAATGCAGAGGGAATAGGGGCGGCGATAGCTTCCAAAACACGTCGAGATACGTGATGATCTCTATTTCCAATTGCAGAACGAGCAAAGTCAGGGCCCAACGCTTGTACAAGGTACATGCGAACAGTGTCAAGATCTAATGCAGGATCAGAGAATGCCAAAGAGATTGAAACACTTTCAGCACCTTTGGTATATATGTAAGGAGCAGAATAAATTATTGAAGAAGTCGCTTCAAGCATTATGGGACTAGGGGGAACACTGCGATGTAGTTTTGCTATTAGCTGGGCGGTTGTTCAGATACCACATTGCGCACCGTCGTTCTAGCTCATGGATATGTTCCTGTACAACTCCAATTTGCAGTTCAAGCTCTTCTAGAAGATCCCCATAAGCCTCATCCATGACCAATTTCTCTGCTTTTTCGCGTGCAAGGGAGACATTTCCTCGTTGAATTAGGGTCGCAATATCCGTATAAGTGATATTAGCTAGAGAATCGTGCTTGGCTTGCACTTGGCCCAGCCTTTGGGATGCAAGACGAAGCTGAGCCTGAGGTTTTTGTCAGAACCTCATTCGGTGTACTTTGAAGCAGAGGCGGCAAACCTTGACCGTCGCTGTATCCCACTTCATGGTTGAACTGCGCACTGCGGTACAATGAGGAAGAAGGAACGGAGGAACTTATAGGAAAGATGTTGCCTCTGGCTAGAAGGAAGTGTGACTGAGCGGCCTGGAAGGCTGCGTGCAGTATGAGCGATTTGACATTCAGTGACGGGTTTGATTCAGTGTGAATATTTGAATCGGCATCCTCAAAATCGTTGGTGACACGACGTGGGAATTGACGCAAACCCATTATTTAATAGAAGTTGCTCAGAATGACACCAAAAAAACCGATTTCGACAAGTTTTCAAGGTACATGCACATAATTTTGGTGACACATTCGAGCACCTTGCCATTCAACCTAGGCTGTACAAGATTTTTATTGAGCTGCAAGTATGTTCTTCATTTTCTTTTCAAAGCGCAATATCAGTGTTATTACAATTGAAACTGATGACTGACCGGTTGAATGTCTATCTTAAGTATGTCAACGGACTGTGAAAATCAGCGAGTCCTCTCCTGTTCGTTTGTAAGACAGTTCAATATTCTATAAAAGCCTCGTACACGGAATGATAACCATCGTCACCTCGTGTGATTGATATATTTGACTAGTATATGTCAGGTGCATTAACAGTAGTTTACATCGCGTGCGCAAACATTCGAGCTTCACGGCTGGAGTCAAGGCTATAATGACTTTGAAGACTGTTCTGCGGTCCGGAAGTTTTGGGAGTTTGCTTTTCTACATCCGCCTGAAATGATGATGGGGAAGTTTGTGCTTTTGACTGGCGATGAACGAGCAGTGCGAGGCCGCAGCCATAGACAAAGGCTAGGGAAGGCTCAGTAACACCCTATTCGAAAATATCGGAAAAGACGTACCCAGCAGAGGAACGGCCCAGTTAAATACATTTACAAATACAATAATGGTAGTACACGTCGCCTCTTGACTGAGATCACCATCTACACAACAATGATTAGAACTTTTCACACATAAAATTAATTCGTGTTTGACTCACCGGAAGAAAGACATTCGAAGGAAGGTGTCTTGATCACAAAGAATAGAGCGATTCCAAAATGCATTAGAATAAGAAAGAAAACACGAGCAGCATCCAGCCAAGCTCGAAATGGTTGTATAAGTCTAAATGAACAATGTTGAGAAACAAATTTTGTTCTGAAAGGAGTGACGACTTGCAGGATAGGAATCATTATAACGGTGATAGTATCGATGAATAGCATTATTATAAGCAGTGAACCTGACTTATATTTTAGCTGCGTATGACGGAGGCACCAAAGAAAAGCACGGACGTTCGATATGATCTAGAAGATCCCATTGTGCAAACATAACGATACAGACGAGGATAATCCAGAGAAAGCTTAGAAATAAGATACAGCCTAAAAAATAATGAGATAAGTGGCTTCCACTTAGGCCGCTGACGAGACAACCCACCCAGAGCGATAGTCCTAAGACGAAGAAACAGAGGCGGTGGCGGGGCCTCCACTGGCAGCCGTTCCTTTGAAAACTGCTCAACTTCCGAAGATGAAGACATGGTGTTTCCGAGAGATTTTTGAATGAGAATCGTTGGATGACGTCAAGGTCGTGAACCAGTCGCACAGAAAAGGAAATGAAAACAGAACCCGCTACCGGAGAGGGCTGTATAGGATAGAAAGCTGAAGAGGTTGAAGATGCAAGCGGTACCAGACAGAGCCTGATGTGGAACTTGGTGGCTTGCGCCAAAGATCAACGGGCCCTAGAACCATTGTGCTTACTCTAACAATGCGCCCTCCACGAGTTTTGGTGGCTACATTGTATTTATAGGCAACAAAAAGAAAGCGTTACAATGAATGGAAAGTGTGGGAAAGTCGCTCAGGTCCACCTTATGTAATTTAGCCTTAAAGACCTTTACCAAAAGTAGTAGTTGTGTACATCATCACGTGAAATGCGTTTAGTTGCAAGTAGTATACAAACTCAATGCACGGCCCGGGCGCCATTGCCGAACCGATCTATGAACTTAAACGTTGGAAGCAAGGCTATACACGCTGTGAAGCAAGAAGCACACGTATTGGACATTTTGGCCATGATATACTGGTACCACATAAGTCAGTTAAAGGTATCTCATTTTATCAGCGACATCACAGCCGCTGACGTAAGGTTGGGCCAAGTAAACGTTGAGTGAATGCTGGCTAGAATTTGGGCGCTTAATATTATTGCCTTTAAAACCAGGCTTGTGGCCCTGAGTATCAGAGAATCAATAGCCCATGTCGGTCCTCCATATGTTTTCCCTTGAATCAAATATAGCCATTCCAAGACCGATGATTTCTTTGTATTTCAAATGTCAACGGCCCCATTTAAACTTTCCGATGTTCTTCTGGCGTCTGGAAATGTGGCATGCCGAAGTGTTGAAAAACAACACTGTTTCTCACAGACACTGTAGAAGCGATAGGTGCGTCGAAGTATGCTGTCGAAATCTTCAAATTCGGCACTATTTCGGAGTATCGAGGACTCCTGGCTCCCACTGTTTGTTTGATTGACCCTTTTGTGGTGGTGAAACGTCGTTAATAAAATATATAGCCATTACCATTCGACCTAGTTGATTGATATCAGGATCTCAACGCATGTACATGATCGTTACTAGCTGGTCAATCATAGCATTTCGTTATTATGTATGATACTTATAGTCCATCAGAAGTCCAAAGTTTCCGAGGAAGTTCAGAGAGCGGAACCTTATTCTTCTTAGCGCGTTACCCACAGAAAGGGGGGGTCTTTTTACGACATTCGATGCTATCGCATGCATCCAAGATTACCAAGGAGGCAATGGTAATTAATAATCGTGTCTCCCAGAACCTGACAGCTATGGGGCAAGACCCTCACGGTAAGCGGAGAAGGGAATGGATCCAACAAATAACATAATTGCCTCCTTTAAGGTTCGCGTACGAGCGCAAACCAAAAGGTGCGTAATAAACAATTGCATGGTGAGAGGTCATGGTCGGTGGTCCATTTGAGTTAAATTTTTTGTGAAACCGAATCTACGAAGGGTTGAATAGAAATTTCCGAAATCTTATAGCCGACTCCTTTAATACACGGATCTCCGAATAGACAGTAGTGTTACAGTCAATGATTTGTTGAAGACAGACTGCATTCAGTAGTGATATTGCAAACTAATTGAATATACGGCCAAGAGCCTAAATACACTCGGTGGTTGGGTGTTAATATTTCTGAATACACCGAAAAGACGCCATCCTTGAAATTACTTGTTTTCCGCAAAAATAAGACCGGTTTCAAGAACTTCAGCAGCATGCTCGCAGTCCTTTAAAGTATTGTACAACGGTGCAGGTGCCAAGCGGATCACATCAGGTTCCCGTTCATCCCCAATTACTCCAGATCTCAAAAGGTAATCGTGTACTATCCGCATCGTCTCTGATCCAAGAGGCAAGAAGAGCAGCGATAACTGTGCGCCACGCGCTGAAGGTTCTTCAGGTGTGATGATCGTGAAGCCGATCTTAGTTCCATTCTGGGGTATCTGGGACGGCGGAACGAAATATTGGGACTGCTTTAACAGTTTCTCCAGCGCTCCTGTGAGCTGCACAGATCGTTCTCTCAGCCGTGGCATCATGCCCGCCTTTTTTATCACCGTCAATGCGCCCAGAAGTGCGGCCACAGTCAAGGCGCTGGGGTTTGACTGTTGGAATCCTTGAGCGCCTCTTATCGGCGAGAATGTGGGCGGCATAGCGAATCGAGTAGAAAGCTCATGGCCCCACCATCCGGCGAATCTATAAAAATTAACTGCCATTCAATCTTTCGAAGTCGAGAACGTATACGCACTTGGGCTTTTCGACTTCATGCCACTTCTCGTGTACAAATAATGCCGCGATGCCCCCTGGCCCCGAATTTATATATTTGTATGTGCATAGAACGGCAAAGTCTACGTCCCAGTCATGCAGCGACAAAGGAACATTTCCTGCGGCGTGAGCGAGGTCCCATCCGCAGACACAGCCCTAATATTGAGGACATTAGCTGAAGAAGCATGAAATGCGGCACTGAAAATAGGGAATATAACAAGGATTTCAAACAGTGAATCGGAAGTGATTGAGTTCCCATTACTTCGGGCAGCGGGAAGGAGAACGGTGAGAAATATTCACCATAGCTTTTGCCTTCTTCGTAATGACTTCCATGGGGAACCATTGCCCCGTGTAATATTGCACACCGCTGAACAAAACAAGGGCAATGCTATTGCCTTCTCTGTCGATGATATCTAGAATGTCTTCCGCTCGAAGTGTGAATTCTCCTTCCCGAGGAGATACCTCAAGAATCGCCGTCGCTGGGTCGAGACCATGGGCAAGGGCCTGCGACGCAAAAGCATACTACATGAAAAGTAGAACTGAAAATGAGTGTCTTTATTGTCAAAATACGCAGAAAGTTTACCTGATCCGAGGGGAAGGCTCGTACTTCGCAAAGAATCTTAAAACGGGTTTGCGTAGGCTTGTAGAACGAGTCCATCATCAAATGGAGGTTGTTGGTCAACGTGCCCATGCACGCGACTTCCATTTCATTCGCCCCTTTGGATAAAAGCGTCAATATTGGCTTTCCATTCGAGTGATTATTCAGTGGAGATTAAAATTAACTTGCCGAGGAGTTCTGCCAGCAGAGGATGAATATCGTCGCAGCACTTGGTCCAAGGTCGGTTGTGAGGATGGGAAAAATGACCTATAACCCCACTATGAAATGAAAACCATCAAGAAATACGCAAGTCAATAAAATGTGTGCATAACATAGAATATGGAGGAAGTAGGACCAATGAGTAGGACCAACGTTCAGCTTATGAACTTCCAAAAGGGAGACGGGCGGATATGAAGCATACGCACCGTGTGGCCCATACATGTAGCTCTTCTTGGACGAATTCAGCAGACGTCTTAGACTGCAACCCAAGCGAATTCCCACATAAGTATGTGCAGTGATTTTCTAGAAGCAAAGACAATGAGATTGTGTGATCAAGCTCGCGCGTATAGAGACGACATGAAAGCGTCTGCAACATTGCGGTAAAGCGAAATACTGACCGCCATCGGTTCGCAAAGTTGCACCAACATCGCGATTTATAGGGACAATAAAGTCGTCGCTCAAGGGCACATTGAGGTCTGTCATATGGGAGGAGAGGAAGCAGGGGGGGGGAACGAGAGGAGGGATTGTGTGAGATCCGGATGGGTGATCGCGCAGATTAGGCTTGGGCTGAATCTAATCTAGCCGGCGTCGATCGCTTTATCAGATCCTATCAACGGGTTACGCCATACGGCCGAGTCTACAGAAATTTACGCGTCCAGACTGCAGTAAAATATCATGCTGACTACGCTATCGTTTGCGTTATCGTAAGGTGACTCAATGTCTCCAACAACCACATCGAAGAGGGCTGTCGTCGTCGGGGCAGGCCCTGTTGGCTGCCTAGCTGCGCTAGCACTGGCGAAGCGCGGCTGGTCCGTCGATCTCTACGAAGGACGTCCCGGTTAGTCACCCATTGCATGTCCTTAACGTTAGCATTTTTGGGTTAAACTCACCACTCTATTTGACGCCTTAGATATACGGCTCGCTTCATCCAAGGCTGCCATTCAGAAGCGATCCATAAATTTGGCTATTTCTCACCGGGGCATTGCTGCGTTAGAAGCAATCGAGCCTGCTGCGGCGAAACAGTTTCTCCAGAGTGCTATACCGATGCGTGGGCGCATGATACACAAAGTTTCTGGAGAATTAGACAGTCAACTTTACGACAGAGATGGACAGGTGCGTGAAACCCACAAAATGTTCTGTTTCACGATGTTCTTCAACCGACCACATTTATTTTGGTCGCGCAGTGCATTAATTCCATAGACAGATCGCTCCTCAATGAAGGCTTGCTCGAGCAAGCAGATGCGTCTCCCAATATCCGTGCATTCTTTAACCATAGAGTCATCGCGGCTGACTTTGACAAGAAGGAAATTATCATCCGCGATACTACGACCAACCAAGAATATTCGACTAACTTTGACCTTTGCATTGGTGCAGATGGCAGTTATTCTGTTGTTCGGCGACAGATGATGCGTGTAGTTAGGTAAGACACGTCTTCTTTTGTACTGTTCTGTTCTTCGTGTTTTTTCCCATCAACTCTCCCTGACATCAGTTCCACAGAATGAATTATCAACAAGAGTACATCAGGGACGAATATCTAGAATTGAAAATGCCGGCAGGACGGGATCAAAACGGCGAACCTACATTTGCGCTCGATCCAAACCATCTCCACATCTGGCCTCGCCATTCGTTCATGCTCATCGCTCTTCCAAACCAAGTAAGGTCTTTGTGTGTGATTTTTGTCCTTCAGTTCATTTATTTATTCTTGGGACAAGGACAAAACATTTACATGCACTTTATTTGCCCCGTCTGCCGACCTTGATCGCCTTTCCACCGCCGACAGCATACTCTCTTGGTTTCAGTTATACTTCCCTGATGCAATCCGCGCTATTGGCGAGAAAGAACTGGTGGAAAACTTCATGCGGAATCCCAGAAGTCCATTGATTTGTATAAAGGTAATTTGTCGCTGACTTTTTACTTAAAAAGAGGCTTATTATAAGTAATCGTCAATCTGATATTTTTGTCAGGCGAACCAATACCATTACAAAGATCGCGCGATCATCCTGGGAGATGCAGCGCATTCCATGGTTCCTTTTTACGGCCAGGGTTTGAACGCTGGTCTTGAAGATGTCAGAGTTTTGACTACGCTCCTCGATGAAGAAGGGGTTACATCAACGCCCTTGGTATCTGACGACCAGAATAATCAAGATCGACATGTATTCAACGCGCTTAAGCGGTACACCGACAGTAGACATAAGGATCTCATCGCCATTTCAGATCTTGCCATGAATAATTAGTGCGTATCCTTTTTTGAGATGACTTCGAGAACCTAGATGTTGATATCTTCCTTGACAGTGTTGAGATGCGACATTCAGTGACTCTTCTTAGCTACTGGTTCAGGAAGATGCTCGACAATTTCCTGTATTCCGCCAGTTCACCTCGGGTGGTTTCTCTGCCGGCTCTCTTGCAAACATTGTCGGTTCATCCATACCCTTTAGATAAACCTAAAGGATGGCTTCCATTATATACTATGGTCACATTCCGACCGGATATCAGCTACGCCATCGTCCAGGAAAGGGCAGCACGCCAGGCAGCTATCTTGACTGGGATAAGCTGGATAGGGGTATCCCTCCTTGGGGCGGCGGGAACGTGGCTAACACGAAAAATGGTGTTATATTATTTACGACAACAATAAATGAACGGCCGAACTTTGTTATCCCAGAACAGGTTGCACGATTCGAATAAACTTTCCTGTCTTCCTAGGGAATATGTGGATAATTATGCTGAAGAATAATGACTGAAAGGTTACAATAGCAGGCTGAATCTAGAAGGCGTTGAGAAGTTTAGTCGACGGTTCATCTTCCCATGGCTTCTTTACACCGTGTAATATATTTCATCGGTCGCCGTAATATATATCCAAAGCAATGATTCAACAGTAAGAATATGGGTTGTACACAATACACACCTCTTCTAGGACGATAGGTGGGGTCATATGTACAATAGCATAAATAACAAGTAAAAAAAGCAGAAGTCACTATTGTCCGTCCATGTAGTCAATTCAGCAGAGAAGATGGGGGCGTAAATGAAAAGAGTCGGGGAGATCATGTCGGTCATAAGCTGCCTAGACTAAGAATGCACAGCATAGTACGAAGAAGGACAATTTCAAGATGGAAAGGCCCAGTGCCTGGTAGATGGGAAAGATAAAATCGTCGAGATGGAAGAGATCGAGCAATAACGTCGAGTTAGGCAGCGGGCTTTTTCGGTGGCCGACCTCTCTTCTTCTTGGTGCTCGTTTCACCCGCGTCGGCGGCGGCGCTCGTTGTCGCCTCCTCCGGTGCGGGTGCGGGTTTAACTTTGGGAGGCCTGCCTCTGGGCCGTTTGGGAGCTGGTTCCTCGCCAGCATCCTCTTTCTTCTCCTATTGACACGCACCAAATATCAGATTGGAATTCTTCTCAAACAATAAATCGGTAGGGCTAATAATTATACTCACCTTCGGAGGTCGCCCGCGCTTTCTTGTAGGTGCGGTCGGACTTTCTGGGGAGGCTACTGTAGCAGAAGCTCCCTTCTTGTTCTTGCTCCCCTTCGGACGGCCGCGGCCGCGTTTGGCAGGGGTGGTGGAGGCGCCTAGATAGATATAATAAAATCATGCTTCCACATTAGCATGGATATTCGTATCGTCCTTCATCGAGTTGGGATTCAAACAAAAATAGGCTTGACATAGACGTGCGCATGGGCAGAAAGTAGCGGATAGGAAAGGTATGCTTACCAGCCTCAGCATCATCGGCAGCGTGGTTGGGATCTGCTAATTCGTCCTTATCGTTTTCATCGTGTGCATCGGGCGGGGACGTCGACATTGGGAATACGACGCGCGATGGACGGCGGCGGAGGTGGGGAGGGGGCGACCAGAGACAACGGAAGGAGCTGGTTCGAGAAGGAGGAAAGGAAGTGGGGGAAAGATGAGAGGGCCGGTTTTAATGAACAATTCCCTGCCGAATTTAGAACAAGTTGGAAATGTATTGTTCCCTCGCGATTATTATTATTATAATCTGGCTGTTCGTACACTTTTTACCCCTGAAGTTCGAGGGCTACAACTTACTCACGTAATGAAATGTTGTTGAACAGGAGTTTGGCGGCGGGACCAGCACATGGATATCTGCCAGAATCCCATTTCACAAGATACAATCCTCCCCTTTATTTTCCGTCCGGATATTTCCTCCTTTTCATCAGGAATTACATGCGCCAACCGCCGATCAGAACGTTGACATCGAATATCGAGCAAAATAATCTCGTTCTTATCTCGCGGCCACTCAATATTCGAGCCGAGTCTCAATTCGTCCCCGGCATCCCCGGCATCTTCCACGACATCACCTGCGGTGCCACCTTGCTTTTCCCCAATGCGCGTCTCTGTCGCCCTCGCCGCCGCCCTTTCCCCAGCTGCCGCCCGTCTCCTCCACTCCCTCCCAGAGGACACCTATGCATTTCCAAAATTTCGCGTCAGCTTCCTCAACGGACTCCCCGTCCTCAACCAGACCGCCCAGCGCTGGCTCGCAGAAGGCCTTCGAGGCGGAGAGCAAGAGTTTCTAGATCAGCCTTGGAAAGATGCTAGCTGGCAACCTCCTTCGCATCGAAAAGAAATTGGTGCAGGCGAAGCCACCGAGCCGTCACACGAGCCCGCGTCGCCCAGCCCTGACGTACGTCCACGCTTCAAGCGTTTGTTGCTGCTGCTCAGATTCTCTGTCACAGTCTCCGTCTCCACCTGCCGCAGACTATTCTTTGGAATTCATGAAAATGGGTTCGCGGGACTCGTATCTTTGCCTAATACCTAAACCATTGGAAAATATCCCTTCTCTCCAAAACGAAGATTCTGACATCGATGTGACGCCTGCACGCAGCTGGTCCTTACTCCAACCTCTCTCCGGAACATGCCTTTACGTGTGTTCCTCTTTGGCTTCGGGATGTCGGTCCACTCTAACTTTAATTCGCAAAGCATCGCCAAGGCTGGTTCACTTATTCTTACTGTCATAACGACGAAATCCGACAATTCAAAGAGCTCGCTTCTACCCAAGGTCGTTTTCCAGGTAAATCTCCGTCCCCTTTTCGCAAATTCCCATATTAGTCTTCTGTGCATACCTATTTTAATTCTCCGAGACCATGAATGACGCGCCCTTTTCTCTCACCCCTCTTAAGCGCATTCGTCCATCCTTCCCCCCTAATTTCCCTTTTTCACCTGCGTTTCCAATTATTTCCCATTATTTTCCCATTTCGAAGCAAGAATGCGACTTGACCGTTTCTTATCCATGCGATAACAATGTCATTGGTGCCCGGAACCAGCTTCCTTCCTGCCTTCAGTCAATGGACCTTATTGGTTTACTTATCTGTCCCCCATTAATCTTTTATTATGATTCAGGGACGTATAAGCCGGAAGAAGATCCCGAGGTAATTGTTACGCTCCAAACTCTAGTCTGATTGTTTGACTTAATTGTTCGTTGCTGACTTGGTTCCTAAACAATTCAGTGGGAATCTTATACACTAGGCCGCGCACCTCGTAATCCAGAGCCTGGGGCAGATTTGACAGTGGCTGAACAAACTACCCAAGCAGCCAATTTGGAGCTTGCCCGAAGTGCTGGTTCACGCTATCTTGTTCAACGATGGGACGACGGGACCATTTGTGACAAGACAGGCAACCCTCGTGAAGTGGAAGTCCAGGTGTGTTTGATATTTCTCTCGTTCACCATAATTTAGATCACAATGTCTGATTTTATTTATTTGCATAACCCGTTTACCTCACCACCTGACGTCGCCCGTTTTGCCCACCGCCCCTCACATTACCCATTTCGGTCACCCTACGACACTCCGTGTGTGCGGACTTGCGCTAAACTTAGTTTCACTGCTCGATGCAAATGACAGACCATATCTTGTTTGTGAAGGAAACAAAGACATGCTCGTACGTGCTTGTAGTTCATACACCACGTCTATGCGGTGAACCCGGATTCAAATCCCGACAAGAGGCGGGAGGAGAGGCGGAAATACGCTGCCGCGCTATCGTGGATACCAAGCCGCCCGTCCCTTTGGATCTACCAACAGCGGACCACCCCTTCAAATTTCCGATGCGCAAGGCCCTCCTGCCAACTCCCCAGCCTGGAATGAAACGAGACAAGGACGATGACGGTGACGACGACCGATCATTCAATGAGTTAGTTCGCAAAACAATAGCGGCAATGGCGTCCGAGTCGGGCATCACGTTCAGAGGCGACGAGTCGGAGGGCGAGTTGATGGTCGAGATAGACGACTCTGAGGAATCGGCAGCAAAGAGCGACCGCCTCATCAATGCTCTCCGCGCTGCTGGATTCCAAGTCGAGACGGAAGTCATCAAGGTCAAACCGGAGAAGAACGGTGAAAACGATGATAATACATCGGATAAGAAAAAGAAGGCACCCGCTCGAAAGCAAGATCTCCGGAGAGATGAGCTGTAGTAGGCGCTTTTCTTTCCTGTATCATGCGCACCATTGTACGTTGTCTGTACTTTTAGGATAAGTAGTGCTTAAAGTTATTTTGGGAATATACCAAGCATCTTCACAATCGCGGGAGAATAATGCCCGTCGCAGATTTTAGCTATGAGAATGCAGCGAAGAATTTGCCACACAAGAATTATTGGATCTATACCTTAATATACGACAGATGAGTGGTCAACCGGTCACTCGTACGCTCGATTATTTCCTAGAGGGAATAATCATTGACAGCAGGCAAGAACAAGAGAACTGTTCAGAAGGGAATAATACAAGCTCAGTGTGAATTTATCCACACTGGTGCCAACATCACAAATCAGTTGCTAGACGGTTCCAAAGGTCTTCCAAGATTCTTCCGATGTTCAAAGACTCACAGCTGTACGTATACGTATTAGATTACAGGATATGTAAATAAATGGCTGGCCAGAACTATTACTGACTCCTAGGCTCCTTCGCTGGCCTTTACGAGCTTGATCAGTCCCCGTCGTCCTCCGAGTTTGTATTAATGGACTACCGATATATTCCCAAACGCACATGGCGAGAGCCTGCCCACTGTCCGTGCTTGAGTAACGGCTGCGCTTGGGAGCTTTTAATTACCGTGGACGGAGTGGCAGAAGAAGGAACCCGCACGCAGTAAAGGTCCCCGAAGGAGCTGATTCTGAGCATATTATAACTGAAACGTGTGTTGTGAAGAGCCTTTTTTTGGGAGAAGTACGGAGGCTTGCATGGTTTTCCAGAAGACCTGCAGGGTTTTAAATAAGCTGAAGAACTAGGAACGTTTGAGCAGTTGAGGGAGAAACCTGTGCATTCCAAGTCGGTGGCACAATATTCAGTGACAGACAACGGACGCCGCCAGTCCCAGGGAGGCCAAATGACCTGGGTGGTTAAAGCGACCTATCACCTTGAAGGTGTTCTAATCCTATACAGCTGTCAGAAATTCGATATCTGTATTTACATTTGCATTCCACCTGTAGTACGGCGGTAAAGGTTAAAAACAAAGTCCAAGCTCTACGGAAATGGATGCTCCGAGACGGAAACATCGAGGGCGACAAAATAAAATACACCCCCAAAATCCGAGCAGATAGGAATAAAAATAAGAATACTTTGCGTGAGCGTCCGGGTGTGTGTCAGTAGGTAGAAAGGCGATACAAAGGGAACTAGGCATCTCGGAAACGGACAAATCACGATATCGATGAAAACTCAAGTGCGATACTAAATAAAATAAAAAGTTCACAACCATTCCCAAGAAACGAGGAATTCACCGCCAAGAATGGGCATAAGAATAAGAACCCTTTCTTCCTTCTTCCAAGTTCTTATGGTGGCATGGCAGGCGCGTGCCCATCCTACGGTACGGTACGGCCCCCAAAGCACACACGCACGTATGAAATGGATAAATAAAACAAGCACAGAAACGGACGCCCCGCGACGAAAATCGAGGGCGATAGTTAAAAGGAGCTCACGAACTTTATGTACCCTTCGCGAAACGCCAGCTAGCTCGAGCTCGTGAAAAAAAAAAAAAGGACAACACGTACTCGCGAGTATCCGATATCCAGGCGTATGGCGCGTGCGAAGCCTAGGCGTGAAGGTACTCGCAGAGCATCGGAGGGTTCGCGACGTGTGCTTCACTGGCAGAGGCACCGATGTATGGGTACGCGTTCGAATGCGCCGGCAGGAGGTACTGGCACTCACTTAGGTATGGGTATCTCGTGAAATTCCCAGGCAACCTTGTGACAACAATAACTGGCGGCGCAAGCGATTCGAATTCGAAGTTTCACGAAAACCTCGAAGCGCGCGACGTCGCTTGCGCGCCCCGCGCATCGTTCCGGATCCGTCGATGGATCGTTAAATTACACGAGTATAGCGATGGATCAATTCGGCGGTTGTTTACATATTTAATTGTGCTGCACAATTAAAAGGCAATGTCCATGATATTTGGATTGGCAGATTGGACTAGAGCGGGCGAGAGTGGCATCAACAACAGATGGAATCAGCATCAACGTGCGACACAACCCAGAGGCGCCGTCCGGAGGATGCTCCCCTCCGCACTCAGGCCCTCGTACTATACAAACAGGAAAGGGGGAGAACAAGGTTACTTCCAAACCAGCATCGCTATTAGCAGCTGAGCTAAATTCACACCAGGGTACTTGGAAGTTTGAATGATTGCCAACGGGACGATAGCATTTAACGAGTATGTATAGAGAAGCACTAGCGCGAACGTAAAGAAAATGAACAATGAAAAACTAGGGATCTATGTGATGTATGTCGATGTAAGTAGTAAACCGTATGTTTTGAAGAGAAACGATAAAAGAAAGCATGAAAGTAAATAGAAATGGCGGGGCCAGTCATTATATACCTGAGTGAAAAAAAAAAGTTCAGCGAAATACGCCATACGTTTGTGGCCCCACCACATATGGTAAAAGTCTAATACCAATGCCACGACGGAAAAGACGAAGCATAGGAACGAAGTAATAATAAAGAAAATATGTAATAGATGAATCAATGAAAGCGAGGCGCAGCGTTAAGGATGAGGAGCGAGCTTTAATTTGGGTGGTGATGGTAGTGGGGTTGTGTTGGTAGAACGCGAAAGCACAACAAGGAACCTACTTCTCCTTCTCCGAGGACATTGACAATCTCGATTGCCTAGACCGCCGGGGTACAATACGGGTTGTGAGACCGTGTCGAACCCCATGCCGTCAACATCATGAATGTAGTGGTGGTGGCGATTGGATTGATCAGGACACGAGCGCACCAGCAGCGGTGATCGTCGTTGTCGTCGAGGGGCGAGAGAAAGAGATGTATGGACTGGTATTGTCGCAGTAAGGAAAGATCGAAGAATGGCGGTGACGGGAGGCTAGGATGG
The DNA here is from genome assembly GCA_015484465.1 of Pholiota conissans. Taxonomy (NCBI): domain Eukaryota; kingdom Fungi; phylum Basidiomycota; class Agaricomycetes; order Agaricales; family Strophariaceae; genus Pholiota; species Pholiota conissans. The sequence continues at coordinate 205,554 of MU155149.1, forward strand.
ACGGAATGCGCACACACCGTGCGATAAATAACATACTTATATCGAGATGCCATAAGACGAACAGAACGCGAGCCGCATAGTGTGTGTATGATGTGTTTGTGGTGTGTTTTCCGAAATCCTGATATTGTATACATGCCGAGTGACAAGTGGGACGTAGGAACAACAGATAAGCAGCCATGCAGCCAGGAGTACTGGAGACACAAAAAGGAGGATAAGGACGTGTATGTTGAAGATCCCCAAAGGTAGGCGGTAATCGGGATGTGATCGTCATTCAGAACCGCGAATGCGCAGATATCGATGTGAAGGCGTCGTCGCGTGCCAATTAACCGGAGAATGAATGTCGCGAAAATAGAGCAAGCTGATGTCGTCCGAATCACTCCCCACACGCACTGGAAGGACTTCACTGCCAGTGAAGCGCAAAAATGAATATCGCATGCCTGACGCTCGCTCTTCGCAATGGTACGCTTGAACGCCTTCTATAATCACCAATCGCTTCCTCTGCTCTCCCTTGCCTCCTTCACCTTCCATATCACCACCCCCCACCTGCCACCACCAACCCCACCACCACCACCGCCTCTCATCTCCATACCGTCCCCCATCTAGAAGAACTTCCTCTTCCCTTGCTTTTCATCCACCGTCACCTTGATATGCACATGCTTCGGCACAACACCAGGCCTCGAGCACGGCTCGATGTTTTTCAACCACTCATCACCCTCATCCTCATCCGCCACATCGTGATCGTCATGGTCTACGCAATGCCCTTCCGTGAATGCCGCCGCGGGCTGGCCGTCCTTACCCACAATCGCCGCCTTCGACAGAGGCTGCTGCACCGCCGTGCTGCCGGTGTCGTCACCCTGTCCACCCACACGGCAGCCGCAGAGCAGCCCGCTCGTCTTGCCGCGACCCTTGAGCAGGTCCGTGAGCGTGCAGCGCGACGCAGGTTCGACGAAGAGCATGCGCCGCAAGGCGGGCCGTGTTTCGCGAGGGAGGAGGCGGAAGATGGACTCAGAGCCTCCGCCGTGGAAAGTCGCAACGCTGTCGGAGCGCTGCAGGCGTTTTTTCGACTGGTTTGGCGTGGGCGCGGGCACAGGTACAGGTGGTGGCGCAGGCAGTGGTTGAGGAAGGGGTTCTTGAGGCATCGAATCAATGGCGGAATGCGGCACGGCAGTAGTAGGCGTATTCTCGAATACACGCTCTGTGGGCGTATCGCTGGGTTCTTGCGTAAGCTCCTGCTCGCGCGACCGTTGCAGCTGTTGTAGATATTGCTCGCTCTCAAAGCTCGCTCTATCCGACTCATCCGACTCCTCCACAGTCTGAATATCTGTCGTCAACGAATTTTGACCGTCACGGCTCGTCGAGCTCGCGCTGCTGTTCGAGCTGCCAATGGAAGGGGTGAGTGTCAGACGCCTACTGTCGGTTGGGAGGAGCAAAGCCTCCGGTCGCGCGGGGAAGCTCAGGGTTGATGGATTTGCACGCGGGGTAAGCACATCCGACTGTTGATAGGGGCTCAGCGGCAAACTCTCTGTGGAGTCGGCGGGGCGAGGATATGTCAGCACAGACGCGTCCATCTCCTCAGGACTGGTCGAGGGGCGGAGGTGCATGTTAGGCAGCGTCGTCGTGCTGCGACTCTGGGCGGTCGAGTTGCGCCGAGAGGACATTTCCGTCAGATGCCGGCGGTGGTGCACGTCGCGTGACGCCTGCCTTGGAGGAGGATTAATCACGACTTCGCTATTGTCCTTGAGCGTCGACTCGCTCGCGCTTTCGACGACGCCATGCGCATTCGCGCTGACAAATCGGGACGGAGGATCCGTTATCGCCGTGCTCTGCCCATCTGAGACAGCACCGCCGCCGTCGGTGAAGATGGAGGTTGTTTCGGACGAGCCAGCGCTGCTGGAGGACTCTGGGTCACGGGTGCCATTCGTATGGCTGCGATGGGGATGTCGGACCGCGGAGGCACTGCTGATGTGAGGCATTGTGACGCCACGAACTGGAGGCTGGCGAGGGGCAAGCTTTTCGGGAGGCGGGGCCAATAGATGAGGCTGCGTCTGCTGCCGGATGGGTTTGGGTGCTGGTTTGACAGAAAGATCGGGGTGGGCGTTGACGAAGGCTTTGAAGCTGGGGTCAGTCTTTGGGTCTGGAATTTTCCAGGGGAAACGACGGAGGACCATGCACAAAAATATGATGGCCAGACTCCAGACGTCGGTTTTGCGAGGATCGTATGGGTTGCCGTTTAGCACTTCGGGTGCGAGATAAGGGTCGCTGCCGACGATACCTGTGGCAGGGGTATGGGCCTTGCCCGGATAGTGGAATACGGTGGCCGTGCCAAAGTCGATGAGTTTGACGACGTTGTCCGTGGTCATGACGCAGTTATCGAGCTTGAGGTCGCGGTGGGCGAGCCCCATTTCGTGGAGGTACTCGACACCGTCGCATATTTGACGGAAGACACAGTAAATTTCTGGTCTGCACATCTTGCCGGACATGACGACGGAGAATAGGTCAAAGGGAGCATATTCCATGACCTGTGGATAGATGAGGGGGAAAGGGGAGAGAGAAAAAAGGGAGTGAGACAGACCTCATAATAGTGGCCGTGGTCGAAGACGATGTCTACGGTCTCGATGATGTTTTCGTGCTTGAGAGTGGAACCCACGCAGAATTCTGCGGTGACTTTTTTCTGATACTCCTTCTCGCTCTCTCCGGGGCGCTTTGGACGGAACTCCTTGACAGCGTAGACGGTGCCGCCGTTCTTGCCCTTGATGAGACGAACAGTGCCGCCAGCACCACTGCCGAGAACGCGACCCCACTTGCCGTACTTTTTTGAGAGATGGGCCTGAGTCGCATCGTGGAGAGAGGATATGGGGGCTGTCGGGGTGTTGTGGTGGTTGCGGGTGGTGGGGCCGGGGGACGTGGGGGACGGGGTTCGGTCCTTGCTCTGCTTGACAGACTTTGGAGTGCGGGCCACGGACGCGGGAGTTGGGGGAGACTCTGTGGCGAATTCTGGGTTCTGGCGGTCGACGGGGGTCTGGGGATTGGAGTGAGGGGGATGGGTGCCGGAGTGGTGGGGGATGTGGTGGTTGAGGAAGCGCTTGAGCTCGTGGAGGGGCCCGTGGCCGTGGTGCTTGGGAGGGTCGTGCATGAAGGAGGGTTTCCTGGAAAAGCGGAAACGAGAGGATTTAGAGGCGGCTGAGATGGAGGACTCGCGACTCGGCGAGGAGCTTCGGCGGGGGGATGACTGAGACTGGGGAGTATAATTAGGCCGATCGGGGGACGGAGACTGGAGGGAGAGATCTGGCGCGGGGACGAGCAGAAGCGTAGACGGCCGTTCGTCCACCATGATGGACGTTGCGATGAGGAGCGAGCTCTCAACCGCCCTCCTGATGCTCGCCATTCCATGTGAACCCCCCCATCCAACTTGCTTATCACCATCCAATGACACAGCCGCTTTTCGGCATACGGCACGTGACAATCGTATATACGCTCCCCTCCCTTTCCATCGCGCGTCCACAGGGCATTCATCGCCATTTGCTGCGGCCCCAGTCCCCGTCCCAGTCCCCGTCTGTCGCTGTCCCTTCCACCACCCACAACGCCCTTCTTCTGGCGTCCGTCCCACCAACCGTCCTCTCCGCGTCGGCCGCACCGCTTCTCTCTTCCCGCGGCCGGCACCTCGGCCGCCACGCCCTTATCTAATCGCGATAGCCTCCGTCCCCCTCATCCGCTGATGCATCCAAGGCTGATCGTCGGCCTCCAAACGTCATTTCTCGCCCAGTGCTTTTGGAACGTGCTCGTCCTTACTCCTCCTCTATCCGTCTATCCGTCCATGTCATCCTGCGCTCCCTCTCCACGCGTCCCTCTTACGTCGTCCACCCGCGTGCACTCGCCGACCCTCCTGCCAGTCCTTTGCTCTGCTCTGCCACTCCCCATACATGCCTCTTCTTTTTCCACCATCCCGGCATGCATGTCTCCCGTTATTTATGGACCTCCAAAACAGACTCTAACCTGATCACCGAGATGTCGTCGGCATCACTCCGGTTGCTGCTGACCCAATCATCTCGCGCTGAGAAAAGAAGTACTCCTCCGGGAGCACCCAGCTCATCCAAACCCACCCTCTCCGTTCTCCATACTCCTTGCCACACGGCTCCTTCCACCACCAGCCGCAATGACCGTGTACGTCTCGCACTGACCTCACCATCATGAATCATCATGCCGACTCCAGGGAATACCTAAACCAGGCTCAGAACAGAAACAATAATAACGACACCCCAGTCCATGGAATTCATTGAAACATCCGCCATCGCCTCGCGGCGCCGCATGTGGGAGCCACCATCACACTTGTGTACGTTTCCTTTCGATTTGCGCCCGTCAATCCTTGGGATAATCCCTCCGCGTCCCCAAAGACATCAATCTGTGCCATTCTATAAATAGATCAATGCCGTTTACATGTTCCAAAAATAACCCGCCCACGCCCAATAATTGCGGTACTCTTACTCAAGGCCCCAGGTAGAAGAGGTGTGTGCTTTCTCGATTTTCGGTTCCCCCTTCTTTCTCTTCTGTGTCATATACGCTGGCTCAGGATCGACTGCGCCAGAAACACGGTTAGCCGCTGTCCCTCGTAAATCCTGAAACCGCCGCTTGCTACTCACGGGCACACGGATTATTACACACTCGCTGTGCGTTTTTTTAAAATACATCGGAAAGGAAGCGGCGGTCATGATTGACCTCTTCTTCGGTGGACTTTATAGACGAAGCTCCTGGTCCACTGGTAAACAAGCTTTGGGGTATTAATACCAAGCTACTTACCTATTTACTCAATCTCGTATATAGAGGGTGCAGGCACTCCCACCGCTGGGTATGGCTCGTAATTATAGATCTTCCAGTATCATAGTGTCATTTCCGTGCCAATCAAACTGACTGATACACACAAAGGTACCAGGAAACCCACTGATAGTGATAGTGATACTTTCAAGTACACCTTCATTCATTCAATTCGTTCAGCGCGCATCAGCAACGTTGCAAACTACTAGTACATAACCATGGACACCTGATGCACATGCATATATACCACGAAGAAAATGGTTAGTTCTCATGGTGTTAGCTTGGCCTCCCCAACCAGCGCTCCCGAATACAGAGTAAACTTCACTGAGCGACCGCAGCACCTCAGCCCCACGGGCGCCCTCCGGCGACGCCGCCAATGACGCTCCGGGCAATGGCCCCATGGCGCTGAACCTCCTCCATATGTCCGCGCACACACGCGCTTCCTCTCTCTTCCACATGCAGCGCGGGCCGCGCTGCTTTCAATTCTCTGCATATCTGCATACTCAAGCTGGGATGACCGACCAACCGAAGGCACGATATGTACTGTATGGATATGGATGTATCGTATCCGAGTTTGTTCTATCACTGAACGTCCAAGCAGGTACCACACTCCATACGCCATAAGCCACCAGATTGATGCCTTCAGTCCATTAAGCGCGTACGCGGGGTCGCGCCTTTTGCAAATAGGCTTTTGCCTATTTAATTGGCGTTCTTCGTGCGTCATCATGATAGCACATACTGTACTGTTACATATGTACAATATCGCACTTGGCAGCTTTGCAAAGAACGTGGGTTGTCATGATTGGATTCTAATGATACAGAGGTGATTGTGTATTGGCGTGGCTTGGTATGTATTGGCCGAAGACCATTTCTTCCGAGGTAAATTTATGTCCTGTTGAGGCAACCAGTAAGCAGCTAGGTCAGTGAAGTCAACGCCATTGTTAAATTCCTATTCGTTGAACCAGGATCGGAGTAAAAACCCTCCATGCAACTATTTTTTCTTCAGCTTCCTTCCTCGGTCGCGGTCGCGGGCAAGGAAAAAAAATTGAATGCGTGCGTTGGCTCCTCTTCGGTCGACGGTGGCATGAATCTGAGTCACGAGAGATTGTTCTGCATCGCGCCAAGAACGCTTTAGTATCCGCGCGCGTGGGGCACGTACACGCCGAGCGCGGACCAAGGCGTATTCGCAATGCACAACTCATCGCAAGTCATCTGATCATCTTTTTTTTCAGAGTCAAAAAAGCCAAGAGTCCAAGCTCAAGGTTCTGTGTTAGCCAAGAAATTAGGCAGAATCACTCTCAAGACTCAAGAGCATCGAGAAGGGCCGAGCGCGTCGACCAATTCGCGCACGCCGAGGCGCGGGTCTGCATCAGTCAAGCGCCCAAGGCCAAAAGCCAAGAAGTAAAAGTATACATTATCAAGCCAAGAGGAATCACACACGCGCAAGAAGAGAGGGACGCGTACGCGTCGGCGCTTAAAAGTCTCGTTAGACGCCAAGGACCGCCTAGACGACACTAGAAGCGAATTCGAATTCTTAACCTTCGTCGACGCCACTCAATGAAACCCTGAGGCAAATGGACAATGAAAATACAGCAGTGGAAGATGGCGGAAATGGACTGTCCAGCCAATCATCTTTCGAGCCAAGGAAAGCCCGAGGCTCGATGACTCCGTCGACGAGGGAGCTAGTGCGCTAGTTAACAAACTAGACGCGTAAACTGGTAGCGGAAACAGCCAAGCAGCACCTAGAAGCCTTTTGGCCTTGCACTGCCTTGTTCATTGCGAGCGAGGCGGTGAGCTTGGAGGCGAGAAAGGACTAGTCGGACGCAACAAATTCATTCAGTACAAAGCCAAGAAATGCCTCGAGACCTCATACATATTGACGCTCCAATACAGAAGAAACCTACGAGACTAGAAGCAAAATCTGAATGCGATGCCCCATAGAAGGCGTAGAAGGGAAAAGCTGGGCTCGGAGAAATCTCTCGGAGTAGTCGCAAACCATTGGAAGGGATGACAATCAACGACGTCATCGACCCCCCCCTCTCGCTCCGGGTTGTGTACGTACGTCCATAATTGCGGACTCGGAACGGATTGACAACACTCCGAGAATAGGCGCTATCGTTTGTAGACAAGGCCAAGTCATTCTATGGGTCTTTGTAGATTGATGAATTGAGGACACAACCAATTCAGTGGACTTTGTCAAAAAAAGGCGACCAGTGCGGGTCGATGAAGGTGTCGTGGCGTTTTCTTATTGCACTGAAAAGGCCATAAATGGGCAAAGTTGTTCAGAATTTCAGTGCATGTCAGCCTAGTATTATTCATCCAATCCTGTAATTTGCGACTTGTAAGCGCTTGCAAGCCATCCGTCGAGAGACGAAGTGGAGGAAAGAATGTTTATTTAATAATAAGATAAAAAGTCAAGAGTTTGGAAGACCTGTGGCGAGTATTGCAGCACGCACGCGCCATCATGCTAGAATGTTAGCAGTGCACAGTGCATTATTGATTTGACGGAAAGCGGGATGGTTTAGCGCCCGTTTGCAGCCTCCGTGTATACATACCGTGGCGGCATCATTTGGATGACGCTCTGTCTGAGCTGACCAATTCTCAAACATAATCAAGCAAGGTCAATAAACATTATTGCTGCACGATGCCCGTCATACCAAACGGATGCGGTTGGAACATTCAACGGACAGGAACGGAAGCAACCCACTGCTTTTGGCTTTAGCGCGCGTGCCCGACGCGTGCCACAGCACAGGGTCCAAGAACCTAATTCGGGAACATGCGTCCGTCGGACGGGGATTCCGGTGCACATCGTATCGCTGCGCTGCGGTCTATCAATGCTGCCACAACGCCGCCGCCGCCAGCGGTTTATTTTGTCGACGACGGCAAATGAAGTGCTTGGCTTGATTGGAGCTTTGAACCTCGCAGTAGTATTATTAGGTTACGATGTATGTAGTGCCACACGGTGCGCAGCAGGAAGGTTGCAGGGAAAGGAATTGGATGGATCGTTTCGGAGTGCAGGGTACACGCCAAGCTGGAACGACTTGCCGGCGAGCTTCAAGTTTAGCCATGCTCAAATCAGCTGTCGGCACACCGCACACGCCAGTCCCAGCTCATCGTTAGCGTCTCGTTAAAGCGATCGATAAGGCTTTCTGAGTGTCCAGCATTTGCGCTTCAGAATAATTTTATTGGCAGATTTTTCGGTTCAAACAAGACAAAGCATTTTGCGCGCTTTTGGCGCCTCTAAAGAAACTGCTTGGCGCGGCTGTTATTAAGCGCTCAGCGCGAATGATGCTAAGTTACTTACATAGTACATACAACTCTCGTGCGCATAAAAGTCGCCAACGCGTTGGCCAAATATATTCCTTATCCAGGTGTAGCAATAACTATATAGTAAGAGATACCCCGCTGAGCTTATGCGTCCTCAAAAAGCGACATAGCATATAACGGTAAGCGCGCATCCCTTCTCGAAGTGTGTCAGTTCCATATACTAGGCAACATCAATGCCTATGGCACAGAGCGCGACGTCCGCACTAGCGCTTTGACAGATGGTTGGTAAAGATATCATCCCATGCAGGATAGCGCGAGTCGTCGAACTTCACGGAGGATGTCGCACAAGGTTTTCATCAATAATAGAATTTCCCACACCTTATTTGATGTCGAGTAAGTACAAGCACTTACGTTTTTTATGTTATATATGTAAGGTTTATCCCGGAGGGAAATCAAACGAATTGACAAAAAGCGCCGTCGCTTGTCGCCGCTTCACTGGTGAGCGCTGAGCATCGCGGCAAGGTTTAGAACAGAGTGTGAACGGTATGTAGACTTCCGAATTTCAGATGTTTAAATGAGGCGTGGAAGCGTCGGTCAGCAGGATTAAATATGATGCACGGTCTCAGAAGGCGTGAACATAAGGAAATATTCGTCAATTGCCAGAACAATTGTGCCGTTAGATGCTTCACGCATCAAAGATTCCGCATGTTCGTTCAGGATTTAGAGTTCATTATCGTAATGGCACTCAGGATAACAGAATTTGATATTTTGGATGCCAGGTGCTGGACAAAATCTGTGGAGTGGCAAAAGGAACGTCACTTATGAGGCAAGCTATGCCACCTTGACGCCATCATAGTCCATTGAACACTTGGAATTATCACGCTCAAACAAAATCGATGGCCGACATGACCATTTCAGCTTGAGCACTAATAATTCCCAGCAAACAGGATTAAACAAACAGGATGATACAAGATAATGAAACTGGACTTATTTGTTAGTCATTGATATGCATACACCTTTACAATGACGATGATTGGCGAAATCGGTCCGAAAGAAAAACATGTTCAGGGACAGCGGCTAGGAGATTGGCAGTTGCCAAAGGTCACCGCATAGATGCCGAGGTCCAGAGTTGTCCCAAGATGCTGTGAATGGGAATTGTCCATATGCAGGTCTGAAGACACACTGATCACGGACAGGTACCATGCATCAACGATAGCAGGCTGCCTGAAAACATTGCAGATTCCCTGTTCCAATATTTTCGGACATTCTCAAAGGGTGAATAATAATCCACACGGTCCTCCATCTTTTGTTCGAGGTGTTCAGGTGGAGTCGTTGTTTTCGCTATTCACAGATCGTGTGCTAGGTGCACGCTATCGGCCGTTGTAAAAGAGCACGAAGATATAAACTTACTCGTCTTATCGGTCTATCGGCATATTGGACAAAGCAGATATACGTGACAAGCCCCAAGATTAACCGCAAAGCAGATAGACAGAACCCAGAGATATGATGAGAAAAGTGAGGCAGCACAAGGGACTCGCCGTGGCAGGTGGCCGCATACCCTGCGCATTCACAGTGATCAAGAAGGCGGTTGATTCAATTGTACTAGCTAAATCTGCGCCGTCAGGAAATTCCGCTCAGTTTCCGTCTGTACATACCATTTGAGTAAGAGGATTATAAATATAGCTGCGAAGAGCTATTTCTGCATTTCCTTGGCCACAGTTTGTACTATAGACATGACAAAGCTTCTTAACAGACATCTCGGGAAAACCTAGATTTTGAGCGAGTCAGAAGTGCGCCGAAATTGAAGCTTGGATAAATCGATAGCTCATACAAGTTACAACAGGAAGGAAGCCGTCGTTATATTCGTCCAGGCACCCGCAACCACCTTGACATACGGAGGCGCAGTCCCAGACATGACAGCTGACTTCGACTTCTTATCCCAGATCGTCCGCTTCCCGCTTGCGCTTCATCTCCCTTGAAACTTTATGTTGTGCTGCTTCGTGCTTAGCCAATTCCGGAGGAACCTTGGACACTGGGCTCTTCGAAATTTCTGGATGTGAAGATAGTGATAATCAGAATACAATAGTGAGAGACAATAGCAACAAAAGCTGTACCTTGTCTCAAATCGTACCTAAGAGAAGACAGACCAGTGAGAAAAATAGAAGAACAAACATTGAAACATTACTCACATTACTTCATCGTCGTCGTTTGTAAGGAATGTAATCGCAACACCCATCTTGCCAGCACGACCAGTACGACCTATTCGCTCTCGTAAGTAAAATAGATAGCAATAATAAGTGAAGTGCACGATACTGACCAATACGATGGACATATGCTTCGATAGTATTCGCCATTTGGAAATTGATAACGAGACTAACATCTTGTACATCAATACCACGTCCAGCCAAATCAGTGGCTACCAGAACATGTGCTTCGCCGTTGCGTAGAGCCTGTAAAGAAGCTTCTCGCTGTTCCTGGTTTTTTCCTGAATGGAGAGTTGACGCGCTCCACTGCGAAAGTAAAAGGTCACATTATGAGAGAACGGTATATAGCGGAAAGGGAAGGTGCTTACTCCCGCCCTTGAGAGATCTTTGGCCACCATGTCTGCAGTTTTCTTCTGGTTGACGAACACAATAATCGGGGGGTCGTATTGACCACTGTTGAGGATCTCGAGAAGTTTTTGCCTGACGAATGACAAAAATGTCAACCCCGCGCAAAATGCAAAATGCAATGAAATATATCAACCCACTTTTTCTTCTCGTCTCCATTGACGAATTCCACCCGTTGCTCAACGGTATCAACCGCACGTCCAGCCTCACCAATGGTGATGATAGCGGGCTTCTTCAAATACTTCCGCGCAAGACGCTCGACAGCAGCAGGCATCGTAGCAGAGAAAAGTGTCGTAACGCGAGTACGTCCTTTCTTGTGGACTTCACCGTCAACATCCATTAACTCTCCTTGGTCCTCGCCCTCCATAGTCTCGCTCGGGAGAGCGTCCAGAATGAACGTCAAATCCGCTTCGAACCCAAGGTGAACCATTCGGTCAGCTTCATCCATGACGACGTAGCGACATTGAGAAAGCACGAGAACGCGACGTTCAATAACATCCTTTAGACGACCCGGAGTGGCGATGATAATTTCGGCACCCTCTCGAAGATTAAATTGTTGTTCTTCTACGGCTCTCTATAAACACAGGGTCAGTTGACATAATGTTAAGCAGAGATATACAACTTACTCCTCCAACAATGGACACACACTTGAACCCCAGAGGAGACGCAAATTTACGCGCCTCACTTTCAATTTGTTGCGCCAATTCACGCGTAGGAGCCATGATCAAAGCGTACGGGCCCAAATGGCGGTTGTCGTCAGTGAACAATGGCAGCTTCGAGATAAAGGCCAGCATAGGAATGACGAAGGCAGCAGTTTTACCGGAACCAGTTTCTGCAATACCAATGATATCGCGATTTTGCAACCCAATTGGAATAGCCTGCCGCTGGATGGGAGACGGCTCTTTATAACCGATAGTTTCAATGCAATCCAAAATCGACGAGGGGATGGTAGATTCCTTCCAAGAGCGTAGAGGGTGAGGGATTGAACCACCTGATAAACGTCAAAGCATTAGTAGCCTGAACAGAAGTAAAATGGAATACAATTTATACCTCTCGCAGAAATACTGAAATCCTCCCTGAAAATACGCCAGTCACGCTCCTTCATCTCCTCTAACGGCTTCTCCGTCCAATGTCTATCATCATACCCAGCCTTCGCAGCAGTCCTCCGCTCCATAGCATCAGCCAACTGCACCGTATGCCCACCACTCGCGCTCTTCCTCGGCGCACTCCCACCCCCATCGTCCATCCCCGCAAGCCGCCCCCGCCCAAACATCACCTGCGCGCCCTGCCGATTGCTGCCCACCGCAACAGGCGAGTCCTCCGCGAACGTGTCGTCCTGCGCATCCCAGTCGAACACGAACTTGCGATCGTTCATCTTGCGGATCTTGCGCTTCTTCTTGTCGACGCCGAGGTAGCGCGAGCGGATGGCGGAGAGGTCGGTGTCGGTCATGGGTGGGACGTAGGATTCGGAGCCATTGAGGTCCAGGGAGGGCGCGGCTGGAGGGCCCATGGAGCCCGGGGAGGACATGGGGACGTCAGTAGAGGATGAACCGTTGGGTTTGCTGCGGTTGGAGCGCGGACCAGTGGGTACGTTTTGGAATCCTTCGCGTGGCCTCCTGTCACGGTCATCTTGCGGTGGAGGCCCTCGACCACCACCGCCTCGAGGCGCATCCCGATCCCGCCTTCCTGAGCGGTCATTGCGGTCGCGGTCATTGCGGTCACGGTCGTTTCGGTCACGGTCGTTGTCTGATACATAGAATAGAAACAAAGAAAGAAAAAGGTAGATCAATGAGAAGGAAACCCACTAGGAGGAAAGTACTGAAAGCACTAACATCGGCCACCACCACCACCGCCACCACCGCTGCCATACTTGGAGTCTCGCTCTCGTCGTGTCAGCTCTTCGGCCTGGCTTTCGAGGGCCTGTCGATCGCGTCGAGCAGCTTCTGCCCGTTCTTTCTCTTCCTTGATCTCCTGAGCACGTTTGGCTATGGCTAATTTAGCACGTTCCTCTTTGGATAGGAACTTCGGCTGGGGTTTCCAAATGAACAAGTCAGGTTCTGGCTCTAGGGTTGAGAAAGAAAAATAGACAGACCTTGGATGCAGCTTCCTTCTCTTCACGCTGCTTCTGCAGCAGACTCTCGATGGAGAGCGGTTCTGAACGGTGGCCGTCCATGATGTTGTGGAGAGAGTTTGTGTTGAAGTCGCGGCACCGTGGCCACAAAGTCATATTGATCAAGTTTGCCTGTTTTGGAACTCAGCAATTTCTTACCCTCTTCATCTCCACTGTTTTCTGGTTTTTCTTGGAAATACTGATTGACTATTGAATCTTGTCTCGAACTCGTTTGTCTGAAATACACGTTACCATGTCTGAGCAAGGGGCCGAAAGCAGTACAATCCACCTACTGCTAGATGCTCAGGGAGATGTTACTGATCAGGTATGATTTCCTGAAGCTTTGGGTTTCTCAAATTCTGTAACGGCATTGCTACTAGTTTGAGATTTGCCTGAAGCACATCTTTGCAAAATATTGCACCCCCGCAGTAGATCGCTCAGCTGGTGGTCTCCTCACGCCACCTGAAGGCGCCTACCTCTCGGACGAGGGTCTGCGGGAATGGGCTCTAGCGACGAACGGAGAGCCGTTCTCCGAGGACACCAAGTCGGATGTGGTCGAGTTTTTTGATGTTACGGATGATGGCAACCTCACGTACGTCTTAGATCTTAGAGGTAATGGATTGGGTTGGGCATCTAATTTAATTTGTTGCTTAGATTTAAAGGATTTTTGCAAGTCTACCAGCTTCAAACTGAGAATGAAGAGAAAGAAACTTGGAAGGACTTGGTAAGTTGTTCTCGATCTCATGAGAATCAGGTTGTTGTTAACGAGGTACCATTAGGAAGCACACGGCTTCAATAGGACGCTTACACTTGTGAAAAGTTAAAATATTGGATCACTTCGCCTTGCCACCTGGGACGTGGACAGGAATTCACATTCAGCATGAAGAGATACCTAGGCCGTTCGATGTAGGACTTTCTTATATGAAGCGTGAATCACCCAATTCATATTGACTGCAGACGTGTCATAGGACTTTCGAAAATTGTAATCGATGGTTCAATCTTTGGAAATTGGTTCCTATGTAGATAAGAGTAGATCATGAGGTCTCGAAAGAGCTCAAAAAAGTATAAAGAAAGCTTCAACGCAGCACACCTAATACGTGCCACAGGGTATCATTTTGGATTCAATTTAAATTTCCATAATTCGACACCTTCCCAATCTGATTTATCCCACTGAGAGCCTTTTTCGACGGCTTTTGCAAGCTTCTTGTGGGGTATTCTTTCGACGCTGAAGCTCCAGAGTTCCTTGGCATCAGTGAGAAGACGATCTACCAGGGCGGGATCGCGGCGCTCGATGCAGAGGAGAATGGGAGGATAGCGAGAAGCAGACAGGGACAGCGTGCTCAGGGCGTGAAGAGTGCGCAGCATGGGCTCGATCAGATCCAGAGAATAGACAGTATCTGCTGAGATTATGATATCGAAGGGCGGCTGGAGCAAAGAGAGCGATGGCAGGGCGGCGGATGTGACCTCGGAGTGGGATGCGATGACATGGTCGTGGTCCCACATCCACTTTTCTGGGGGGACGGACCAGTCGAGTTCTCGAATTTGGACGATTCCAGAATCGAGAGGCAAAGCGGAAAGGTTGTGAGAGATGTTCTTTGCGAGAACGGACGATATCACATGGGGGATGTCGGTGGCGAGGACGTCCCAACCCAGGGAGCAGAGGGCGAGGCTGGAGACGAGGCTGAATAACGGAGAAAGCAGGAACAGAAGGGGGCAACGCACGCAGTGAGGCCTATGCCACTTCCGAGTTCTATTGCACGCGGACGGGGATGGAGGGCCGACCTGGCGAATTTTAGGTGCGCTTGGGCGAGGAAGAGCGCGAGACACTGGCCGCCGAGCCAGAGGGCGGTGCCATTGGAGACGCCGTCTGCGCGCTGGACGAGGGAGAAGCGGGCGTTGTTGAAGAGACAGGGGAGGAGGGGGATGTGTTTGGTGCGATGGGCTGGTTGGGAAGACGTCATGTTGTGGTGTTTGTTTGGAATGCAAGGCTTCGCCCGTGCCAACGGCTGCAGCCTCGTGGTGTCCTCGCGCAACGTCGACCACCACAGTCAAGTCCTCCCAGCCGCGTCCATGAAGGCCTTCTTCCACCGCCTCCACATCGGCAGCGGTGCAAAGGACAAGGACCGCGACGCCGCCCCTGCCCCCACCGCCCCCAAGGAAAAGTTCCCCCCGCTCCCCTCATGGCCGCCCCAGTCCCAGGACTCCCACCGTCCCACCTCCACCTCCACCGTTCCACCCTCCCTCGCTCTTCTCAAGCCTCTCCCAGACCTCGTCACCTCCCAGAGCTCCTCCCAGCTCTCCTCCAGACCCCTCCCTGCCATCCACTCTTCTCCCTCTGATTCCCAAGCCGATCTGCGCTCCATCCACACTGCATCGACCCCAAAACCCACACCCGCCCCTCTGCAGATCGACGAGTCCTCCCAAGAATCCGCCACCACGTCAGAGTCTACCGGTCGCAGCTCACGCAAAACAAATGGTTCAACAAGCGTTGCCCCAAACACGAACGCCGCGTTCGATGTTCAGAAGAAAGTTGCGTTCATATCTCCTCCTCAGACCCCCGTCGACTTCGATCGGGCCCTCCCAGAAGCACCCGCCGCCCCGACCCCGACCCCAGCAACGTCTGCCCCCCTGAAAACAACAGTGTCGCGTTTCCAAGCCGCTTATGGAAAGGAACCCCGAGCTTCTCTGTCTATGGGCGCCTCGTCCTCCAAGACCGATGTCTCTGTAGCAAACAAGACGAGTGTCAAGGCCACCTCAACACGAACAGCCTCTCCCTACCTTCCAAAGACATTCGAAGCTCAGTCTGCCCAGTCTCTGCGTTCCGGCACCCCTTACTCTCAAATGTCCGCCAACACCAGTGGGAGCCGCATCCTGTCGGCACAATCATGGAGCGAGGTAACCGAAGAAGACCTCGTGTCCAACATTGGTTCGCGTGAGCGCACTCGGCAGGAAGTGCTGTTTGAAATTATCTCCAGTGAAGAAAGGTGAGCGGTAAAATCACACTCGTATGCTTAAATCATTTATCAATCCACCCAAGATACGTTCAAGAGCTAGTAAAGATGAAAGATACCTTTATAGATCCCCTGCTTCATCCTTATTCCCTCACAAGCGCTTCCGTTGCTTCCACTCCAAACTTGGATTATGACTACTATCGCTCTGAATCTCCTTTCGAATCCACAGATGACCTTCCCCCCATTGCCGCTCGCTTCATGTCTCCTACGCCTTCCATGAACCCCCCACGCAACTCTCCACGTCTTTCCACGTCTCCTCGGCCGAAAGACGCGCCTCGTATCGACGACGAGTCCGTAGAAACGGAAGATGAAGAAGAGGCTGCTGACCGGGCCGGCCAACTATACGACTCCTCAAGACGACCAGGTACCAGCACCACCTCAAGAAATGAACATCCCAGGTCGCCTTATCGCCTGCAGGCATCACGGTCCGCCGGTCGTGCAAGCGGTACTTCAGTGCCCTTCCCTTCTCGATCACATAACTCACTTCCTGTCACACCTCGTAATGCACTCTCTGCCTCTACGCATTCATTAGGTCGTCAATCTACCGCTGAGCAAGAACCGGAAACCGACCGAAGGCGGAAATACAGCCAAGGGCAGAACGAGTCGCCGAACAAGGGTATGCTACGGAAGCTCCGAAGAAGCCAGACGAATACCGATGGAATTTTGGGTAATGCTATTGCGCCTCATCAGCTGCCGGATGACCTGCGGATTTGTCTGGAAGTTATCGATAGCGGAGTTTTCGATGGGCACAAGCGGTTGTCCGAAGCGCTGAAAAAGCGATATGATGATCAGTTTCCTCTTGTTCGGTCACTTGCCGACGTTTTTGTGTCGAATGTAGGTGACCCATCAGTTGCGCGATGAGTCGATATGACTAACGCGATGTCACAATAGTCCGACATCTTCCATGGCTATGCGACTTACGTGCTACACCTCGAACGGGCGCTCGAACAAGTAGATGCTGCCCTGTCTAGTCAAGCGACGAAGAAACCGAAGAAGCAGGATACAGCAGAATGGCAGAAAGTCTGCAAGGTCCTGCAAAGGTTGGAAGAAAACGCTGCCGAAAAGGGCGAAACTGGGCTAGCCATCACGCTGTCGAAGCCATTCCAGCGCCTCCTGAAATACCCCCTCCTCTTCCAGAACCTCTTGTTCCACACTGACCCCAGCACGTTTGAGTATGAAAGTACCTTGCAGATGGTTGCCGAAGTGGAGAACATTGTCCGGAGTATCGAGGATGAGAAGATCCAAAAGGAGGAGCGCGACAAGACTCGCGATGTGTTTGCGCGCATTGAAGGTCTTGATAAAGTGCGGCAGCTGGCGTTGCCTAAACCCTCTCGTGTGCTCATCGAGGAGCGGCCGTGTAGTCTTGGCTTGAGTTCGCTCGGGACGCAAGTGAAACCAGTGTCACCGCCGCCCGTCGTAAATGCGAAAGGCATCAGAAGTAAATCATCCTTCAAGCGCCTGAGCGATGTTCTGCAGTCCAACGGGCTGGGTGGGAAGAAGGACCTGTGGTTCGTAGTGTTCAACGATGTTGTGCTTCAATGTCAACGAACAGGGACGACGTCTTTACCTCTGGTCGCTTCTACGAATGCGAGAGCGGGATCATTGCCGGAGCTTCAAGGAAAGGCGAAATATTCTACTACTGGTCGTCGAAATTCAACAACAAAACCTCGTAATATGTACAAATTTATAAAGGTACGGAAATCCATGCTTTCTTTTCTGCGCCATTAACTCTTGCCGTTTTAGATTGAGACGTGGGCGATTGGAGATGTGTTGCAACCACGAGAAGGTGTTGTGTCCATGGAAGAGTGAGTTTTCTATTAAATCGCTTCATGAATTATTCCTCATGAAATGCCTTTAGCGTGGACAAACTACGAACGCAAGCGCTATCAAGCCAGCCAAGAATTGTACCTCTCCCAGCTGATGATGAACGCGAGAACGGTGACGATTCTGATGACTCCGATAAGAAGAGCAAGATGAGCTTCTCTTATTGGGGCGCTGATAAAGTTACGGTGCAAAAACCCGTTTTGAAAGGACGCCCTATCCCATCAACGAGACGCGGCGGCAGCGTCGCATCATACGGTCGCGAGTCGTCCGCCAACGCCAAATTCGGGTCTCGGCTTATTTCAGACGGCTCCCATAATAACATTCGCCCAGCAAGCCGCCGACTACAGAGCGCCACGCCCGTATCTCGCCGACCGCTACCACAAGACGAGGGCCCGAACTACGCTCGAGTGACTATCACCCCTTCCAGACCTGCGTGGGACACGAGCACGCGGTCTCCTATACCCCCTGTTACGAAACGCCCAAGAAATACCTCTGCAGTGAGTCCTTCGACGCGGACGCCGAATACCAATGGCCCGAAGAGCCCCGTGGCGTCGCCGGCGCCGTCAGAGGACTCCGGCGTGGGCTTGTACCGTCAAATGCTTGCTAACGACCCCTCCCTCAATAATAGTGCATGAAGAGACCACTAAATCTTCCGCACCTTCCTCTTCCTTGTTTTCCCTGCTCTCCGCTTTTCTCGTATATCCTAATACTCTATTCCCCCTCGTCATTATTCCCTCATTGTCATTCTTCATCGTCTTTCGTTCACGTCTTGTTGTTCATGATCATGCCCCTCTCCCTGTCAGTTGTTCCACGTTACCGTCGATACCGATACCGATACCTCTCCTTTATTATCGTCGTTCTCTCAACAGAAAAGTTCTCTCGCCCGCCTGAATTGAATAGGATCTGCTTTTTTAACTCTTTCTCATCAAATCAATATTTACTACAATCGCATTCTTTCCATATATTTACGACCTCCCTCTTCCAGCTAGAATCCATTGTATTATCATCATACCACACTCTTTTGTTCCAGTTTTCTCAGGATTCCGTTAGTAATTAATCAGTTCCGTACGCTGCGTTGTGGATGCTGACACTGCGTCCACTAGGATCGGCCGCGCAACCCCAGTCACCACGAGGTATCCACCTACGATCATTCATTAGTTGAACAATTGTCGTCAGAAGAGAAAAGGACGATAAAATCGTACCTGACAGCCGTCTTTGCGGCGGTTTCTGAAGGGAAGAGGCCTATAATATTACAATTTATTTAGTGATCAATGAAGCAAAGTTAGTCTTAGAAAATAATGGACTTACCGTCGAAGATGTCGCGGATGAGGTAGGCCTCTTTGGTGTCGGGTACGTCGAATGACCACCTCTCTGCTCGCTTGGCGAAGTCCTCGTCAGAGACGGTTTCGGCAGCGTGTGCTTTCATGCTGTTTGCAATTTAGTACGCAGTCAGCCGAGACAGATAATTTGGACCCACCCATCGATCCACGAGTAACCGACACCGTCAGAGAACTGTTCCTTCTGGCGCCATAGAATTGAACGAGGGAGGTAAGGCTGGAATAGCGAAACAATAGTGAGCGACAATAACGACTAGATTGTGAATTTCGGCACGAACCTTTCCGCCAGGTGAGCAATCGAACGCTTTCCTCAGGATGTACTTCTCCATCTTGGGGCAGCCGTCCTCGTCGACTTCTTGGCCATCGCCTTTTGTGAATGTCTTTTCCTTGGGGTCGACGTTCATGGAGACTTCGAGGAAGGCCTTGTCAAGGAATGGAACGCGGGCTTCGAGACCCCAAGCCATTGTTGACCTGCAAGAGATTGTTCAGTCACAAAGAAAAAAGAGAAAAAATCCGATAGGCTCACTTGTTGGCACGCAGACAGTCGGAAGTGTGCAGGTTCTTGACGCGGCGGACGCACTCTTGGTGGAAGGACACTGGGTCTGGGGCGGCATGGAAATACAGATAGCCTGGAAGATATTGCTACCGCGATCAGAATTGGCTCGATTTTTTACGGATAAATAACATACCGCCAAAGATTTCGTCACTTCCCTCACCACTGAGCACCATCTTCACGCCCATAGCCTTAATCTTTCGGCTGAGAAGATACATGGGGGTACTTGCGCGGACAGTTGTGACATCGTAAGTCTCGAGATGGTAGATAACCTCGGGGATGGCGTCGAGGCCTTCTTGAACTGTGAATACGTATTCGTGGTGAACGGTTCCGAGATAATGGGCCGCTTTCCTGGCGGCAAGGAGATCGGGGGAGTTCTCGAGACCGATGGAGAACGAATGCAGCTGTGGCCATGCAGCGAGGGTAGCTAGATTTAATATTATGAGCGTCATCGTTTCGGAAATCCAGGTCTATGTTTTTCTTACCCTCTTCATTGATCAAGCCGCTTGTTGGCGTCGAAGGGCCACTAACGGCTTCCTGCAGTTTTTTCTTGCGGATTTCGTATTGGGCCTGCGCGACTTTCTCCGTCTCGCGAGCAGCAATAGCGGCGATCAAGCTGCTGTCCAATCCACCGCTGAGAAGGACACCATAGGGCACCTCTGACATTAGGCGTTTTCGGACCGCAGCCTCAAGGGTTTCGCGGATTTGGGTCAAATCGGCGTGTTTTGTGGGTATCGTGCCCTCGGGTTCTTCTACATCACCGTTCCACCATGTAGGCTTAAAATAACGTGTCGTCGAGCTATCCTTGCTGTCGTATACGTGGCCAGGGGGGAAGGAGATAATTTTGTCGCACTCGTCGATGAGGGACTTGAGTTCTGAAGAGAAGAAGACGGCGCCAGGGCGTTTGGAGCTCCAGCCTTGGTATAGGGTGGTGATTCCAATAGGGTCGCGTGCTGCGATAATCCGGGAAGGGGTAACAGATTCGTCAAGAAGAACAAAGGAGAACATTCCATCGAGCAGGTTGCATAGGTCTTTGTCGTATTTGCGGTACTGGAAAAAATGAGTGCGTAAATTGTGAGTCAAATGGACCATAGAGGACATACTAATGGGATGATAACTTCGCAATCGGAATGTGTCTTGAACTTGACATCGGGTCCAACAGACTCACGGAGGGCAATGTGATTGTAAATTTCGCCGTTAACTGCGAGGATGACCTTGCCGTCCTCGCTCACGAGAGGCTGCGCACCGGTATCTGAGAAAATATAAATCAAAGCAGAAGACGATATATATCGTTTACTTACCAACACCGACGATTGCCAGCCGTTCGTGGACCAACACGGATTCTTGGCCAACGTAACATCCAGACCAATCAGGACCACGATGGCGCTGCTTCTTCGAGCACGCGATAAAACGAACTCTGTCGTTGCCGGGCTTTTCAAGTCCATGCACAGCGAATATTCCACACATGATGACGAGGAGGGTATGTCAGAGAGGAGAGTAGGAGTAAGTGTGGATGCAGTCGAAGTTAAGTTTTTCCAGAGTTACGCGCTACAGAGCATGACTCGACGATAAGATTATGATCGGCCGGAAAAATACCTAACGGGAAACAGTCGGGTCCCCCCTGATCCGCCTTATAGGAGCGCTGCCAGCATATCATCTTCCAGACCGTTGAAGCTTGGTCTGCGTGAACATAAAGGTAGACCTAACGCAAGCTCACACGTATGGTTTCCGAAGATAAATATAGTTTCAGGACAGTGGGTACTCATCCTATTCTTCCGATGGTTCTAAACACCCATTTCAAAGCGGAATAACTTTATTCAACAGTTTCTCAAGCCAACAGTGTGCATGATTGAACGATCACACAGAAGAAAAGGAAACCAGAAAATTACATCATAGTGGGTACAAGGATACACAACAGATTTCCAAAAGAAAAAAAAGTTTGGTATAATGGGTTGGTAATATGAAATTATTTCGCATAAAAACACGATAAGAAAAGTTAAGCAACGTTGAATTTCAAGATGTTGGGATCAGAGGTATGGACCAGGCCTCGAAACCATCTTTGTCCGTTGAGAAAATCGATCCTTTTCACTCCTTGAAGCGCCACAGATGGCTCCATGGGTCCCATTGATCTGCATCTTGCGGTATAGGTTCTTGTTGCTGAGTAAACCTGGGCATGCGGTAGCAATGCCCAATAGGTTTGCGACACGCACATATGCAATGCATTATATATCGCCGACAAAATGTCACCGAGTTTGAGAGGTGGTGCAACGGCGGAATACCTATTATCGGGATTCCAGGTTAGATCGATGGGCCAAGAGGGTAAGAGGTCGTTAAGAATCTTAATGTTATAAATTGGAGGGTTGGTAGCGACTTGGCTGAGCTCCTCGTTTGTAATGAGAATCGTTTGGTTGTTTCCAAGCAATTTCATCGGCGCGAAGTGGGGTGCCATTAGATCGAAAATGATATCTCCCCGAAAGTTATGGCCATCTAAATAAGGATGCAAAGCCATTTGAGGTGGCTGCGACGGAAGTTGAGAGTATGGGCTATATGGCGTCCCCGGTCCAGGAGACACCCAATATCCATTGTTGATGTTAACAACCTGGGGTTGATCGAAGTAACCAGCCGAACGACTTCGTTTGCGCTGAGGTCTACTGCGGGGATTGAGCCATGCAGTATTGTGCATATTCGCGGGGACCATGCCGCCGGTCCATGACGTTGTACGTGGCCGCGGGTACCGATCGATATAATCATCGTCATCAAGGGCCGAATCTGAGGAGGGGAAAGGAATGTTCGGGACGAAAGGCGAGTGCTGTGGGGAGGCCATCATCATCGTGGGATCTACTGGTGGAAGGGGGGCGCTTGTACTGAATGGCGAAGCATTGAGCGTCATTGGAGGTATAAAAGGTGAGTTTTGTTGGGTATAGTAGGGCGCAAGGTATGGGCTATTGCGATAAGTAACTCGAGGGGTGTAGACGTAAGGGTCCGACATGATGGGCGCAAGTAAGAGAGAAGAAGCCAGAGATGGGTATAAGAAGGATTCCGAGTCTGTGTGACTATTTGGGCGCCTCTATGTGGCACTCTGCTGCGGGCTTAAACGCCAGCAAGAGTCAAAATGGCGGTTGCTGTGGGGAAGTGGGTGGGCGATCTTTATAATCGGATGATAGAAGGATACAATAAGACGACATACCGCTCTGTAGGTGGGCAACGTCAGCCCGATTACAAAGGGAAGGCAGACGAGTTGTTAGGGTTTGCAACAAGAGACCGAGAGAACATGCTCCACCGGAATAGGGAATGGGCGTCAAATCTGAAAATAGAACGACCACGTTCAGGTCCAATCAGACATTCCCACGGCGCATGCGTTTGAGTACCCGAGTGAGGTTGATCCAGGCGTCCCGACTCACACCTCTCCGGGCTATCACTCGCTGCGGACACAAGCCATTCACTTTGGCCATCTATTAGCTCTGTCGCGCACGCCCTCATAGATACAATCGGAGATGGCTTATAGGGATCGACTCGCAGCCTCCAGGGTACGCAACATGGCGAAATCATCCTTTTCTTTCTCACTGTTTTCTAGGCGCAACGTGGCGGACAAAATATCGAATTATCAAACATTCCACACGAATCACCTTTGAGCAGTCCGGCCAACGGAGATGGAAATTTGGCAGACTTGTCGACGTTCCTGGCTGAGGTGCGTCTCATTCACACATCCGGTTTTTTACTGCTTTACTAAAGCAAGCTACAGGACACATCTATCCAGCAGGGCATTACTCAAATGAGAGACAATGTCACACAACTCGGTGCTCTGCGTCTGCGATCATTGGGAGCAATTGACGACTCTACCGAGGCTGAATCGAACAGGATTGACACTCTCACCATTGAGACTCGAGGCTTGATGCAAAGTTTGAAAGCGCGGATACAACGTATGGAAGCTGCTCCTATAAAGGCCGACGCACATTTGCGCAGTAATCGAGTAAGTCATTGTGCAACAAATATGATATGGGTTATGAAGACTGCATCTCTAGATCAGTTTGCTGCGCAGCAAATTCGTGGAAGTTCTTCAAGAGTATCAAAAGGAGGAGCAGGAAGGACGGGCAAAGTCTAGGGCAAGGGTGGAAAGACAATTGAAAATCGGTAAGTACGCCGAGTCCCGAGGCCTTTACATTTATTCAATTTCCGTTTTAGTCAAGCCAGATGCAACCCAAGAGGAAGTTACAGCAGCTGTGAGTGGAGGTGGTCAGCAAATATTTGCGCAAGCCGTAAGTTTTTTCTAGTCCCCTTTTCGCATGAAAGCTTTTACTTATAAAATTTAGTTGACTACGTCAACGCGTTATGGAGAATCTCGGGCGGCATATCGAGAAGTGCAGGAGCGTCAGCAAGATTTGCTCAAAGTTGAATCAACCTTGGCAGAGCTAGCGCAAATGTTCCAAGAAGTACGTTTTCTTTATGCTCCGGTTCATGTCATGTTTGACTAATATTCGGTCTTAGATGGCCACACTCGTGGAACAACAAGATGCTACTATCAATATCATCGAAACATCTGCTCAGGGTGTGGCAGACGACACTGAAAAAGGGTAAGTTTGGAGAATTCATATGGCTGCATCTTCTGACATTGTGCTTTCCAGTCTGAAGAATACCGAAAAGGCTATTATTATAGGTCTGTTACATTGCTGACTTCGAGGACTTTGTTACTGATAAACCTGCTAGCTCGTGCATATCGCAAAAAGCGATGGATCTGCTTTTTCATCACACTCATCGTGATAGCCATCCTTGCTATTGTTTTGGGTATTGTCTTTGGAAAGAAGTGATTCCAGGGCCACCCTGGCAAGGATACCGAGGAACCTGGAAGGCCAATTATACAATCTCTGAGAGTTTTCTGTCCCACATGCCACATATGCCACATTTACCCTAATGACTTTGTATGATTCTGTCAAACGTGGATTTTTAACTTATATTTACATAGAATTTCGTATGTAATGCTTCTTGTATTTTATAGCTAATACTGAGTTAGTTACTCGCATTCGAAATGTTGTTGTGTTTAGTGATGTAGAATTTTTTATCCGCCTTCTGTCACACCAATTCCGTTCTGTGACACTGACAATTTGTGACCGCAACATTAAACGCGTCGCGCGAGGACTTGGACGCGTTTACATAACTGCCACCACCTTCACATCTTCATTCAACAGATCCTTCTACGCGACTCTGGCCACTTACTTGCGTTAAACATGTATAAAGCTTCAACTGGCGCGCCGAACGATACTTATCGAGTCGCTCAAGTTGCAAACCATGGTCTCCTCACCTATCCACATCGGTTGAACTTGTGCGTTGTACATCCGTTAACATCCTTCAAAATCTAAGATCAAATACTTTGTCTAGCTACGATGCACCACCGCTGTTTGAAGTTACCGCTGAAGAGTTCGAAACCAGTGCCATCCATCGCCTTCACATTCTCAGCGAAATCGAGACTTCTGCTGCCCGCAATCGAACATGGGATGAACTCAAGAAGGTGACGGCTATTCAGTGTGACCAACATCTTCCGCTGGGTCATAATATTGACAAAACGGAGGACCTCGATGGGGAGAGGCGGAGGGATTACCTTAGTCATTTCGTGTTGAGGCTAGCGTTTTGTCGCTCGTACGTTTTCATAATGTCGACTTCCATATTTTTGATTTTTTTTTTTTTCGTCCAGGGAGGACCTTCGACAAAGATTTGTCAAAGCCGAGACTACCTTATTCAAACTGCGGTACGAGTCGGATCTCATAAATGAACGGGCCAGCTTTCTAAACTCTCGCGATTTCAACTGGATCCCTGTGCGTGTTTTATGCACAAAAAAATAACATTGAATAGTCATTCTTAATTTTTTTTTTGGTTGGCAGGTTGATGCAACTGAGCAGAAACTCTATGCCAAGGAGCTCAACTCACCATATTTTGGGAAGACCGAGGCTGAACGATTAGCGGAGAAGTATTATAAGGTATTTGGGTCATTATCTCGTAGTACACCTTCACTGATTAATATTAGGTTAAATGGACGCGTGTTCCCGACCTAGTAGAAAGGCGAAAAGTGTTCGTAAAAAAAGGATGGGCTTATGTTCCAAGTCGTGAACAATCAAGTATTGTCTTCCATGAGTTCGAAACCCACCTTCAAAGAGCGTTAGAGGTACGCTGATGAAGGCTTTCTCTTATCTTGCCTGACCCTCTTATCAGATGACCGCGAAACTCATTCCTCGCTTGGACGAAGACACACGCTTGATACCAGTTCTTGACAATCTTTCGCGAGCGTTTTTGAATGGTATCTCATCGGAATGGACAAGCACCGCAGATGCGGGCAATTCTGAAACTATCAAAGCTGAGCAAGTCGACAGTCTTGCGAAGAAGCATTTCCCTCTTTGCATGAGGACTTTGCATGACAATCTCCAACGGGACAACCATCTCAAACATTTTGGACGCTTGCAATATGGATTGTTCTTGAAGGTATCTAATTTTTATATACGTACAAGAGGAGTTGCTGACGAGTTTGTAGGTACTTGGTCTTTCGGTTGAGGAAGCTATCGTTTTCTGGCGCAAATCTTTTAGTCGTATTGCAGACGACAAGTTCAACAAAGAATACAAATATAATATTCGGCATTCCTATGGACTAGAGGGCAAACGAGCAAATTATCCAGCCAAAAGGTACTTCATGGAGATGTTACTATGACTGCTCTTGTTTAATCTTTGTGAAATAGTTGTCAGCAGCTTTTGACACCCGGAACCTCTGACCATGGATGTCCGTACAGGAATTACTCGCCAGAGAACTTACAGACAGCCCTTTTATCAGCTTATTCTTCTCAAGGATTGCGTTCATCTGATCTCCCTGAGATCATGAGCTATGTGAAGAGCAGTCACTATCATGTGGCCTGCACACGAGTGTTCGAATTGACACATTCAACGGACGGAATCAGCAAAGGGGAGGGACTCGGAGGCTATGAAAATGTCATTCACCCCAATGAATACGCTGCCAGAAGTATCGCTCTGGCGAAGATGAAGGAAGAAAAAGTGAAGGAGGAGCCAATGGTTGTAGAATAGAGGAGCCAATGTATCACAAGTGTATCTATTTCTGTCATTGTAATTTTATCGCTTTCGTTGTTGTCAGATGTCGACTTCACTGCTTCGCGAGCAAACCATGTGTTTTTGATATGTGGGGCTCCTGTGACAGCGATGATGCAGTGACACTACGGTGACCAGAATAGCCTCTCTGAACACCTTGACTCTCAACCCAACCACGACCACTGACTCCATGAGCCAACGAAAATCTGTCACGAAAGCTAAAGTCGAAGATGAGCGCAAGGCCGATGCGCTTCATCAGTATCAGGACACAGATGGGCACTTTTCGTTGGTCAGGTGAGCATTTTTTCACCCTCCTGTGCTGCATAGAATGTCATAATCCAAGCTATTTTCTAGGAACTTCCGTCTGGCCGACCTTGTCACGATTATGAATGGCGTATGCGGGTCGTTTTCGATCTTCTCGTCGGCAAGCTACCTCCTGACCAACGATCCCGACTATCTTTGGTCAGCGATGGCCTTCCCGTTGGCAGGGCTCATGTTCGATTTCTTGGACGGAAAAGTAGCAAGATGGAGAAAATCTAGCAGTATGCTAGGACAAGAGCTAGATAGTCTAGCGGACTTGGTATGTTTTTAGCCCTAAATTGGACCTTCATTGGATCCTAACCGCTATGCAAGATCTCCTTTGGAGTCGCCCCAGCCGTGCTAGCATTCGTCGTTGGTCTCAGAACCTATTTGGACCAAGTTGTCTTAACAGGATTTATATGCTGTGGCCTTGCTCGTCTCGCGCGTTTCAATGCTACCGTCGCACTAATCCCTAAAAATGAGGAAGGCAAGGCGAAATATTTTGAAGGCCTTCCGATCCCTTCTTCTCTCGGATTAGTCGCTATCCTCTCGTATTGGGCGAAACAAGGATGGATCGAAGGACAGCAAGGTCTTCCGTGGGGTACCGTTAATCTCTGGGGCGAAGCAGGTGGTCGCGGAGAGATCCACTATTTCAGTTTGCTTGTCGGCTGCTGGGCTGCGGCCATGGTCAGCAAAACTCTTCGGGTTCCAAAGATATAGTCACCATAATATACGTACCAGCTCACAGATCCAATAGTTATTGTAAGGACATCTTAAATCAACGCTTAGAGTTCTTGTACATTCTGCGCAATACACGTTTACTGTGGCCCATAATTTATCGGTTTTGCCGAGCAGCCAGGCGTACTTTACCTTATTTGGACTTGTAGCCACGAACGCGTCTCACGCGACTCGCGTCTTTTCACTTTGGCCACCATGATCTCCCCAGCCGATGTCGAGCGTCTCTTCCTGCAGGCAGTTTTATCGCGAGGAGTTATGTCTGCGAAGCTAGCACAGCTTCTCTGGGAGAAAAGCATAGATGCTGTCAATGGTGTGTTGTGTTCTCCTTTGTTTTTGTGCGAATCACTGAACTACCATTGAACATCCTTACAGCCTCCGATGGCGCGTTGAAACTCCAATACAGGAACGATAAGCAATCTTGGGACGAATTTGTAACAAAAATTAACCACTCTTTGGACAACTTTGAACTTGAATTTCGAGCACTTCACGATGAGATAACAGGGAAGGAAATGTACGCGCTGGTGAGTCTACTCGCGTACATGACTTTTGTGGTAGTCAAAGCCTTATACAATGCCAGGTTAATCGAAAAGGAGATGATATCGCACAGATGGCTACGGATTATACCCCCATAGAAATCACCTTTTTCAAAGCAATTGTGAGGTTCAATAATACAGTACATGTGCGTCGCGTTGTAATTAACGATTTTGTTCATCAAAAGGTTGAACGAATCATGTTGGCTCCCCACGAATCGTATTCCATATCATCAATGGCTGCACTGCGCGAACCTACTGCAGCCAAATTGAACATCACCAAGTCACAAGCAGAAGTTGTTCTCGGAAGCTTCGTCGCGAAGGGTTGGCTGTTGAAGAGCAAGTCAGTTGATCCTATCAATTCATACCTACTGTTTTTCATCAAAATTCTACGACAGGAAAGGCCGTTATTCTCTTTCTACCCGCTCTCTTCTGGAGTTGCTTCCCTATCTCAAGTCGAACTACCCAGATGAAATAGTGGAATGCACCATTTGTTTCGATGTAGGGTTTTGGCATTTTCGCTGCACAGATATTTTGCTGATACTTCTTCACTTTCTTTAGATCATCACGCGCGGTATAGGCTGCTTCACTCCTAACTGCAAAACTCGAATGCACTTCCACTGCTTCAACACGTTCCGCAAAAGGCATAACGCGTGTCCTTCTTGCAGCAAAGACTGGCCGCGCGAGTCCAAAGACAAGCAATTCATTCCAATTGGGGAAGATGCCGCCAAGGAAGGTGATGAACGCTCCAGGCGTGCGAGGTCAGACGAGGCTGAAGAAAGTGACGACGACGAGGATGAGGAAGAGCCACCCACGCAAGACACTCCACCGCCAAAGAAGTCGCAAAAGGGCAAAAAATCTGTCAAAGCCGAAGACAGGATGGATGTTGATGGCGACGGCGACAATGGCCGGCCAAGTCAAACTCAGGGTACTCAAAGGACTCGTCGAAGTACAAGACGTTAGTCGTTGGAGATGCATGTTGGGTGTGATGGTATGGTTTCTACTTAAAATGCAATGTGATGCCACTTACGGCAAAAGATTGTGATGTATATGTTTTAATTTCTAAATGCTTGACTGTTCTTTCGCCACTTTGCCCTCTTCCGGAGCCGATATGTCTTTATTGCTGTTGATAAATCCAAATCGGCCTTTGCCCCAAACTTGCCGCTTTTTGCGATCTCTTCGACCTTCTCCGAATTCCTCGTTCCACTTGCGCAGCTCTGCCAGACTGCCAAGGGTCTCAGATGAGGATGGGGTGATTTCCTTTAAGGCTTGTGTGAAGTTGTTCGATCGTAAAATCCGTGCTGGCATTGGAACTTCAGGAGCAGTGGGTGGTGATGCATCCACGGGCGGAAGTGATGTCTCTTCCGTAGTAGCTTCTGGCGCAGGTACTTCAGTAGGTATTGACGCATCCGTAGAATCAGTTGTTGTCTTTTCTGCAATAACTTCTGCTCCAGAGGGTACAGCCTCACTGTCCTTACTGAGCGTCGAATGGGAAGCATTGATTACAGAGACATCAACAGGGCCAGCAGTATCCGGCAAAGACGCTTGAGCACCGATATGTCGAGATGCCCAGGGTAGCTGTGTGTGCTCTTTGACAGAATCGAGAGCAGCAGAAACACAAAGGTCTGAGATATTGGTTAGATATACGTCATGGAAGATGGGTTTCAACTTACGTTTGAGATCCGATCCCGAAAAACCTTCTGTTTTCTTGGCTAATGCCTCGATGTCGACATCGTCTGCCAGGGTCTCGTCACGCAGTAAGATTTTGAGGATTCCTTGAATAAAAATATGCGTTATTTCAACTGAGAAAGGAAGGACACGAATTGTGATACTTACCCAGTCGCTCTTTTTCCCCTGGTAGGTCAACCAGCAATCGTCTAGGCAAGCGACGGAGCACCGCATCATCAAGATCGAAAGGCCTGTTGGTAGCACCAATGACAATCACATTGTCTTCTTTCGAGGACTTGAGACCGTCCATTTCCTGCATAAATTCGGTAATAACACCTCGGTGAGCAATGGCGCTTCCCGTCTCCCGAGCAGAGACCCGGGCACCAAACAAGGCATCAATTTCGTCCAGAAAAACAACACAAGGCGACAACCGCCGGGCAAGCGAAAAGACAGCTTTCACTAGTTTCTCGCCTTCTCCGACGTACTAGAAAGAGAAATATGTTAGTAAAGGTGAACGATTCAAAAAGCATAGAGCTACCATATCCATAACATCGGACGGTGATATTGCAAGCATCCGGCATCCAGCTTCCTTCGCGAGGGCTCGCACAAGTAGTGTTTTGCCAGTTCCAGGAGGTCCAAACAGGAGGCAACCAGTCATACTATGCTCCTTGAGGATACCTTGTTGGAAGGCATGCGGGTGGAGCAGTGGCAAAGAAACGATAGTGCGGACAGCATCTATGGTGTGTGGTTGAAGATGAACTTGTTTAAATGTAGTAGGGATAGATCCTATGTTTTCGTTATCAGCATATGAAAGCATCCTTCGAGATAAAAATTGTATTCACCAGAGTCAATGATGCATGACAACAAGCGAGACTCATGCTGATCTAGGTCGGAATCATTCTTAATTGCTTCGACAACCTTATCTGTTGAAGACCCAGCATGGGAGAGATCATCCTTCCCTTCTGCAGCCTCTTCACCAATAGGTAGATGACCAATAGCCTCTTTCAGCCAAGTTTTGCGCGCGCTGATCATAGTCTGATATGATAGCCATGCCTTTTGGACAGCAGACCATGGTACCGTTGTCGAGTCCGACGTAGATAACTGTTGGCTTAACGCCAGACTCCTTTGTTTGACCATTATGCTGCCCATAGCACGATCCGCAACTTTGCGGACGTTCGCCCAAATTTCGACCTTGTTTCCCCAGTCTTCCCAGAGTTGTTTCGTTATCGGAGGAGTGATTGATGCATCTTCAGTAGGTATAGGAGCTTCAGGGGTGTTTGCTAATATGACGAATGCAGGGATGTTTTCTACTATTCCACCCACAGCACCGACGCCCATTCGCATTGTAAGTTCATTGATTTCTCTGCGGCGGGCTATCCGTGTTTCTTTTTCGGCTGCTGTGGACCGTGTCCGTGGAACCAGGATCGTCGACCGGAAAAATTGTGAATTGCTATCCGCCGAAGGCTCGACGATGCCAATGCCAAGATTCGGGGACGAAGTGGCCTCCGATCCACCGATGACAATGATGTTAGCGCTGGAAGAGCTAATGTCATTATCTTCTGACCTGAGAGTCAACGAGGGAAATTCGTCGTGAATTCCAGCAGTACTCTTCTCCCATTTTCGCAGTCGAGCACGAAGTCGTTTTTCTCTTGCTGTATCGGCAGCTTCACCTTCGCCCCAATCACCTACATGTTCCTGTTTTCGACTTGCCGAAATCTGTGAACCTGAAGAGTTGCGATTCATGAGAAGACTCATGAGGCTGTTGCTTGGACCCGATGAGCTGTCGTTGATGGGCGGTGTTACGGAAGGCGTCATGCCAAATATTATCGTCACGGGAGCGGCACCGAGGTTGGATCGAGAAAGCATACCACGGCGACGTTGCTTGACAGCAGAAAGCAGAGACGGATACCAGAGGGAAGATGAGCGAGCCAACGTGGGGAAATCACGAATGAAAATTAATCGTGGACGAGGTTTGTTTTCGCTGCCAGCACTTTCCGCCGTTGGAATGGGCATGTTGACAAGAGTTTCAAAAAAAGCATCGAGTTTGCTGGGAGATGACTTCCTCGACATTTGAGAGATTAAGCTGCGTCCTAGGAACGGCGACAACCCCTTGGGAAGCGATACGGACATCCTTCCGGATGGTGTAAACATGAAGGGTGAGTCCCCTTCATCTGCCTCTTCTGACGCGCCCTGATCATTGCTAGATTCTGCAGATGGGGTGGGGGGTGCAGAGAAATGCAAAGGGTTATTTGGCAAGTTGAGTGCACTTGCAGCTGAAAATAAAGGCATTGGATGAAGTTGAAAAATTACACGTATGTGCATACCTTTTCCAAATGGACCCCACTCTCCCGCAGCTAAGTGGACAGCATCTAATATGAGTACTTCTGCTCCCGTTTGGTACGCGAGTTCGTGTACCGTAAGGTCCAATATATAGTCTCCGCCTTCTATAGGGCAATAAAGGCCTAAGGTAGGTTCAACGGGTTTGGTTGATCCTGCAGACGGAATAAGGGATCGTTGCTGGTTTTGTGGGTGAAGCGTAATAAGAAGATTGTCAAGAGCCTCTTCGAAAATTTCCGCAGGAGGTAATCCACCCGGCCGCGAGTCAAGAAGTGTTTGAGTAGGCACATATAGAACATCGTTCTCGAAACCGAGAGGGAATTCTACAGGATCCACATCTTTAGTCGACGATGAGCCGCTAGTACGACTCCGTCGAGTCCTTGTAGTAGTCTTATCGGGTTCTTCGCCTGTCGCCTGTTCAACGGGTTCCAGCGCGTCCGGTGGCGAAGGTTCCGGCAGTGAAGTGTTGATTGCAGCTTCCTCGGATTCACTGGGTGGTGTCACGTTCGTAGACAAAAGCCGTGTCACTGGAGGTCCATTTTTTGGTGCAAGTAGTATACTTTTGTTCAAAGAACGCGAAACAGACACGGGTAATGGGATAATTGGGTGGACAAGTGCAGAGCTTTTGAGCAACGAATGCGACTTGCGTAAGAACGATTGCGACCTCATTAAGAACAAAGCTTGTGAGGGATCGGACAGAGAAAGTCGTAGTTAGCGACTCCTGGTGTGCCCTCTTGCAGTATGCGAGGAGATGGATGAGCGGTTAAGCCAAATATTTTGAACCCCGGTTGATGATGAATCGGGTTTGAAGTGACTACTCCGGATTCAGCAAGTTGTCTTTCACGTGGCCTCGAAAATTCCTTCATGCGGAAATGCGAGGGCATCTGGGAAATGGAAAAACCGGCGTCGTGAACCGGCGATCATGACCGGCGGAACGGCGGCTATTTTCCACCCGGCGAGACTTGCGTGCGACGCGCGTCCCCGCCCAACGCCTCAGGCTCATATATCCTTACGCCCTGCCATGTTCCACACTCTGCAAGTGTTGGCAGCGCATCCAGAATTAAATGATATCCCGCCTTTCAGCTTTCCCGTACTTTCAGCTTGATCTCCTGCCTTAAACGCGATATCACCATCCCACAACCGCTATCAGACGCTCCTGAATGCCCACCGACTTTCCTCCCTCCCGCTATCGCTAAATTTCTTGCTGAATCCCTTTCGATATCGCTGGACCTTATGAAGAACCTATGGGA